>OY728131.1:1952854997-1953271118 GCA_963277665.1 Viscum album
TTGGGTCATCTCCAGAGGTTCTGTTTGAATTTTCCACAAAAGACTAGTGGTAGAGGATCATGATAAGAACCATAATCAGGAAGGGGATCGGCTACACCTCAACAAGCTGGTAGTTGGAATTCTATAGGCTACTCAAGCTGAGGTAGGGGATGTGATACCCTATTACATGAGCAATGGTACCAAGTAAGGGAAATAAATTAGGTTAGTCAGACTAGATCTCATGGAAAAGGGATAACTCAGTTTCACATTGTGTAGACTACTCCGGCTAATGTGGATGCGAGACCTTCTAGTGTCATAGGTATGATTCTTATATCATCTACCTTAGCTTATGTTGTTTTTGATACAGGAGCATCATATTATTTTTTATCTTCTATTTTTTACAAATAGTTTGGGCTTGGATGTGGAAATCTTAGATGGTTTTTTAACCATTAACACATCATTGGGAGTGCAGTTAGAGAATATCAAATGTTGCAAGGCGTGTTCTCTAGAGATTGATGGTTATCATTTCTTTTGGGAACTGTTCATGCTGTAAATGACATACTTTGACTTGATTCTTGGTATGGATTGGTTAGTTATATACCAAGCTCATATCAACTATTATAGGAGGAGAGTTACTTTCTTATCTCCAGAAGGAAACAACTATTATCACCAGGTTGAGTGGGATCTTCAGGTAGGTTGTGTAGAACCAATTCAGTGCATATTGAATTATATCACAGCTCAAATTACTGGTCTTGATCTAGATAATGGTGGAATGAAGTCATATTATTTTCCCCCAGTGGTATAACATTTTCAAGATGTTTTCACTGATGAGTTATATAACTTACCACCTGAGTGAGAGATTGAGTTCACGATCGAGTTGGTGTCAGGAGTAGAGCCAATTTCTATCCCACCTTACCGAATGTCACTTATAGAGCTTTGGGAGTTGAAGGTTCAGTTAGAATATCCAGAATAAAAATTCTTAATACTACCAATTAAATATCCTTGGGGTTCTCAAGTTCTCTTCTCCAAAAAGGATGATGGATCGTTGTGCTTATGTGTGGATTATCAGAGGTTGAACTAGATGATAATCAAGAACTGATATCCTCTTCTGTGCATTGATGATATTTTCAATCAGCTAAGAGGTGATAAAATCTTCTCCAAGATTGAATTGAGATCAATATATCATCATTTAAGGGTGAGACTATGGTACATACCTCAAACTACTTTTAGGAGTAGGTGTGGCTTGTATGAATTTGCAGTGATGTCGTTTGGGTTGACTAATGCACCTGTGGTATTTATGGACTTAATGAATAAGATATTTCATCCTTTTTTAGATCAGTTTGTGGTGGTTTTCATCGATAATATCTTAGTTTACTCCCAGTTAATAGACAATCATACGAAACATCTTAACATCATCCTAAGTACATTGATAGAGCATCAACTTTACTCCAAGCTAACCAAATGTAATTTATGGATAAATGAAGTGCATTTCTTGGGTCATGTAATATTAGAGGCACATGTTTCAGTGGACCCAAAGAAATTTGAATCTGTGATATCTTGGGAACATCCCAAGAAACTCTTCAAAATACAGATATTTATGGGTTTAACAGGTTATTACCGACATTTTATCCAAGATTTATCCTGATTAACAACACCAATTTCTAGGCTGACCAATAAAGGGGCAAAGTTTGTTTGGTGTGATGCTTGAAAAAAAGATTTTCAAGATTTGAAAGGTAGGATGATATCATTACCTATTATTACTTTACATATATCGAGTAAAGCATATATCGTGTACTGTGATGCATCCGGAGTTGGACTCATATTAGTTTTAATACAAGAGGATCATGTGGTTGCTTATGGCTCCAGACAATTGAGACTGCATGAGAGGAATTACCCAAATCACGATCTAGAGTTAGTAGTAGTGGTATATTCCCTGAGATGTTGGATACACTATCTCATGGGTGGGAGGTTTGTGGTATACACAGATCCCAAGAGCCTCAAGTACATCTTCTCTTAGTGAGACCTTAACCTTCAGCAGAGGAGGTGAGTTGAGTATCTATAGTCTTTAGACTTTTAATTGGATTATACACTAGGAAAGGGAAATGTAGTTGCTGAAAATTTGAGACAAAAGACACAGACATGGGTATTATGAGAGTCTTGCGACAAGTGGACGATAATGGACCTCCTTGTAGACATGCATATAGATGTTCATGAATCTTAGGGGCAAGTAAATCTGACTTCAACATCAGTTATAACCATGCTTTTGGACCAGATTAAGACTGAACAATTGTCTAATTTGGATGTCTCAGTTATAAGAGACAAATTATATAGTGGGGATACACCATCAGGATGGTCTCTCAGCATTGAAAATTATCTTCTTTTCTATGGCCAAGTATGGGTTCCTACGGGCTTGCACGAGGAGATGATGAGGGAGTTTCATGATTCTAAATGGGTAGTGCATCCTTGTTTAACAAAGATGTATCATGATCTCTATAGACAACACTGGTGGTCAGGAATGAAGAAGGAGGTGGAAATCTTCATGGCTAGGTACTTCACTTGTTAATAGGTGAAAGCTGAGCATCAGAGGCCAGCTAGGATTTTACAGCCTTTACCCATCCTAGAGTGGAAATGGGATGATTTCATGATGGATTTTGTTATAGGATTACCCAAGATGGCCCATAAGAATGATGTTTTATGGGTTTTTATGGATTGAATAACTAATTTATATAACTTATTACCTATTAGGGAAACCTTCATAGTTTAATATCTGTTAAATCTTTACATGTGTAAAGTGGTTCAATCGCACGGTGTTCCGAGGAGTATTGTTTCGGACATAGATCCTTGTTTCATATTGTGTTTCTATTAGGGTATTCAGAAATATCTAGGAGTGTAAGTTCTTTTAATAATATCCTATCATCCATAGACTAATGGTCAATTTGAGTGGACTGTTTAGATTTTAGAGGATATGTTACGATCTTGTGTTTTGGATTTTGGTGGTTCATGCGAGAAACATATGGAACTTGTGGGGTTTCCATACAATAATAGCTTCCAAGAATCAATAAAAATGACATCTTTTGAGGTTTTGTATGGAATTCCATGTAATTATCATCTTTGTTGGCTAGAGGCAGGTGGGTCAGCACTTGTTGGGCCTAGTCTCACACATGAGACATCTGAATTGGTTCAGTTGATCAGACAACAGTTGGTGACTGCATAGAGAAGTCAGAAATCATATAATGACATCAGATACGACCTATGGAATTTGAGGTTGGTCATCATGTTTTCCTTCAGGTGTCACCTAGGTTGGGGCAGCAACGTACCAAGAAATAAGGAAATCCAATGCCCAAGTTTGTCAAGATGTTTGAAATAGAGGAAAGGGTCAGTCCAGTGGTGTACTATTTATCCCTTCCATAGTGCTAAAACTCCATGAACAACGTGTTCCACATGTCACAAATATGAAGATATCATACAAATACTTCCCATGTGATAGACATAGTATACATTGAGATTTTTGTTGATTCTTCCTTTGAGGAGAATCCAATACGGGTTGTGGATCACAATGAGAAGTATCTTTGGGGTCAAAATATACCATTGGTTCAAGTGCAGTGGTAACATGGGTGAGTTCAAGAGGAGACCTGGGAAAGGGAGTTTGATATGTGAACACAATGGTCATAATTTTTCATTGAGACCTCAGAGTGACACTTGGAGTAGCTCAGTGATGAGCTGTTATAAGTTGGGGAGGTTATAAGATCCCATATTTTTCTAGGTATTTTTCTCTAAGTTTTTTGTTTGAGCCTTAGTGGCCAAGTCTTTTTCAGAGACAAATAGCCTTTTTTGGGGAAAATGAGCTAATGTTTGGGAATGTATCCTTTTTTGAATTAATAGATTTCGAGTATAAATGGGACAAAGTGTTAATATGGGTTCTTGCTAAGTTGAGAATATTTAAATGGGTTTGGGTTGTTTAAAAGGAAAATGGGCTGAAAAATCAGCTGCAAAACATTTACACATCATGTAAAGGAATTACAGGTCCTATAATTTTTAATGGGTTTTAATAAAATAAATCCAAGGTGATTTTTTTTGGTAATTATTATTAAAAACATTTACATGATGTGAAACCATATTACACGCTGTTTAAATGGCTAACATGCTATTTTAAACATGATTTTCGGCTGAATACTAATATGTTTTCACTACAACTTCTCTTCTCTTGACCTTAGGGAATTCTACATGTGATTCTGGGGTGCTAACCTATCTTCCAGACATTCCGTTCGTGTCTTTAATCACTGGTAAGTTCTTTTGGTTGGGTTTTTACCTTCTCTTCTTTCTTCTCTAACCCGTTGTGGTGAAATCCCTTGGCCAATTGCATTGTTGGTTTTGATCTTAATTAGTTTTGATCTAGGAACCTCTTTGCAACCATCCACACCTTCTTCCTCATGGGTGCTGTCTATAGAAAGCATTATTGTATTGTCAGAATAAGGTATGGGGTCTAAGTCTTAACCCTATGGTTTAATATTTTCATGTTTATTCAATATCATGATTTCACCCTCATTGTGAGCACCTAAATTTATTAAAAAATTGAATGATATTATCCCTTGAATTCCTTTAGTTTCAAATGGAATTGTATTTTGAAAATGGATTAAAGTATGTTTAGTATGACATGTGACCTAGGGTGATTTCTTATTAGAGAATCCATAAATTGGAGCTTATTTCTTATTGATATAATTGTTAATCAATTGTGAATTTAATTTCAATGTGGCATGTAAAATAATAATGGTAATTCACATAATTAACCATTGAGATATATGATGTGATATTGTGATATCCATGTTGTATGACAGAAATTGTGTTCCATACTGAGATGCTTATATAATGGGCTAGGCCCAAGAACTTTCCCAGGTATATGCTGTAATTCAGATAATGAGTGGTCTCAGCCTAGTACAATGCTATAATGCTTATAGGGATTTGAATCAGAAATGTTGTAATGATTATAGGGATTTTACCCGGATTGGTTGTTTCAATTATACCATGGTTATATGGTTATGGTTGGCATGATCGTAATACATGCTCAGAGATATTCGGGTATGGTGCTGAAGCAGGTTGTTTACCTTGATTACATAGTTGTGGTTTACATGTTTGTAAGACATGCTCATAGATATTTTGACATGGAGTTAAAGCAGGTTGTTGTATTTTTTTAATTATTGAGTTAATTAATACACCTATTTATCACTTTATTTCATACACTTCTTATTAAACTATTTTTTTAAAAATGATGGTTTCAACCTACTGAGTTATACTCACACCCTATTCGGGCCGCCGTTTGGCACCCGAGCAGATGTTGTGGATGCAGGTTTGCACAAGGGCAAAGGACCTTGCTGTTGATTACTTGTTTTCTATTGGAATGGATCTTGGATATGGGACTAGCGTGGGTATCAAGACCCAAAAATTTGAGTCATTTATTGAGTCAGTTAGACTTTTTCTTGTATTGTTCTAGCATGAAATTTTGTTACATTCCAACATGTCATTACATTATTTCTTTATTATTATTGGATTATTCAGTTGGACTTTATTGTTATCTTCTACTATGTCTTTTATTTGATTATTATTTCCATTTCATTATGATTTGTTCTACTGCTATGACACTTCATACCAGGGGGTATAGTCTCCCTACTATACAATTTACACCCCACTATTAGTCGGCAACCTATGGCATATAGGGAGGTACACTTGAGGTCTTGTAACAAGCCCTTTCCAGCTATGTGATAAAGTTCTGGATTGAGGGACGTTACAAAACAAATCTAAATATTCTTCTTGATGTAATTAAGTAAAGTTATTTTTTATTTACATGTCCTAGCTTGTGATTCCAAAGTTGGGTGTGGTATGAGTCATGTGAAGTAAGTTCATTATCGATTGCCATTATTTGGTTCATATAATCCAACCCATAAAGACCATTATTTAAATGTTACTTACCATAACAAATGTTATCTTTATAAAAGAAGCAACATTTATTCCTAAATTTGAAAATAAATCCATCCACATCAAGTATGGATACAAAAATAATGTTTTTGATAACTAAAGGAACATAATAACAACCATTTAAAATCAAGATCATTACAGTTGGAAATATGAGGTGGTAGTCCCTAATAGCTAAAACAATAAGTTTAGATCAGTTGGTTGCTTGAATATCTACCTCTCCTCAGTCAGTATTTTTGAATCTATTTAGTTCCTATATTTTAATACATATGTGAGAACCACAAGCTGTATCTAATACCAAATTTATAGAAATAGATAAATTGCACTTGATAACAAATACAACTGAAACTTCCCCTTGCTTTTTTGGATAGGTGTAGTTTTTCTTCCAATGACCCTTCTTTCCACATGCGAAATAAACAACATCATGTTCCCTTTCTTTCCCCCTGATCTTCCTCTTCTTGGAAGGGTGTGAAGAAGCATTGGTCTTAAATCTATTTTCTTTCCCTTTCTATTTGTTCACCATAAGGATGAAAAGTTTTTCACACTTCATATTCTTATCTACTTGGTGAAAAAGATTAAAAAGATCCAACAAATACTTCTCGATGTTGTTCATATTAAAATTCACAACAAAGTTAGAGAAACACTAAGAGAGTGATGTTAGAATGAGGTCGGTTCCTAGTTCTTCAAGGAGTTTAAACCCTAGAACCTCTAAGTGCTCAATGTAGCAAATGATCTTGAATACATGAGTCCCATCTAGGGCACCCTCTCCAAGCTTTCTTTGAAAGAGATCTTTGGAAATCTCAAACCATTCCTATCTAGCTCTCTCTTGGTAAAGACCATGGAGGATCTCAAGCATGTTATACACATCCATGTTTTCATGAGACTTCATTAGTTCACTAGGCATCCATAAAAGTATCCAACATTGAACATCAACCATATCACTCAAATGTTTTTAATAGAAAAGGAACTATTCACCACTCACCTCTTTAGTAGGCGAATCAGACATTAATGATTCTAGCACGTAAGATTTCCGTTCATGGCGTAACACAATCCGAAAGCATATAAAATATTCCTAGAAGTTACTACTAGTTATAAGGTTATATTTCTCTAATATTGATCATAGGTATAGTGTAGATGATGAACTTGTCATTTTTTTACAATTAAAAAGAGAATATTATTAGTACTTTACTTGATTAAAAAATAAGTGAGATATAATAAATTAATTTTTATTTATTATTTATTAAATATACCACTATTTTACCAAGTCTCAATATCCCTCACCATTGAACTCAAAATTTCTAGTTGCTTTAAAATTCTAGTGTAAAGGATCCTCATTACTTTTCTCAATGATCTAGATGTTGACCATAAAAACCATAATAAAGTAATTAGGTAGGTGGTATTGCCAACTACGGACTTGCAGCTCCTTGATCCACTGAGTGGATTTCCCTACCCTAAAATCCTGACTTGGATTTCCTCAGCACTTTCCTCCAAATTTGTATTGAATAGAATTTGGTTATTAAACTCAATACAAATTCAGTTAAGTCAACCCAAAACTATCATGAGAACTCCTTGATAAAAGTAAGTGTCTAGAATTTGTCCATGTACTACACTGAGTTCTATGGTTTCATTCCCAATCAAGTAATGAAAGGCTTAGTGTGACATAATATTTAATTGATGGATTTTAATTTATTATGCATAAATTTTATTTTTTTATCCTTTACACATCTTTTTAATATTAAGTGTATGTTACTTAATTAATTAACCATGCTGGATAAAACATTTATGCATAATTCATTTATTTAACTTTTTTATTTTCACATTAATTCATTTATTTATATGATTGCGACCTTGAATTCATAAAATAAATAATTTCATAGTGTTTCATTAGGATTTCATGGTGTGAAATGGTTTTGCTTGTCGGGATACCATTGTTACTTTTCACAGAAACTCCCAATGGTTCCCCCATCTATATCTGGGTACAAATATTCTTTCCAAGGGCTAGTGGTCATCTAATTTTTTAGGCCCAATGACTCTTGGGGAATCGTATTGTTTGAGAGGATGGGATTTCAGGCTCATTGCACCCTTTTGGGGGGAATTATTTACTACTTTGGTACTCTCTTATAGATTTAAGATATGTTCATGGATCACTTCCTAATCCTGATACGGGACCAGTTACATTGAAAAAAAGGTTTATCAGTTAATTCTATCAGTATACAAGGAAGGGAGTCTCATTAATGGACCCATTTGTATGTATTTGAGGTTATTAATCCATTTCCCTAGCGAAGAATAGCTATTTTACGTGCTGTAACCGTATAACCAAGTACTTTGGAATGTGCTTCCATGTGAGGAGGCAATTAATATTCTGAGGAAGGGATTGAGCCATTATGATGCATCCTACGTATCCTATATATTTCATGAATCAAAAACCATGTAGTTCATTGATTCTATTGGGATTGGCCTCAAGGTATATGCCCTTATATGAGGGGTATTCATTCATGATGCATAATGAGGTGTTCATTCACATCTCCCTAATCCCATGTGAGCTATGATCAGTGTGAGAAACAAGGGGAATAAATGACCATCCTCATGGAATATATATATGGGACTTGTGTACTGGGATAGTCCTTAGGGTGTTTGGTATGAATATTAAGCCTTGAGAAAGCATCCTACATATCTTGAGTATGGCAGGAATCAGATTCATCGTAGTTTAATTTATGTCAGGGCTTACACACCGAGGATGCCCTATACCATTATAGAGGTTTATAGGGTAGATGATATGATCATTGCAACTTCCTAAGTTCACACGAGCCATGCTCATTTTTGGGAAACAATGGATAATAAGTAATCAATGTCATTGATTTGAACAAGGGACTCATATGATGTTCCCTCTATAGATGATCAATATAGAGCTCAAACCTTGGACAGAGGTGGACTACATATCTTGAATATGGCAGGAATCGGAGTCATCGTAGTTCCCTTTATGTTAGGTCTTACACATTGAGCCTTCCCTGTACCATTATGGAGGTTTATAGGGTAGATGATATGATCATTAAAACTCCCTAAACCCACATTTTCCATGCTTGTTTGTGGGAAACAAGGGATAAAAAACAATAAATGTCATTACTTTGAATAAGGGACTCATATGATGGTACCCCTATGGATGATAAATATAGATCTTGAACCTTGGGGAGAGGTGGCCTATGTATCCTGAATATGATAGGAATCAGAGTCGTCATAGTTCCCTTTATGTAGGAGCTTACCCACTGAGGCTTCCCTATACCATTTTGAAGGTTTATATGGCAGATGATATGATCATTGCAATTCCCTAAGTCCATGTGATCCATGATCATTTTTTGGAAACAAGGGATAAAATTAATCAATGTAATTTCTTCAAAAAAGTGACTCATATGCTAGTCCCTCTATAGATGATCAATATGGAGCTCGAACCTCGGGGATCGGTGACCTACATATACTGAATATGATATGAATTAGAGTCATCATAGTTACCTTTATGCTGGGTCTTACAAACTGAGTTTGACCTACTAATTGGGTCTTACACACCAATTATTGACGATGTTATCAAGCCATGGGATGTCCTGTTGTTCTGGCCTTCTTTGGTAGGTGTCGCAAGACCCAGTTGACATGTCCCGAGAGCCATCACATAACCTGGCTTGACACATATATAGGGTGTCACAAGAGCCAGTGTGACACAGTTTGAATGACATCGTGTATCTTGGCTGACACTTTTGGGAGACATTGTTAGACTAGGTCGTCATGTCTGGAGGGTGTCGCGAGTCTCAGCTAACTTGACCAGAGGGGGTTGCGAGAGTTTTGTCTTTATGTCCAGATTCTTTCATGAGACTCGGTTGACATGATAACATGTCATTATATGAGTCAGGAGATATGTCCATAAGACATTTTAAGTCCTAGGTGATGGACCCAGAGGGTTTACAAGATCAAAGTGGCATCCGTAGGGGAACTATGTGATTTGTTCTAGCATTTCTAGAGTATTTTGCGTGTCCCAGATGAAATGTCAAAGGAGTGTCATGAGATTTTGGTCATTATGTCCAGATTCTTTCATGAGACTTATCTAACATGAGGGAATGCCATTATATGAGTCTGGTGATGTGTCCAGAGGACATCACAAGTCCTGGGTGATGGACCCAAAGAGTTCATAATATCAAAGTGGCATCTGTGGGGGAACTGTGTGATTTTTTTTGACATGTTTAGAGTATTTCATGTGTCCCAGATGATATGTTGAAGGAGTGTCACGAGATCTGGGTGACATTTCCTAGTGATATTATGTGTATTTGAATGACACACGTGAAGCTCATGAGGGGTGGTGCACATGTCCTTCACTTAAGCCTTATTCCTTTGATCTTGGTTCTAATCATTGTGTTGCAAATTCTTTGGTTTTGTTCAATGTCAGTTTGTCTTGAGCCACAAGTGATCTAGTAGGATTGAGAAATGTTCTTCATATAACCTACCGAAGATCCTTTGAATGACCCATTAATGATCACATGAAGTTATTTATGCCTAGTGCATGACTACTCTGGCTTCTCATTAGTGTATTTCCTGATGGATGGATGGCCGGTTTCATGATCGGTTTCTCTGAGAAAGCTGCTTTGATTCTTGGTAATTTTCCACTTGAGAGTTCCATTCATACAATAGCCAATCTATTTTTTGTTCTGGGGTGGGGGATTTATAGGCCTCACCACCCCAGATACTCACTGGTTTGTGCAGCGTATGTGGTGTGAGTCCAAGCTGGTGTCATTGAAGGGGCCCGATGCCATGTAGTTTCATGAGTCTCCACCGTGGACCACTCTGAGCATGTTGCCTAATTTTGAGTGATTACAAGTATCTTATTTTATAGTATTATTTTTGATTATTGAAGACTTGTTTGATCATGAAGACATGAAGAAGGACTTCCATGTTGTCATGTTGACATACCGAAGAACCTTTGAAAGATCTAGGTTCCTTTTGGGAGGCATCTGCAAGACACTTGGTGACTTTTCTTGGAGTCTTGAGAGACAAGGATGGTCAGTCTGGGGGTCTCATGGAACCACACTATAGGTTTTCTGGTCGCGTAGTATGCATTTTAGTGACCGAAAGTACCTCCCACCTCCTCCCTTTGTATCTTCTTTGTTTTATGTGACAAAGTTTGGGAGTCATGTGAGATTTCATGTGTGTTATTGAGGGTATTTATTCTATTTTTGGGTGATGCGCCATGTGACCAATATGAGTCATATGGGGGTGCACAAGCATTATATGAAAAAATATATCCATTTTTTTTAGAGTGTTGCGGAGTTGTCTGGACATACCTGAGGACTTCCGTGCGATGAGTCTAACAAGCTAAGAGGCTTTTGCGAGACCAGGCAGACGTGTCGCCGAGGTCTCATGGTGCCTCATGGATCTCTAGGGGTGTATCACATGTCATTTATCAACTATGAACCCTTCTCTCCTCCACCCCTTTATCACCTTTGTTTTATGTGACAAAGGTTGGGAGGTCTTGAGAGTTTTCACAAGAAATATCTAGGATTTTTACTCAATTTTTGGATGATGTCTCTCTTGACCAATATGGGCTGTATGGAGCATGCACAAGCATGTAGTGGATAGGTCTATCCATCTATCCCTATAGCACCGAAGGGGCTACCTGGACATACCTGAGGACTTCCGTGCGACATGGCTGATACTAAGGACTTGCGACACTACATGAGTTATCAAGGCCACATCACATGTCCTTCAGCAACCGTGAACCCCTCTCGCCTCCTTCTCTTTATCTTCTTCATTTAAAGTGACAAAGGTTTAGGGGTCATGTAAGTTTTTCTAGATATCACCAAGGTATTTTATTCTTCTCGATGATGATTTGGCACATATGCTTTTTGACCAATGGGGATCTCCATATTTGGAATGTCATTCTCTTTATTTTAGATGGATTTTAGAGGGTTTGTTAGGAACTTTCCAATGAAAAACCATGTGTCCTGGGGGCGCTCATTCAGCTGTCATCATGTGTCCATCGATTGCCTATAGGGTCTTCGCAAGAGTGGGAAGGTTCATTGATGGGGGCTCCATGGGACATGTCGTGGGTTATGATCTATGCATGGAGACTTCGCGTGACCTTGAAATGGTCATACAATCATGAGTAATTTATAGGCTCATGCGATCCACAAGTCTCATCCACCATCTTCTTCCTTTTCTTTTGCAAGTAAAATAATACCCATATTAAGGTATTTCTTCCTTTATGATTTTTATGATTCTTATTTAGTGATCATCAACAAATGCACCCCCTCTGGAGAGATGTCTGAGGGGACAAAGACTTGGTTCTAAGGAAAACTAATGCCCGTTAGAATCCTTGATGGTGTCGCGAACCAGTGTTTTGGGTAACATTTGGTCTACCAGGCAATGTTTGGTATTCCAATTTCCAATGATCCCATTTACCTTACCCAGGATTCTGCCCAGTCTTGGGTGAAAAATTATCCTAATGGTGTGTTAGGCTAGCTGGTCCATCACGCGTACATGCCCCTTGCATCACCAAGTCCTTTATCTATGGCATTGATGGGGTTAATTGAGGACTTAGGTGAGGCATCGAGGAAGCAACCTCGCTTTGATGATGGCCATTCACATAGTGGGAAAGACTCTATTGAAGATATTATTCCTCCAATACAGGCCATGTGTGATACTCCTATTGAGAGAGAGGTATATGGGGCTTCTTCTCCTATTTTGGAACCGATCCAACTAGTTATCCATCCTTCCACCGTGCCCACTGCACCAACTTCCAAGGCTCAGTCACATTGTAAGATGATATATGGAGGAATTATTGTCTTGATTACTAAGACCACCTTAGAAGTATTTTATGGCCAGGGGGAGCACCTTCACCAGTTATTTCACGACTTAGGGGAAGACAGTTTCAGTCAGTAGCCTTTTTATGAGATTACACAGAAAATCATCTTGACTCGAAGAAATTTGGACACAAATGAAAAATATATGCACAACTTCTTGAATGAGGCTTCCCTTTCTAAACAAATGAGGGAGGAAATAGAGGCACTAGAGTAGGGTCATCAGTTATTATCCAAACTGCAAGCCCAGATGGATGCTTGGATGGTGCATATATGGAGGCATGAGGAGATGATTTCTCTTCTGAGGTCCAATCTTTTGGCATCATCAACCTCACTGGACACTACTTAGAGGAGGGTTGAAGAGTTGACTACTCTAGTCATTTTTATTTTTCTTGAAGAAAAAGTGGAAGAAGTGTAGAGAGTGGCACTCCAATGCTCAATCAATACTTCCTACAAGACTCTTGTCGATCTTTCCAGCATTACCGACCGTCTTTTTTCATGACTTAACTTTTGTACTGCACCCCATTTTTTCCCGATGAGGCTTTAGAGAGACTCTGAAATGTGGAGATTCTTCCCTCTTTTTCATACTATGAATTGATGATTTTTTTGAACTTTCCATAATACCATATGATTTTCCTCCCTTGATAATGTGCATGACTTTTCATTTCTTTGATATTTTGCGAATTGCTAACAATACCCATCCCTTGATTTATATTGAATGAACTTGACTGCCTAGAATTGAATTTTGAAATTATAATATATCTCTCTAAGAAATTTCTATGAATACCCACTCACACGCGATTCCATATTTTCAATCTGTTCCAGCCATCATGGGATCACCTGACGTGCAGAGGGGCTAATGGGTAGAATATATGCCTTGAATATAGAGTGATATATCTTTTCCAAAGTTGATAGTCTTGGATATCATATCTCAGTGATTCTAGGGCTGTATGGAAATCCTTACGATATCCTATGGACTGAATTGATATCCTACTTTAGTTTAGGGTCTTTTAGCTCGGACCTTTTGTCATTTTAGTTTAGGTTATTTTATCTCAGACCTTTTATTGATTTAGTTTAAAGGCTTTTAGCTCGGACCTAATATTGCTTTAGTTTAGGGTATTTTAGCTCAAAACTTATTTTTCTTTAGTTTAAGGTCTTTTATCTCAAACCTTATATTGCTTTAGTTTATGGTATTTTAGCTCGGACCTTCTGTTTCTTTAGTTTAGGGTCTTTTAACTCGAACCAGATGTGGCTTTAGTTTAAGGTCTTTTAGCTCGAACCTGATATCACTTTAGTTTAAGGTCTTTTAGCTCAGACATTCTATCATTTTAGTTTAGGGTCTTTTATCTCGGACCTTATGTCACTTTAGTTTAGGGTATGTTAGCTCGGACCTGATATCACTTTAGTTTAAGGTATTTTATCTCAGACTTGATATCACTTTAGTTTAAGGTATTTTAGCTCAGACCTTCCGTTGCTTTAGTTTAGGGTCTTTCAGCTCAGACCTTGTATCTCTTTAGTTTAGGGTCTTTTAGGTTGGACTTGATATCACTTTAGTTTAAGGTCTTTTAACTCAGGCTTGATATCACTTTAGTTTAAGGTCTTTTAGCTTAGACCTTTCATATGATTGTGGTATATGGTGCAGACGTGCTAGGAGTGACCTAAAACAATCTAAGGTGCTAGGTTTTTCTATGGTGTTGCTGAGGCTCATGAGGATCATAATGCCCTTTTTTGAAGAGTGATGCATTTGGTTGATGACCATAGGTGCATATGTAGGATCCATGGGCGTGTATGCATAGTCAAGCAAAAGCTCGCATGAAGATGGGTATCCTTTCCAGGGGATATGGAGAATTTATGGAGGTAATATTGGTGGGGATGAAATACTAGGAATACTAGGTCTAATCGGATATTTGGGGTATGGATGCTGTAAATCATAACCCTAAAGCTTGATTCCATGAATATGAGATGGTGAAGACATGCCAAGAATGCCCCATGACATTCTGGGATGACAGGTTCCGCCATGGTGTTTCTAGGGATCACTAGGATTTAAGCTCATTTCTGGAAAGGAGAAGATTCCTTTGGTTGGTGGGTTAAGTCCCTTATACATCAGTAGCATGACAAGAAAAAGAGGATCCCCACTTTTTTATGAGGGCTATGAAAGATTTGTGGAGATTAAAAAACCTAGGTGATGAAGTTAGGTATGGAAAGAAGACTATCTAAGATGGGTTTCAGAACTCTAGGACAATCAGTTCTTGCATCATAAAACTGGAGTCCTATGCCCAGTGGTTTTAAATCACAAGGTGTAGGATAACAAAGGTCCGAGAATGGTATGCTGTATTCCAGCCTTAAGAAGAGGTACAAAACATGGTGACACAATGTTGAGGATATCTAGTCCACTTAGATAGTTTGGTGTGGGGATTGTAAATCCTGACCCTGAGAACTCAAGCTAGGAGAATGACATGGTACAATCATACAAAGAGGAGTTTAGACATACTGAGGTGTTGAGTGCTTTTGTGACAATATTAAGGTTCACAAGGATCATAATTTCCTTTTTCAGAGTGATGCATTTGGTTGACGTCCATAGGCACATATGTAGGAGCCACATACATGCATGCATAGTCAAGAAAAGGGTCCTTGAATCCAGATATCCTTTCCAAGGTCCATGGAAAGATATGGTGATTTGATATATCCCAAATCATGAAGTGTGATCTGAGGAAGGTATAAAATCCAAGGAGAGTTCAAGTACCCTGAAAGTTGTTCCACCGCCTAACAAACATATTCTCGTAGTGAGGAGATGTGACAAATCATTGCTCTAATTTTTTCCCTAGATCAGGGGGTCCAATGAGCATAGCCTAGATTTTAATAGGTCTTTAAAGTAGAACCTATGAGCTTTATGAATTATTTATTTATGCCCATATTTTTTCCAAAACTTTGGAGATGAAGAGTTTAATGAGTGAAGAATTGACTTTTTCTCAGGTTTCCCTTTATGAGTTTTCAATCTGACAAGTTTTGTGTCTCTTTATATAGCAGTTTAAAGTCTTTTGATTTGGACCATCATGTTCTAGAATTTAAGATCGTATAGATTTGAACAAAACTTAGGTAGTTTAAGGTCATAACTGACATGGAACTAATATGGAGGATGATACACAAGATCCTAATTAGTATATACAGTGTTAGGAGTACTCCAATATCCTTTTGAGCGGTAGGTGGAAATGTTGTAAATCATGAATCAAGGTCCTCAGATCATGATTGGTGATATGGGACAGTCACACTGGGAGTATTTCATACACACTGAGGTGTTGTGTGTTGCCGTAGTGATGATGTCAGGGCTCACAAGGATTAAAAAGTCCCTTTATAGAGTGGTGCATTTAGTTGAAAACCATAGGTACATATGCAGGAGCCATATGTATGTATGCATAATCAAGAAAAGGGTCCTTGAAGATGAAAATCCTTTCCAAGGGAAATTGAAGATTGTTGTGATTTGAGACTCCCCAAGCATGAAGTGTGGCTTATGGTCTAAGGGTACTTCAAAATACAATAGAAGCATTTAATTCTCTATTTGGTCAAGGTAAGGCTCTTATGGTTCTTTAATAAAGAGAGATGATGAATGATGGTTTCCCTAGCTTAGAGTCATGTGGTGGGGACATGTCTCCATGCAGTTTAATGTCATGTGGTAAGGACGTACTTCCATGCAGTTTAACATCATGCGGTAAGGATGTACTTCCATTAAGTTTAATTTCATGTGATAAGAACATACTCCCATGCATTTTATCATCATGTGGTAAGGATTTACTCCCATGTAGTTTATCATCATGCAATAAGGACTTACTCCCATGCATTTTAACATCATGTGGTAAAAATGTACTTCCATGTAATTTAATTTCATGTGGTAAGGACATAATACCATATAGTTTATCATCACGTGGTAAGTACATACTCCCATGCAGTTTAAAATTATATAGTAAGGACATGGGAGAACCGACGTGAATATGGGAGGATATTACAGTTGGACCCAAATATTTGGACTTGGGCATCACTACGTATCTTAGGAGGATGAGAATCAAGCCACACGTAGTTCTTGAAGAGTAAATACCCTACACAGGTCTGACCCATATGTAGAGGTGGGCATTATTTCCATTGACCATTATAGCTAGGCCTAGGGTTCGAGATCTAGGCATCACTACATATCTTGAGATGTTAAGAATCAAGATACACATAGTTCTTAAAGTTACATGTAGTTTAACATCATGCGGTGAGAATGAAGGCGGACCAATGTGAATTGGTGGGAACATCCCAGTTGGGCCCAAGGATAGAATCCTGGGAATCACTACGTATCTTATGAGGAAATAAGAATCAAACTACATGTAGTTCTTAGAAAAACATGCAGTTTAACGTCATGCTGTAAGGATGGAATCTTTCCATAGTTGATATGCCTTGTTTGTGCGAGGAAGCCTTCATCGTGATACCTAAGCCCACGTGAGCTATTCTTGGTGTGGGAAACAAGGAATGACAAGGGCCCCATGTGAGACATGGGTATTATGCACCGTGTAGTGGCTGGACTTAGATATGGGATCAAGGCATCCCTATGCATCTCATTGGAAATAAGAATCAAGCCATATATAGTCCTTGGAAGAGCTATTCAGTTTAACATAATGTGTAAAGGATGTAGGTGACTCGACATGAATGGAGTTGGGTATCACGGATCCATGCGGTTTTATGTCATGCGGCAAGTACATTGACCGTGTAGTTTAACGTCATGCAGTGAGGACTCATGGTATGCCTTTTATGGTCTTTCATTCAAGACTTTGATGGACTTATTGTGTACCTAGGTGACTTTATTGTGAGGGTGAGTCCTTACCGGGATTCCTAATCTCACGTGAGCTATACTTGGTGTGAGAAACAAGGAATGACATGGGTTTCCCTATAATGCAGAGACAGAAGAAGGAACGACAAGGGAATTTTATATCATGTAGTGGCTAGACCAAGATATAGGACTGGGGCATCCCTATGTATCTCACGAGGATGATAATAAATCCGTACATAGTTCTTGGAAGAGTCATGCAGTTTAACATCATGTGGAAATGATACTGACCATGAAGTTTAACGTCATGTGGCGCGGACGACAAATTATATGATGTGAAGGGGAACTGTGGATCTATTAAATTTTATGTCGTCAGGTAAGGATGAAAAGTGTCATGAAGTTTAATGTCTTACTACTAGGATTAACTTCATATAGTTTAATATCATATGGTTAGGATGAACCTATACAGTTTAATGTAATGTAGTTAGGATGAATGATGGGGCTTACTCTGATGTGGATTCCCTTTTATTGACAACTATGCAAAGTATTTATTAATAAATATTTCATTGGTGGGTGGTGTGATACACTCTCTATACATGGTGGCTAGCAAATAGGCTTCATTATGATACACATTATGTATTACATAGGGTCCTTCCCACATGGGCTCCAACTTTGGGGGATTCTTTTTCAGTATCATTGGGGTTCTGAGAGCTAGCACCAGCTCTCCCTAAAGTAATGAGAAATGGAGAACCTTTTTATTGAAGAATCATGCTATCAAATTCTAATGAATCTCCAGATTGTGTAGTGTGCTCAACCTTTTCTCATATATATATTCCAAATCATCCAATTTATTTTACGATTATTCATTATCTGAGAGTTATCTGAAAATGACTATTTGGAGTGAGGGAAACTAGACTTCTATAGGTAACACTGCCTCAGTCCCATACACTAGTGAATATGGCTTTGCTTGTGTAACAGTACATGTGGTGTTATGATAGGCCCATAAAGAATGGAGGAGTTTATCTGGCCAAGAATTCTTATCCTTGTTCACCATCTTCTAGAGTATCTTTTATAGAGTCTTATTTAAGGCCTCTATCTATCCATTTATCACTACATGATAATAGGATAAGTGATTGGACTCGATGTTTTAATCCTAGTAAATCTTATTTAACTTTGTTGAATAGAAGTTGGTATCATTGTTTTTCAATATTGTGTGAGGGAATCTGAACCTGGTGATGATATGGGACTTCACGAAGTTGATGATATTATTCATCCCAACTTCCTTGAGGGGTATTGCCTCATCCCATTTTTAAAAGAATTTGGTAGTAGTAAGGATGTACTTGAACTGCTTGGCTATGGCCAGGGGATATGTCCCCACAACATCCATCCCCAAAATGGAAAATGGCCAGGAATATTTAGTTGTATGCAGTAATTTCGGGGGCTGATGGATGAAGTTTTCATGGATCTGGCATGAATGACATTTCCTAGTGAATTCCATGTAGTCATATATCATGGTTTTCTAGTAATACCCCAACCTCCTGATCTGTTGAGAGATCCTGATCCCAAATTGATGGGAACCACAGGTGCCTGCATGGACTTCCTCCATGATGGCGAGAATTTCTCCTTATGCTATGCACTTGAGGAGAATTTTATTAAAGCCACATTTTTAGAGAATTTTTTTCTTGTTTAGACCATCCTGCAAGGTGAAGTTTTCTACCTGATGCCGAATCTGTTTCTTTATGGAAATATCTATTAAAAGAGTCTTGTATCAAAGATATCCGATAATAGGCTTCATCTATTTAGAGGTGGTCACTGGTTCATCACACTCTGGGGTGGTGCTAACCTGATTGATCTCTTCCATATCACATATGACGATTGATGACACCATTCTTCAATGCGTAATATGGAAGGTTGCTTCCTCCCGATCAGGGTCGTCCAGGACAACAGCTACATTAGTCAGCATGTTGGAATGAGCATTCTGTGATTAGGGAACATAATACAGTGTGGGATCAAAGGGGAATTCTTCCATCAATCCCCTAACACAACTAGTGAGAGGTCAATTCCTCCTTTTTGATGGAATATTTGCCATTGGACTTCTTTATTACTAAATCTGAATCCCCTTTGATGTTCAGGTAGTCTATTTGTAGATGAAGGGATAGTTCTAATCCAATGATGAGATCTTGGTATTCTGCCCCATTATTTGTGCATCCTTTTGATAGTGAGAAATAGTAGGGTAGGACTACCTTGTTTGGAGAGATGAATACAATCACTAGACCAACCCAGTTAAGTTTTGGGTTCTCCATTCTTGTGCTGACAGGACTCTGGGAGGCACCATAAAAGTACATATCCCATGTCTGGGGAGTTTCATGGGAAAAAAGACCTCTTCATCTGGGATCTCGGTGTCTTCCAGTGTATTTTTTGGGGATGGATGTGTTGTGAGGAAATCATCCAGGGCTTTCCCTTTTACTGACTCATGTGATACGAACTAGATTTCGTATTGCTGAAGAATGACCGCCCATCAGTCCAAGTGCCAAGTCAGCATCAGATGACCAAGGATGTACTTGATAGGATCAACACAAGAGACTAATTGGACTTCGTTATGCTTCAAGTAATGCCTTAACTTTTTCATTATAAAGATGAGTGTGAGGTAGTTCTTGAAATTAGAGTATCGAGTCTCAATACCTATCATCGTCCGGATGAGGTAATAAAGACTATTCTTGCTTCCCACATCATTATTTTTCACAAGGAGGTATCCCAATGAGTGTTCCATAGTGGCCATATATAATATGAGTGGTCTCCCTTCCACTGGGGGCATCAGGACCGATGGGTGAAATAAGTACTGTTTGAGAATTTCAAAGGGTTTTTGGAAATCATCATTCCATTGGTAGGTGATTCTCTTCTTCATTAGCCTATTAAAGGGGAGATATTTTCTGACCAGGTTAGCAATGAACCGCCGAATGTAGGTGAGGTTCCCTTGGAGCCCCCTCAGTTCTTTGATATTTCTAGGGGGTGACATTTCTAATATATCATTGATCTTTTTTGGGCCGACCTCAATGCCACAATATCATACCACAAATCCAAGGAACTTTCTCGATGTTAATACAAAGATGCATTTTAATAGATTCATCTTCAGACTGTGCTATCACAACTTATCGAAAATTATTTGAAGGTTCATGAAGTGATCACATCATCATCGAGATTTAACCACCAGTTCATCAACATAACATTCAATTATCTTTCACAAAAATTGCTTAAATATATGGTGCATGGTTCATTGATATGTGGTTCTATAATTTTTCAAACTAAAGAGATTGACTTTATAACAAAATATCTCTTTAGGTGATATGAATTAAGTGGATTTTTCATCCTCAGAGTCCATATTTATTTGATTGTACCTTGAATACTCATCCATGAAATAAAGGGCCTGGAATCTATAAATTGCATCGATTAGGAGTTCTTTGATCGGAAATGGGAAGTCATCCTTTGGGAAATGTCTGTTAAGGTCTCTAAAATCAATGCATACCCTAATTTCACATTATTATTCTTGTGAAGGATGATTTTGGAAATATATTTCTTTTATTTAACCTCTCATGAAAATTTGGATTCAATCAACTTGTCTACTTTTACCTCTATAGTAGTGGCATGAGAGGGGTGCATCCTCCTGGCCGCCTACTTGAAGCCTCAATGCTCTTCTAGTAGCCCGAGATGGTGTGTAGACACATCTGGATTCATTCTGGGCATTTCTGTGCAGTTCCATACAAACACACATCAATGTTTCTTTAGAAATGCGATGTACATCTCTTGATCTTTGAGGGGCATGGAAACACTAATCAGTGTAGGCCAATGATCTTCCTCTATTCCTAGTTTTATCTACCTGAGTTCATTGATGGTAGTGGAGACACCTTCCTCGAATACTAGAGGAGCATTCCTGAGGTTAGCCTCATCTCCATCCATATATGAGCCCGTGGAGTCATTCTCAGATGAATATAGAAATATTAGGGATTCACCATTATTATTAGGACAAGAGAGGTCATTAGGAGAGGCATTATCATACCATGTTGACTAATTTATTGCAGAGAGATGTCAAGGCTGATGGTTTTCAATGTTTTCACTAAGGAAAAGAAGGGTTTAAACCTTTAGGATTATACCTGTTATGTCGACTAGATTTATGGGGAGTATATAGTCACCTTCAAGCATGTTCCATGGATTCATAGGGGTGGTCCCCAGGCCATTGGGAGTGAAAAACTGTATATCATCATCTTTTATTGGTTGTTTTTCTCCCTTGTTATAAAACTCTGCTTCAACATACATGGCCCCATAGGTCTCAACGGGATCACTATCACCATGTAGTATGCTAACCTTTCCATTAATGGGATACTTTAGACACTAATGGAACATTGAAGGTATCACCATGTGTCTATGAAGCCATGTCCTTCTAAGTAGGACATTATATATGGTGTCTTGCTGGATTACTATAAACTCGAAATCTTATGTAAGATCCCTAAAATGGGTTATGAGATTAATTTTACTGAGAGGTATTTTCTTACGTTTATTATACCCTTGGATGACTATCTTAGTGTGAGACATATCCCCTTCACCATATCCCAAATTTCATAGGGTTTGGACTGGGATAAGATTGATCCCAGAACCATTATCAATCAGGTCCCTCTAGACACTGAAATTATTAAGTCTTCCTGAGACATATAGGGACCTAATGTTCCCCCACAAGGCCTCTTCTTGATCTTGATCAGTGAACAAGATTGCGACATTCCATTATGGTTTCATGTTCTCCACCTGATAGTCCTCTTATGCTGTGACTTCTATCTCAAACTCTTATGGGATTCAGAGGGATTCAACAAGTGCCTTCCTGAGTTCTTTTGAAAGATAGAGTGCATCGAGGATTGAGAGATTATCTGGGACTAACACTAGATATTTTATAATGTCATACTTTTTTTCCAAAGGTTTGTGTTTCCCAATATAGGTATACTTATGGGCTTGCGGATGAGGAGCCGAGTTGCTTAGGGTGGATGAATCTGGTGCTTGTGTGGAGGTCATTGGAGCATATGCTACTGGCAATGCAGGTCATCTTGGCCTTACCCTTTGTTTGGGATGATCAATCTAAGTTCCTGTTAGGCGGTCATATATGAAAATTGGGTACAAATGGCTACCAAGGGGTTTTAAGACACCTCCCTTCCCTTATTGGGCTTACTAAATCACTTTACCACACATCTCAGCTGTATATGTATTTTCCATAGAGGTGTGACTAGAATATTGAGTATGTCCCCATCCACAGTATCCTACATATCCTTGAATTTGGTGCATGAGACCACCCATTCCCCAGTTATGCATGTTAAACTCATGCTCTGGGAAAAAATCCTCGTCGAAGAAGGTGTATGAAAAGTGTATTGCATTAACAGAACCAAATATGAGTTCTTCATTTGATGAGGATTCCATTTTGTGGGGCGGTGCCCATGCTATAGATAACATAGGGAATAAATCAGTGAGAGTTAACACCAACTTTGGAGAGAAATATGACTCTTCCTCTTCTATTTCATCCCACCTTTGGTGGTCATGCCTACCTTTTGGAGGTATATCTAAAGCCTCCTCCTTGGGTGGTGGAGCTACTATTGGTTTGCGCAACTATCCTCTTAGAGTGGTTTGTGCTCGATCAGTTGTCTTTTGAACCATCTAGTTGTTGAATTTTCACACATGTCTAACCGGGACCTTATGTCAATCACCCTCTTCTTTCGGTTGGACCATGGTTATGTAAGCCACCTACTCTAGGGAATTATCTAGTACCACTTGTCTAGAATCAATCATGCCTTAAAGGACATCTTTAAAGATGGAATTGTTCTGGATATTATGACTTATCCTTCTGTGGAAAGGGTAGTAATCTAGCCGTTCGATGAGGTTGACCTCATCGGGCTTCCTAGGTTATGAAAGTGTGAGAAGGTTATTATCTATGGCTTCCAAAAAATAACCAAAGACCTATTTATTCTGGAACAATTACACCTTACTCATCCATTCTTCAAATTACAGATAACCTTGATTCCTTTATTCTTTTAAATGAGGGAGATTCAGTGGTTTTCATCACTTGATAGAAGGTGCTGGGTGATTTGGTGCATGCTTGGGAATTTGGATATGTGCCACTGCTGGCTTAAGAGTGACAATTGTAGCTTACATTCCAGCTAGCACTTTTCCCTTGCTATGGGAAAGAGTCGAGCTTTGGATTAGGTTTGCTGAATGGCCTCCTCCTGATGTTGGGCTATTTTAGAAAATTCCCAGAATCCACCCATATATTTCATTGGAATCCAGGGTGTCTGAAACTCATCCCTAAGATTTTACACACAAATTTACAGTATTTTCTCTTGTGAGAGAGGGATGTTGATTGAGTACGTCAAACCCTTCCACCTTGATATGAAATCAGACACCCTCTCATTTTCATGTTATTTGTAGTTTTTCAGTTTGATGATCATTGTATTCCTTAGTGTAGAACTGAATGGATAAAGGAATTAATGACGAAGGTCTTCCCATCCCATCACAGATCCTATTGGAAAAATGCTATACCAAATGAAGGTTGTACCAGTAAGGTTTTGTACAAAACACCTCATCTTGGTTGCCTCCTTTTGATCTCAAGGGCCCATCATCGATCTGCATTAGGGAACGAAGTGTGTGGGATGCTGTTTGGGGTCACCTGCACTGTTAAAGGTAGAGAAGGGAGGGTTTTCGAAGTTGGGTAGAGGTGGGGTATCATCAACCCATTCAGGATATGGCTTCCTTTTAGGCTGTACAAGTGCGCGTCGCCCTTCCATGGCTTCCATTCAAGTAGATGGGGACTCGACGGTGTTAAGGAGCTCTGGGGGTACTATTTCTTGAGCTATCTCCCATCCATGGGGAGCCATTGGGGCTGACAAGGTGGACCTTCTTTCATCTCCCTCTAATTTTTGATTCATCCCAGGACTGAATGGTTATCCTGGTAGGGGAGAGGCTGTTGCCGTAACAGAGGGAAGTCACCATCATTTTCAACTTTCACATATATGTGGGATAACTGCCTATACCTGGATCCAATTTTATATTCAGAAGTCAACCTTGCTGGTGGATCAACTGTGGGAAGGAGAACATTTGTCTCTTCCCGGAGATGATACCCTATGGGAATATTTCCCCTGAGTAGCTCCTCATTAAGTTTACGAAGAGCTTGTATTTCTCTCTCATACTATGATAATCATTCCTATAGGGAAGGAACCTCGCTTCTCATAGTAGGTGATTAGGATGTGGATTCACCCTTCCCTTTGGTAGTATTTTATTAGGGAGGTGTAAACTCAATATTTGAAATTTCCATGTTTTGGAGCCATCTCTGGTTCATGGTGCGTGAAACCTCATTTGGTGCATTCAAGTCACCCTCCTCCCGAGGTACATTTTCCATGTCGCAACCCTCTATATTTTCATCATGATAAATATCTGCCATGTTGAAAGTGACAACATTAATAGAGGCATATCGGGAAATGGTGGTCATTCCATTTCTTTAAACGCAACAAGACGATTATGCATTATCCTATTTAGGGTTATTATTTTAACCCTTGGACATGTTTGGCTATTTTGGATTTCAACCCTGGAGGGTCTGACTATCCTCACCATACATTCCTCTCATTTTGGTTTATGAATAGTGACCTTGAGGTAGTTTCTGGTTGGGGTTTCCAAATAATCCCCAACCAACAGGGGCTTGTCTTATGGTGAGAGGGGCTAGTGGAATGCTGACTATTGATTGATTCCTACCAACCTGGAGAATACTTATTGCCTCTGTGGTGGTGATGATGATGAAAATTTCCCAAGCTCTATGGGGTGTGAGTCATTCAGGGATGTAGTTGGCACTTATTGCTCCAATTGTTGAGGATTCAATGGATTCGGTCAGGTATTTGACAACTCCCAAGACAAAAATATAGGTACAAATACCCCTAGACAAGCGGGGTGGGGTTTTTCTAGGATCACTGACGATGTATCCAGGGTCCTCTTAGGGGATGATGAACCTAGGGATGGTGATTGAGATATAAATACCCCCATCCCAGTAGGATGGGGTTCACTTGCAGCTGCTGCCGATGTGTCCCAAATCCTCTTGGGAATTAACGATCTGAGATGTGGAGGTGGTGGTAGATATTCCCCCAGTCTGGAAGGATAGTTATTATCCTAGATGACTGATACTGTAGTTGTAATCGTGACCTTCTTGATGTGGTGCCGTTGTGATCATGTAGGAACTAGGTGCAATGAAAACCCTTGATGAGAACCATTTACTATGAGAAGTTTTTTGAGTGATCACAACTTTGATCTTTGTGTTAAAAACATCTTCTTATTGTTTTGAGGGGCCTAGTTTGAAATCCTTTTGTCTATCCTCCCTCTTTGTCTATAATGTTTGGGCACTATTGGAGCATAGGAATTCTATTGTAGTGACCAACTAGCCCAAGCGTTTCCTGGTCCCTTGATCTCACTAGAGGCTATAACATTATAAGATGTCGTACCTGAGGAACTCTTCTATTATAAGGGATCGACAAAGTGTAACATTCCATATTGCCCCCATCCTCAAATAAGGATGCATGATGTGGCTTCAGAGATCAGTTGCTGAAGAGTCATGAAGAAATGTAAGAAAGCGTGTTGTAGATTTGCGCCGTGATTTTTCAGTTTAGGATCTTGGGCTATGGAGATAACAGTTAGGTCTAGTTGACAATAGAGTATATTGATCATCTAAATGTGACACTCATATCCTAGATAAGTTAGATGACGATCCTTCAGTCACTGATGAGTGATCCACATATTCTGGTGTAGATAAGGCATGAACTCATTTTCTATCTCATCTGGGATCTCATAGTCAGTTATAGAAAGGGACCAGAACATGATGGGGTGGTTGTTTCTAGATTAATCTCTCCATATATCAATGTTTTTTTCCTCCTAATCATACTTACACAACTCTATCTAGTTAGACCATAGAAGATAGTTTTGATGGTTGCCTGTTGACGGGAGTGGGGTGCTGTTGAAAGTTGATGGGAAACCATATATAGTTTACCATGATGATTTGATCACCTCTCTATACAAAGGTGTTTGATTTTGGAACACCTCTCCATAGAGGTGTCTGGTCAAGGGGATGACTGCCTTGTCCATGGTATATATCATTAGGGGGAGGTTGACCACGGTGGATGTCAGGAGTAGAGTCCCTACGATACATCTCCACACTACTACAAGGAGGAATATCGTGGTAATGAATGCCTTCTATTTCCACTTTGATGGAAGAGTTGATAGAACCTTGTGGTGTTGATAATGTGTCTAAAAAAACCTCAAGGACGCTGGTATTGAGCAGATTAGGGATATGGGCCATGTTCTGCGTCGTGGTCGGAATATGCCACCCTACCTTTTGGAGTTGTGTAGGGGTATACGCCTATTGTGTGATGATTAACAGGACTTGTATATATCCATGCCATAGGGCTATTATAATTCTACTGAGAAGATATCATAATATATCGATGAGATTTCTCATTACTGACAGGAATGTGAGCCTGTCCTAAGGTGTGTGTCATTATCACTTGGTGAGCCTCAGTTAGGATGGGAATATGATCCTGATCCCGAGCCTTTGGAATATTCCAATAGTATTTATTGGAAGGAATATGAGCCTACCCTAGGAATGTACCACTCTCACTTGGTTGGACCCAGTTGGATCAGGAATATGGTCCTGGTCCATATATGCATTCCCTATCGGAATATGATGATGGACCTCTGGAATGAGAGAAGGAATATGAGCCTCCTTCTATATTGCCTTGGAATGATGCTGGTGTAGTCATTCATCAGAGGAAGTAGGAATATGTGCCTTGATTTTATGATCCACTAGATTATGCGAGGTAGATTCACTGTTAGGAATATGATCCTTTTCTAAGGATTGTGTCATTATCACTTAGTCAGCCTCATCTAGGATGGAGATATATGTATGATCCCGGGCCTTTGAAGTATGTCACTAGAATTATTCAATAGGCATGTGCCCCTGTCCTAAGGTGTGTGTAGCTCTCACCTAGTGAGCCCCGGTTGGAACATGGTTATGTTCCTGATCTGATGCCTCACCCTTCATCGGAGTATGCAGATAATCCTCTCAGATGGGAGTAAGAGTGTTCTCTTGATCCAGTACAACCACTTTTTCGCAATGATTAGAGTTTTGTGATATACTAGCTACAGGAATAGAATTATGTATATGTCCCTTCATCTACAATAGTGTTAGAATATGTTGGTGGAGTTCTTCATCTATTGCTAAAATGTATTGGAATTTTAGTAAAGTGTGTTCAGGTATATGAGTCATCACATTTTTTGTATCCATGATGAACTGAAAGATGTATTCTATTGAAGCAGGGATATACACTCACTTATGTCCTCCTTGTTCCACTGGAGTATGCTGATGGTATTCATATACAGGGTAGGAATATGATCCCCCCCATGCTTGCTATAGAAATATGATCACAGACTTGTTTAGAGCGAGTAGGGATATGAGCCTTCTAACTGGTTCCTACCTAAGTATACAGGCAGTCATCATTAACAAGAGTGGGAATATGTGCCCTATCCTAGATATCTAATGCCTTTCACCTCCGATGATCCTTCCTTGTAGCCCATGTATGGGCGTCATGGGAGGCAGTGTGTCGGATGGTACCCTTATTAGGTGACTGAGGGGTACCGACGGGATGGTGTCGGTGACAAAGACTAATAGGAGCCCTCCTAATAGGCTCTTGAACCTGAAGGGACCCATATTTGTCCTCCCAGTCCACCTTCATCAGATGTGGAAGGTGGCAGTTGGATAAGATCCCAAAGCTATTGGTCATGGCAACGAGAGCCACAGGTTTAACAACAACCTTCCCTGGGTTATTTGGACTCACCAGTCATCATATCTGGAGAACTTCATGAGTAGACTCCTTGGTCGGGATGGTACCATATTGGTGGTACTCCCGAACCATCGTATTTTCCACCTACCATTGAAGTATCCATATAGGTGAAATTGTTTTGTGAGCTGTGGAAGTTGTAGTCATAGATGATTTTCTAGAATGAATGATGGATGATGACAACATCATATCAAATCAATCTTCTAAAGTAGTATCTAAAATTATAAAGTTGAAAAAGAACAATGTTACCAATTAGTGCAATATCGTAGTCATAATATGCTCAATCAGATATGCATGGTTAACTCATTTATTCTTTTATTCTCGATTCAACCTTTCCACTTGTTTGGACTTATCAAAATGAGGATAGACTTATGAGAACCTTGGTTACGGAGGATCATTTTTAAGGTTATGCTAGTCTGATTTATTTGTTTGTATAGGGTTTGAAAAACAAAGTGTCCCAATTCATTATAACCCAACTGTTCTATCATTACAAAGATTTACGTCGATTTTATCATTTTGTTTGCATATAGGGGTAAAAAAAATGGATCGATGGGTAATAACCAATCATTTTTTTCATTAGAGAGATTCATATTGGGTTTACCATTTTTTATCTTTAGGATTTCATGGCATGAAATGCTTTTTCTCATCGGGATACCATTTCCACTTTTCCCAGAAACTCCCAATGGTTCCTCCATCTATAGATGGGTATAGACCTACTTTCCAAAGGCCAGTGGTCTTATGGGTTTTTAGGTCCATCGACTCTTGGGGACTCGCATTGGTTGGGAGTATAGGATGTCGGGATCATTGTACCCTTTTGGGGGGAATTATTACATAATACTACGGGACTCTCTTATAAATTTAAGATATGTTCGTGGATATCTTCCTAATCCTGATATGAGACCAGTTACCATAAAAAATTAGTTTATCAATTAATTATCTTAGTATATGAGGAAAGGGAGTCTCATTAATGGACCCATCTATATGCATATGAGGTTCTTCATCCATTTTCCTAATGGAGAATAGTTGTGTTATGTGTTGTAATCATATAACTAAGTACTTCGGAAGGTGCTGTCATGCGAGGATGTGGTTAATATTATGAGGATGGTATTGAGAAATTATGAGGTGTCCTACATATCTTGGATATTACAATAATCAAAACCCATGTAGTTCATTGATTCTCTTCAGGCTGGCCCCAAGGTATATGCCCTTATGAGACTTTCGAGCGGCGAGGCTGATAAGCCAAGGGGCTTTCTTGAGATGAGGTGGATGTGTCATCGAGGTCTTGTGGTGTCTCATGGCCTATAGGGGTGCATCACATGTCATTTAGAGACCGTGAACCCTTCTTTCCTCCTCCCTTTTACCACCTTCATTTTATGTGGAAAAGTTTGGGAGGTATTGAAAGTTTGCACGAGAAATGTCTAGGATTTTTACTCAATTTTTGGATTATGTCTCTCTTTACCAATATGGGTCATATGGAGTGTGTACAAGAATGTAGTGGACATGTCTATCCATCTATCCCTAGAGAACTGAAGGGTCTACCTATACATACTCGAGGACTTCCAAGTGGTGGGGATGATACTGAGGACTCACGGTGCTTCATGAGTCATCGAGGGTGTGTCACATGTCCTTTAGTGACCATGAATCCCTATCGCCTCCTCCTATTTATCTTCTTCATTTTATGTGACAAAGGTTCAGGCATGCGAGTTTTCCTAAATATCATCAAGGGATTTTATTCTTCCTGATGATGATTTGGTGCATAATATTTGTGGTCATTGGGGATCTCCATATTTTTAATTTCATTCTCTTTATTTTTGAAGGATTTCAGAGGGTTTTTTAGGAACTTTCCAATGACAAACCATGTGGCCTGGGGGAGCTCATTCGACTGTCATCATGTGGCCATCGATTGTCTGGAGGGCCTTTACAAGAGCGAGAAGGTTTGTTGAAGGGGGATCCATGGGACATTCCATAGGTTATGCATAATACATGGAGTCTTCATGTGACCACAATCATTAAGGGTATGAGTCCATGCGCCCATAAGGGGCTCCCAGCTTAGGGTTTTCCTCTTGCCGCCACCGCTCATTCATTGTGGAGGGCGTGTCGTTTCTCTTCGAGCTCGGTGGGTTGGTGGAGGAGCTCTGCTGTAGCGGCGTCAAGCGGTCTCCTCTCATGCTGTGAAGATGCACTTCGGGATTCTGTGGTTGCTGGTTCAGATATGAGGGTGTAAGTCCGGTCTTCATCGACGACATACTCTTCGGAGAACCCCAAGTTTTGTTCTCGGCAGCTCGTTGTTGCCCTGCGGTGAGCTTCCCAGTGCTTGAAGGTTGCGCTCATGCGTTGGCGGTTGTGGGGTTCCGACCCTTCTCAGGTGAGTGTGTTGGGGTTTTGTTGTGCCTGATGCAGTTGACTTGATCGGTGGCGGCAGGATCTTCAGAAACAGGGTATCGATGGTGGTGAAGTTTCTTGCACGGTTTGATTCAGTTTTTGGTGAAACCTCTTTTAATTTCTTAGATCTCATTTTGTTCAGTTTGAATAAGGATTCTTCTCATTTCATCTCGTATCATGATAGGGTGGAGTTTAACTGCGATTGCTTTCTGATGGATTGGGGGTTCTTTGTTTCTTGCCATGAGGCGGTGAAGGTGTTAACTGCGACGATCTGCGTGGTTGTCTACGTGTTTTTTGTGGTTTTGCGTATAGAGGATCATCTGATGGGTTGTTTTCTGAAGTTGACACTGAAGGAGATTCCAACGGGCTCTACAGTCATGGTTGGTTTTTCTGTGGAGCAGATGGTGATTGTGCGATTGGAATTTGTGATTCGGGTTTTTGCCGGTGATGATCGACGACGGTTGGTGCCGGCTTCTTCTCCGGTGGATTTCTTGACGGATGGTTGTGCGACTTGAGGCGGCATTGAGGCGCGTGATACACGGCATATCTGTCAGAGATATGCGGGTGATGATGGTGGTTGGCAGCGACGCGACCCCAACCGACCCGATGAGTCTCCTCGGGTTTGGTGTGGGTTTGAATTTCAAATTTTGTTTAATCATCATGTTTTTTGGTCTCCCGCGTGGTGTAACGTGGTTTACCTCTTTTCCTTAAAGATTATTTCTTGAAAATGAAAAAAATAATTTTCAGCATGTGACCATTTCAAGGTCACACAATCACGAGTCTTTTAAAGGATCATGCGATATGTGAGTCTTGTCCATCCTCTTATTCCTTTGATTTTGTAGGGAAAATAATACCCATATTTAGGTATTTCTTCCTTTTTTATTTTCTAGATGATTATTTTGTGGGCGTTAACAAATAGATAGAAATAAAAAATTAATTAAATGAACCTTTCATGAGATTTATCTAATGTTTGATTTAATGAATGGATATTAAATTAAACTTTGAACTAGGGGAAATAACTCCTATTTTCGATCTTGGCATGGGTTACATCATTCCACCTGTCCACCTGTGTATCACCTGGGTTGGCATCATTATGGTTCCATCTTGAACCACCTCCACATGCATTGGGATGATCCATTAATTACAAATATTTATTACTCACATGTAGGTGAGGGGAACCAAAGGATTGGTTAAAGGGGGTTATATAAATATCCTCAGACACATAGGTCCAACAAAATATTGGAGGCAGGGATGACTTGTAGGACATCATTTAATTTAATATTAAATAATTTAAAACTCATGAAATAAATTAAATTAAAACATCCAACACATAAATAGGTATTGTTCAAGCTCATGAATGGTCATACATGCAATGAATACGAAAAATTAAATGGATATAATTCATTTCTTTATTTGTTCTTTTATTATTTAAGATATACGTGCTTGCATTAATTAATTAATTAATTAATTCCCATTTATCTTAATGATCATATGATATTATTTGGAGATACCCTTAATTAATGGTATTCATGGGAAATAAACGACAAAAACCGATAATGAAATATTAATTACAATAAATTAATTGATCATTTAAAATTATTTAAAACCATTATTAAATTTTCAAACACACAACAAATGTTCCAATAAATTAAATAAGGTTTTAATGCTGCAATTTTAAAATTTAATTTAATTTTAATTTTTTCCATTAATGTAAAACTATATGGTGTGTAAATCTAGTTACATGCCATGTACCTTGGTTTTCATATATCCAAGTCACACACCTATGAATTTAACATATTAACTTGACCAAACTACATGACATGTACATGTCAGCTACACACCCTATATCCACTTGTCGTGTGCCATGGTTTTCCTAGTCAACACGTGGTGTGCAATAAAAGAACCACAAGTAATAAATTGCTCGACGCATATAGATACAATGCACATGGTTAGATGGTGTGTTCTCCAGCTACACACCGTGTAACCCAGTTTTACTGGCCAAATATTTGGAACTTCTCAATGGAATCTCCAGTCGTTCTTTATTTTTTCTTAAACCTTTAATAAAATGAATCACTAAATTAATATGATTAATATTTCGATAACATGTTAATTCAAATCAGATTAAAGAAATAATAACATTAAATGAAAATCTAACCATAATTACACATAGATTAACAATCAAATAAATAATTATAAATTTAAATGTGACCAATCTAATACCACTTGATGGTTATGGGTGTAGAAGAAGCATGTGTTAGTGGGTGATATGTTAGAATTTATTTTAATAATTGTTACCCGAAACCAAGAGCGAGGATATTGTATGTCAAATTTATAATTAATTTATTTAATATTTGAAGAAATAAATACCTGATCTTAGGAAATTTCTTCATTGCTAAATATTGATCATCCTAAAAGACCCTTTCAGATTACTTTTGTTGAGATGTGAGGATCTAATGATAAAATGCCTCTAGTGGTGATCTACACATGCTACTATGATCTTCAAGCAACACCACTCAATCTCTAGGTTCTAGCGCAATGAGTCGAATGTCTTGCGTTGTTCATTCTTGATCAGTCATTCTTTGGTCTTGAATAAATATCTCTTTCTCTTCTCATTCTTGAGAGGGAGAGAGAATGAGGAGTTAATAGAGAATTTTTTGTGAGAAAAAATTCTCTGTTCTCAATTTTAGGATACTCTTCACAATAGACATAGCCGTCTATTTATAGAGTTATTATTTAAGTTAAAATATTATTTAATTACATACCAGAGATTAAATAACATTTATTATCTTTAATAAACCTAATTACACATAATAATAATTATATTATTATTATTTTGTGGTGTGAACCAACTTGCACAATAACAAATATTATGTAATGGTCTTGTTAATTAATATTTGTCACCAGACTCGGTCTTAGTCTGTTCGAACTCATATAGAATTTATTAAACAATTTAATAAATATTTTATTTATAGATAAATATTTTATTCACAATTTAGTGAATAGATATTTGTTAAAATATTCAATAAATAAAATAAATATTTATTCACAAGCCGATGAATAAATATTTATTTAATTTATATGATCAATAAAACTTGAATACAATCATTCCTCAGACATGATAATAATATTTATTTCATTAATTAAACTCAAATATAATTTAATCGAGATTAATGAAAACACTTAGTGTGTGAACCTCTATGATTATTTCTCATTGGCATTAGGTGGGCTTGCCTAAAGTCTAAGATTACTATCTAGTAGTGGGTCAAGGATCCAAAGAGAAAGAAATTAATGTTGCAACATCAACAACCACATACGAATGACCACTATGTAATATAATCCATTTGTCATAATATCTCATCAACCAGGTTTCACATCCATGTCACCAACCTATATGATGATATGTCTTTCTTTGAATATCTTAAATAAACAGGTCATTACACCATGTACATGAAATTTAATGTGATGGTTCTATTCTAATCAAACGGCTGAGATATCATATTCCATAAATATGTAAGAGACAAATCCTTCCTCAACTTATTCTTTAATGACATGTCACTCATGACACACCCAAAATATCTAACTTCTCCATGAACTGTTATTGTCATGGTTTACGAAATACATCTAAGTACGTGAGTTGTAACATGCATAAATAATAATATTAAAGTCTAAGGACCATTACACATTCTCATAGAGAGGAATATACAATGATACCAAAACACGTGGAATTCCTACCAGTGGGTATATTCTTATAATCTCCCATCTTGGAGATTACCAAGTGTGAACTTCATGAGAAGAAGCCTCATCTTCTTACGAGCAGGACCGGCCCAGACAATCTTGTTTCCCAAGACAAACTATAAAAATGTTTCCCTTTAAATATGGATAGTAAAAGGATTAGACCAAAACAAACCAGATCAAAGCACACAATTTTCCAATCCAAAATTATAAATCTATTTATACCCACATTACATGCGAAATTCAAAAAATAAGTTCAGTAGTACCATTTTATTTTTAACCCGCATAATATTAAAAAGTAAAAAAATACAATCCTCTTTTATTAAAGAAAAAAAACTGTACACTTCTTAACCGTTTAAACCACTTCATAACTGATCAAAAAAGACATTAAAGTCTGTAAAAACTATCCTGTTAAGCCTTTGAAAAAAAGATCGAATCATCCTCATCTTCATCTTCACCACTCACTTCTTCTTCTAAACCTATAAAAATTTGAACCTACAAATTTAAAATAACATAATATTTGTATTCAAAAGAACACTTCTAAATAGTTAAAAAAATTACTAGTCGATGTAAAACCATGAAACCAACTTCATATAAAAATCAAGAATTGATTTTTTTTGGAAGAACATAACACCAATATTTGTTCAACTCATGTCCTCCAATTCTAAAATTTGATTCAGATGCTGCAATTATGATAGAGATTCTTAATCAAACATGTTAAATAATCCAATTCAAAGAAAATAAAAAATTACAAAGAAATAGAGCATGACATACCAGAGCATGTTGCGACACTTCACGAACCCGATTATGGTAGTTTATAATCCAATTCAAAGGAAAACACTTCTCCTTGCATTTGTTGATGAAAATTATTCAATTAACTCATCATAATTCATACTATCCAAAAATTCATTTTCAATTGAAATCATTGCCAATGCACATAATCTCTCTTGTGACATGGTAGTCTGAAGATAAGTTTTAATCAACTTTAGCTTAGAAAAACTTCTCTCTGCTGATGCAATTGTAACGGGTATAGTCAATAAAATTAGATATGCCACCCATGTCATTTGAAACCCTCTATACTTCCAATAAGGATTGATAAAATCAAGGATATCAATTGATTTTATCAGTTTAGTTGGAAATATTGACTTCAAATGTCTGATCTCTTGAAATAATTCATCCCCACAAATATCATCATGTTCATCGTGTTTCAAAAAACATTGAAATTGAGTGCAGTGTTCCTTCAATTGTTCTTCAGAAATATTTCTAAAACTTTATTTCAACAAAAATACAAATATTTCATCAAAGTGTTAAAACTGTATAAAACTTTCTCTCAATGACATAAGGGCCTGATCAATAATTTGAAGGAAATAATTTTTTTCTAAATTTTTCCTCCATAGAAAAATTTCTAGTAGCATCATCTTCCACATCCTCATCAAATTGTTTCTTCCTGCGAACAAATCTTTTTTCTTCAAATATTGGATCAATACCAACTTTGAGTGCAAGTTCTTTTGCTTCATTCATTAAACCTTCAAACCCCACTGCTCGAAGTTCTTCAAAGCAAAAATCAACTCTTTTATTTGTGTACTTGCATATTCGATATCCATCTCTTCTCTTTGAAGGATTTTACTAATATGATTAAATTTATCTAAAATTTTGTACCAAATGCATAAGATAATGATGAATTCAAAATTCTATAATTTATTGGAACACAATCCTTTAGCATCCAACATCACAACATCATCATGTTTAGAAAGATTGGTAATTTCAACCAATGCATTTCTTAACTCGGGTGTTTGTCTTCTTATAGCTCTAATACTCGCGATGTGACTTTCCCAACGAGTTATTGATAAGGGTTTTGGTGTCAAACCCTTCACATAAGTCCTTAATACATTCCATCGATGTGGTGAACCTGAAAACAATGTATAAATCTTTTGCACATATGCAAAAAAATTTCTGGCTTTCACACTAGATTTTTCCATGTCACATATAGCAAGATTCAGGCTATGACATCCACATGGAGTGTAAAATGATCTAGGATTTATATCAAGAAGCCTTTTTTGGACACCTTGATGTTTAACTTTCATGTTTGATCCATTATCATAACTTTTTCCTCTAATTTCATCAATGTTGAGTTTAAGATCAACCAAAGCATCTTCAAGTGACTTGAAAAGCCCACGGCCGGATGTGTCATCCACATTTATGAAGCCAAGAAAAAATTCCTCCACCTTAACTTTAAATTATTCCTCGACATCCACACATCTTATGATAATTGACATTTTTTCTTTATGACTTAGATCCGGAGTGCAATCAAGGATAATCGAAAAATAATTTTCTCTCATAATATTATTCAAGATTTTTTCTTTAATCGCATTCTCCAACAAAATTATCAATTCATTCTGAATTTTATGACTAAGATAATGCTTTTGAATTTCATTATTAACAACACGATGAACATGATCTTGCATAACTGGGTCAAATTCAGCAACAAATTCAATAAGTTTACAAAAAAACCATCATCCTTCTCATAAATCTTCTCATTTGTTCCACGAAATGGTAAGTTATTTTGTGCAAGTACCTTCATAACTCCAATGATTCTAGTAAGTACCATCTTCCAATGAAATATTTCCTTCTCAATGAGACATTCGATATTTTTATCAATTGTTTTTTTATTTTCAAGTCCTCTGTATAAGTCCACCCACTTCACGACATTAGCAATGTGTTCAAAATTTCTTTCATGCTCCCTAAGTCTTGTTGGAAGGTTGTGCCAATCATTAGATCCTCCTTCAATCAAAGAACTTTTCATCGATTTCAACTTAAATAATTTACAACAAAAACAAAATACCTTATCCAACTCATTAGAATACACTAGCCACTCCCTCTCGTGTTTTTCACCATTAGGAAGTAGACAAAAATAATGATTATAAGTAAAGTGTCTCCCACGACTGACTTCTTTAGGAAATGCATCATTTTCTTTTAATATTTTAATCGGGCCACGTCGAACCAACAAAATTCTCTTAACATCATTGATATTACCCCATAATCCTGGATCATAATTCACATCCACATCTTTCTCAAGATCAAGCATGCTTTGATATCTAAGATCATGAATCATATGAATAGTATTTTCATTTTCATCCTCCCTATAATCCACATCCACACTTTCATTTATCATTTCAACACTTTGAGTCATAGGTTCCTATACATATTGTTCATTCCATTCAGAAAAATTGTCACCCAGAGATTTCTCATTAAATTGAACACATGAACTCTCTTTTTCACTTCTTGTAGCAAATAATTTAGAAATCGAACCCACTAGTGTTTTTTCAATTTCATTCTTTCTTTGCTTGATTTTTCTATTTTGAGATCCATAATTTTGATTTCTCTTCATTGTAGTACCTACAAGTTATAAATTATAATTCATTAAGAGTTATAAAATATTTAAAGTAAATAGTCATATTTTAAAAATAAAATCATATATTCCAACTAATTGATTTTTTATTTAATATTCAACAAAAAAATTAATATAAATAAATAAAGTGAAAATTGAAATTAGAAAATGATTATATAAACATTATTTACCTTGGAAAAATTGTAAACTGTAATTGAGATGGTAAAATTACAATTGAGTCTAGAAAGACACCAATGAATCCACAATTTAGATAATTTTTGAAAATTAAACAAAACAATTAATAAAAAAATAAAAAATAAAAATTCTATTTAAAAATGATTATAAAAAACACCAATTATCGAGAGACAAAATGAAAATTAAAATTGAATACCCAAATTTCAATTGAGATGGGAATCCAATGATAAATTTGAAATTCAGATAATTTTTGAAAAAAAAAATTAATATAAATAAAAAATAAAAAATAATAACTAGAAATTGATGATAACAAAACGAACAATATACCGGTAACCGGTTAATTGGAAATTCATTCACCTAATTACTCTGAAATTTAAACAAAACAATCAATCAATTAAAAAAATAAAAAATAAAAAATGAGCAACCAATTAAAAAAAAATCAGAACAAAACTGGGGGAAAAGGCACCAAGAAGCACGACACGGTAGGGGGCGTGCAGCGGTGCTGCTGCAGGGGGCGCAGCGCAGCGCAGTGGTGGCAGTACAGGCGCGCAGTGTAGGGGCGAGGGGAGGGGGGCGCAACCGCTTAGGAACAACACAGCAGGGAGGGGTGAGCGTGAGGGGGTGTGCGGTGGGGGGGGGGGGACGGGGGAGGAAGGATGGGGGGCGAGGCGAGGCGCCGAGCTGAGGCCGCGGGGGGTACAGGGGTGACGACGGGGAGGGAGGTGGGGGTGGAGGTGAGGTGAGGTGAGTGGTGTGGGTGGGGAGAAAGAAACAAAATAGAAATAAATATATAGAGAGAAATATATAGAGAGGAGAAGAGTGACGTTAGGGGAGTGACGACTCGGGACTCAATGGGTGTTTACCGGGAATCAGAATTTCAGAAAAGGGGTGAGGTGATTTTGGTTTCCCCTAGGAAATGCGTTGCCCTAGCCCAAGGTCTCACGGGGCTCGCCCATGGGCTGACCCTGCTTACAAGTACTCACACCTGACAGTCTATGTACTATGTCTCCCATCATAGTATACTATCTAACAATAGAACATTATTTGAGAATATCATCATAGCACATCAAGGTTCTCATCATAGTGGGGAACTGATATGACCTTATCAGTGTGAGGTATGCTCTAAGACATTATTACATTAGAGCCATGAAAAAAAAACAATATGTAATAAGAAGTTTTTTTAATATTAAATAAATCAAATATATATGTAATAAAAGTAAAAACAGTTGGTCCTAGGACACCAAATCCAACACGTCACCCCTCTCATATTGTGAATCCCCCCTCCTCCTTGATTAGGGATTGTGGTAACTCTACCATATGGAATTATATTACATCACTGTCAGAAGTGTTGGATATGACATGGTAATCTTCTTAATCCTCTTGCTTCCTTTCATTGTTTTCTCCTTGTCTCTTGCACTATTTTGGTGCGAGATCATTTGCCCTATTTTCAGGGCATTTGTCTATTTTGGGGATTTATCCTACTCTTCTTCAAATCTAAGGCCGACACTAGATGAGTGGTCATATATGAACCTAAGGTAATTTGTCTAGAAATATTTTCCAAAATCTATAGTGTTTTCATAGTATTTCCCATTATGCTGAATGTCATGAAATTTTGTGTAATGCTTTAAATTACATTCATCCATTTTTAATTAATTAAACCATTGATGTGATGCTATCATGGACCCTTATTAATTTGTTAGAGGACGATGAACTCTTAATGGACACCACTTTAGGTGTAACAAATGCAATTTCCTCCTTTTATATAGATGTTTGAATGAAAAAACACTTTCTAAGTGTTCATCTTGACATGGAAAATGGAATTGGCCTTTTTATATAATTGTTTAGTTAACCAAGAACCTTCTAAGTGGTTGTATTAACATTATAATGGAATTACCTTGACTTATAATTGAATGAATTAAATTAATTAAATGGAAATGAGTGGTAAGGCCATGCCACATGTGTTATAATTAAGAACATGAAATTATATGAATTTTTCACCCTTAGACATTTGTGTTGAATGATTATAAATACATTATAAGTGATCTATTGTGGTTATTATTATTATTATTATTATGAGTATACAATTAATATTAGATGGTGAAAAATGATTAAGGTTTTTGTTGAGCATGGAATTTCATGCTCTCTTATGTTGGGTGCTGGGCATGATGTCTCATACCATTATACTCTTATCTAGACAATGGGCATGATGCTCTATGTTCCTGTGATTCGGGTGTTGGGCATGATGTATCACCCCACCATCTTAGATGGTGGGAAAGATGTCTCATATTCATATGAGATTATGGGCTCGTACCCTTGTTGGATCCATTGGATCATTAGACTAGTTATGTATGCCTGAGTTATGCCCCAGGTCCAGATAACACCTAGTATCCATCTACATGGATCTAAATGTCAACAAATTAGTGCACATATACATGTATAAATTATATATATATATATATATATGATTAATATATATAAATGGTTACTGATTAGACTCATTTCAGTTTATGTCGAAGTAGGTAGTGCCAGCCAGGTGTCCTATAGGAACATGAGCTAGTTAGTATTTATTTTCCAGTATTGTTTATTATTAATTTTACCTACACACTACTATTCTATGTATACTGAATGAATTATTTTAGACACTATTGGTTTTGGCCTACTGAGTTTATCTCACACCCTACTTGGGCTTCCTTTGGTACCTGAGTAAACTTCATGTCTGTAGGTATGGATAAAGGAAATAATCCTGCTGTAGATTCTTGATTTATTTTACTTATAGCTTAGAGCATGGGAGTAGAGTACCGAGAATATGCTCGTGATGCTAGTGGTGCATTCTTTTGGAATTTTTTATTTTTTTATTGAATGATATATATGTTTGTTCCCTATTTTTCCTCTTTGTATATCAGCATTCCATGACATCATTTTATATGAATAAACCTATGGGATTTTGATTATTATTGTAATTTCTGGGTTATTTATGTATCCACATTTGATTATTATATTTGTTTCTACTATTCCATCTGTTATATTATGATTCCTATATTTTCTATTTATTTATTATATCCACTATTACACTATGATATGAGGGTATAGTCACCCCATTATACCACACTCTTGCTTCTAGTTATAAGCCTATAGTATACGGGGAGGTGCACCTGAGGCCATGTAACCCACTAGCTCGGGGCACCGATTAAGTGAATCCTAGGTCGGGATATTACAAAGTGGTATCAAAGCATCTTCTTTTCCATTTTATTATTGTTTGGGGTATTATATAGGAGACTAGGATATAATATAATTTGGTAATGAGCTTATGTCTAGGAGTATCTAACCCACGTACAGGGGATACCCAAATTACTTGAGATGGGTTAATGATGTTATTGGATTATGCCTATTACTATTGATATGATTTCAATATTGGATGAAGTGCATGCCTTGTGATATTATTATTATTGTTTATGTCATTGAAATAGACTTCAATCCTTATCCTGACTGTAGGTTCCGGGTGCAGTGGAAGCACATTGATGAGATTGCCCAACTTTAATTTTAGCGTTAAACAACGTTCAAACCAAGATCCATCATGATATAAAACTCCGGATATTCAGAATAGAATGAAGAATGAAAAACAAAAGAGGGAGTCCTGAAACCATAGAGATAGGATCATCATATATTGGTTATAATTAATTTAATTAATTCACAAGAATTACCTTGATGGAATTATTTCTTCGTTGATGTCTCCGGTCACGATCCAGTGTGATCTGTCGTTGTGTTGTAGAATCCAAGTGTAGGATTCCTCTAGCAGTGATCCAAACGTGCTCCACGTATCTATGGACGTTGCCGAAGGGATCTCCGGGTGCTAGCGCGGAATAACCTTCACTTGTGATGTCCGTCTTCGATCGCCTTGATCCGGTGGTGGTGGATCTCTCTCAATATTGAGAGTGTTCTTGGAGGAAGGAGTTCTTTCAGCCTTGAGAGAACTCTCCAGAATTGTTGTGCACAATGATTGAGAAAAGTGTTGGGGTTGTGAGGATATTTATAATCGGGTTTGAGGTTATAGAGTTATGACAATAAATAAACATGTTACACGTTTTATTTATTTCATTAAATCTCATTGAAAACCCCCATGTTGAATGATTAATTCCTTAACATGTGCCCATGATGATTATAATAAATATAATTTAATAAAACGATATTATTTCCACAAAATCCCGACTAGAAAAACTACACGTCGTGTAATCATTAATACACGACGTGTACTCATTTTCCATAAAACTACACGGCGCGTATATTTAATATACACGACATGTAATTTTATTTTCCATTTTTCTTTATTTCCTCCACCGCATTTATTATTCCTTGAGTAATGGCTATTTATTTCTTAAATAAATGTAACTGCATTACTCGCTAATAAATATATATTATTTCATCCACAATATATTCTCTTGAATAACTAGTGTCAAAATAAATGCAATCAGATATCCTTAAATAATTATTAAACCACAGTTGGGAATAATATTTATTTAATTTGTTAAATTAATATTTAATTGAGATACATAGACACACTTAGTGTGTGACCCTCTAGACCCCTTTCTCAGTGGCATTATGCAGAGCTTGCCTAAAGTCCAAGGTTAGAGTCTAGCAACACGACAAGGCACCCATAGAGAAAGAAGTTAACACCAAAATGACATGTCACCTCCTACAAACATTTACCATGTAATATAATCCCTTTTTCATGATATCTTGAATCAAGCAGGTTGCATGCTAGTGCCATCAACCCATTTACTCGATTATTATTTCTTTGAATTTCTGGAATTGAACTCTCCCATACCTTACCATGGACATGGATTTATTTAGGCTATATCAATTCCATCAAAGGGCCTGAGATATCTACTTCCGTTATGGAATAGAAGGGACAAATAATTTCTCGCATTATCTATTAATGCAGTATTACTCGTGACACACCCAACGTATCCTAACTCACTGCGAAGAGTGTGTCGTCACAGTTTTCGTCAATACATCTAAGTGCGCAAGTTGTAATAACCATTAATAATAATCTTAAAGTCTAAGGACCAATACACATGTCCGCAGATAAAAACATCCATTGACACTATGAAATGTGGATTTCCTATTGGCAGGTCTCATTCTCATAATATCCTCTTGGATATTACCAAGGGCGCACACCATGAGAAGGTGCCTCAAAGTTTTATGAGTCCTCACCCTTAATGGCCTGTATTATTTGTGTCCCTCAAATAACATCATCCAACCATAGAACATATATTCTAGAACAGTGTTATGGAACTTCTGAGTTCTCATCATAGCAGGGATCCGCTATAACCCTTTAATGCAATAGCTGTCCTTAGAACATTATCACATGCATTGTCATGTAGAAGAACAATCAAGATGTGATAAGGTATTTATTAATGAATAATGTATAAAGTAGTTGGTTCTAGGCCACCAACTCCAACAGACTCCCACTTGGACTAGAGCCAACCGCTAAAAACATTTAACCCGCTATCTCTCACATGATATTCATGCTTCTACTGAGATAGGCCTTTAGTCATGGGGTCTGCCACGTTCTCTTCCGTGGACACTCTTCTCACTACAACTTCACCCCTCTGATAGAAATCCCTCAAGAGGTGACACTTCTGGAGTATGTGCTTTGTCCGTTTATGTGACCTTGGTTCTTTTGCAAGAGCCATCGCTACAGTATTATCACAATACAAAGTGATAGGATATTTACTGCTAGGAACCACATCAAGCTCCTGAAAAAAGTTCCAAATCCAAATGGCTTCCTTGGATACATCAGAAGCCGCTATATATTTGGACTCTGCTGTAGAATCGGCGACAACTGGATGCTTTGAACTCTTACAGCTCACAACTCCTCCATTGAGACAGAAAAAATATCCAGATTGTGACTTCAGATCGTTCTGATCTATCTGAAAATCAGCATCAGCATAACCTCTGATGACAAGCTCCTCGTCTCCTCCATACACCAGGAACATATCCTTAGTTCTTCTCAGATACTTAAGGATAGTCTTAACAGTAGTCCAATACTATTCTCCTAGATCTTCTTGATATCTTCCTACCATGCTTAGTGCATAGGCAACATCAAGCCTGGTACATAACATGGAATACATGATGGATCCTATAGCCGAAGCGTATGAGATATTACTCATTCTATCTTTCTCATGTTGTGTCTGTGGAAACATTTTATTAGAAAGATGTATAACATGTGACACTGGAACTAATACCCTCTTGGATTGTTCCATACTAAATCTCTTTAGTATCTGGTCAATGTATGTACCCTTAATTAGTCCAAGAAGCCTTTTGGATCTATCATGAATGATCTTGATCCCTAGAATGTAGGCTGCTTCACCCAAGTCCTTCATGGAGAAACACTTGTTCAACCAGTCCTTAACTGACTGTAAGACTGGTAAATCATTTCTAATAACCAATATGTCATCAACATATACTACTAGGATAACGATCGCATTCCCATTAAACTGCTTATAAACACATGGCTCACATTCATTCTTAATGAACCCAAATTCCTTTATGGCTTCATCAAATCGAATTTTCCATGACCTTGATGCTTGTTTTAATCCATAAATGGATTTATGCAACTTGAAAACCTATTTGGCTTCACCTGGTGTCACAAACCCTTCTGGTTGTATCATATAGACATCTTCCTGAAGGTTCCCGTTAAGGAATGCTGTTTTGACATCCATTTTTCAAATCTCGTAGTCATGGTAAGCTGCTATGGAAAGTATGATTCTTATGGATTTAAACATGGAAACTGGCAAGAAGGTTTCATCATAGTCAATTCCTTGATGCTGTCTGAATCCTTTAGCCACTAGCCTTTCTTTATAGGTGCTAACTTGACCTTCCATGTCCAGTTTTCTCTTGAATACCCATTTGCATCCAATAGGATTCACATCAACCGGCTCATCGACCAGAACCCAGACTTGGTTCTGATACATGGAATCCATCTCATAATTCATAGCTTCTAGTCATCTTGCATCTTATGAGCTTTCTACTGCTCCCTTGTAGAAGGGAGTTTCATCATTGTCCAACAATAATGATTCACCATCCTCGGTGACTAAGAAACCAAATCTCTCTGGTTCCCTTACCTCTCTTGAGATCCTATGCAGTACTTGTGTTTCTGGAACCTCTTCCACAGGGACCTGTAGAACTTGTTCCTGTACCAAATCCTTTGTATCTTGAGCATCAACTTCATCGAAGTCAATATTTCTCCCACTATCCTTTTTTGAGGATTTTCTCCCTCTCGAGAAAGACGGCTTGTCCGATGACAATCACTTTCTTGTCTGAAGGGTTATATAAGTAATATCCTTTCGTTTCCTTTGGATATCCTATAAAGATACACTTCGTGCCCCATGGTTCTAGTTTGTTGCCTGAGAAGGCCTTAATAAATACCTCGCATCCCCATACACATGTGTGAGACAAAATAGGTTTCTTTCCATTCTATAACTCAGATGGAATTCCATTTTCTACCTTAGTTGGTACTCAGTTTAATGTGTATGCTGCAGTTTGTAATGCATATCCCCAAAAGGATAATGGAAGATCTACATGACTCATCATCGACCTCACCATGTCCAACAAGGCGCGGTTTCTCCTTTCACTAACACTATTCCATTGTGGTGTATAAGGAGGAGTGAGCTGAGATAGAATACCAGACTCCCGTAGAAGATCTATGAAATCTTGGTTCAGATATTCTCCATCTCGATCCGATCGAAGTTTCTTTATCTTCTTACGAAGATGATTCTCCACTTCATTCTTGAATTCCTTAAATTTCTATAAGGAATCTGACTTATACCTCATTAAGTATACTTATCCATATCTACTTAAATCATCAGTAAAAGTAATGAAGTGAGAATATCCACCTCTTACTACTATTAGAAATGGTCTACATACATCCGTGTGCACCAATCCTAGAGGCTTTATGGCCCTTTCACCCTATCCACCAAAAGGTGGCTTGATCATTTTACCTTGTATACAATCCTGACATCTATCAAGTGGTTTTAGCTCAGTAGAGTCTAAATAGCCATCTTGGCAGAGCTTTGTCAAGCACTTCTCGTTTACATGACTGAGATGGTGATGCCACAACTGGGTGATGTATGAGTCATGTGAGTTTGTTTCATTATCGATTACCAACACTTGGTTTTCGTAATTTAATACATACAAACCATTATTTAAATTTACCACACCATAACATACGTTGTTTTTATAAAAGAGACAACCCTTATTTCCAAACTTGAAAATAAATCCATCAATATCCAAACAAGATACAGAAATTATGTTCTTGGTAACACTAGACACATAATAACAGTTATGCAAAACCAAAATCATCCCAGTCGGCAATGAGAGGTGGCAATCACCAATAGCCAACGCAGCCAGCTTTGCGCCATTGCAGCTCAAAGATCAACCTCTCCTCTGGAAATCTTTCTAAATCTACTTGGTTCCTTCATTTTAATACAGATGGGAGCCCCACAAGCTATATCTAATATCCAATGTGTAGAAATAGAAAGATTACACTCAATAACGAACACACCTTTAGTGTTCCCACGCTTTTGGGTGCAGTTCCTCTTCTAATGGCCTTGCTTGCCACATGAAAAACATACTGTCTCCCATTCCTTGCCCTACCTCTGGATCTTCCCATTCTTGGAAGGATGACGCTCGGGGGCTTCAGACCGTTTATAAGTCTTTGGACCCTTTTCCCTGTCCTTCTTTTCTTATTCACCATAAGGACTGTGGGTTTGTCACGCCCCATGTCCTTATCTACCTAGAGAATCAAGGACAGAAGTTCCAATAGACTCTTCTCATTATTTCTCATGTTTTAGTTGACAATAAAGCTTGATAAGGCCTTGGGCAGTGATGATAGGATGAGATCTGCACGCAACTCATCCGGAAACTTAATCCCTAAGATTTCCAAGCGTTCAATGTAGCCAATGAGCTTGACTATATGAGGCCCAACTGGCACAAAATCTCCAAGCTTAGTTGTAAACAAAGCATTGAAGATCTCATATCTCTCCTGTCTCGCCTTCTCTTGGTAGAGATCCTTAAGGTGAGACATCATGTTATACGCGTCCATGTTTTTATGTTAATTCAAGAGCTCATTAGACATGGAAGATAACATGAAACACTAGAAATATATGGCATCATCCATGTGTTTCATATAGAGAGATAGTTCCTCATCACCGGCCTTCTTTCTAGGTGCAACTGGAATAGGATCTTCCAGCACATACAATTTCCTTTCGTGGCGAAGGATGACACGTAAACACCTCTGCCACTCTTGGAAATTGGTGTCTGTGAGAAGGTTTTCCTTCTCAAGTATGGTTCACAATGATATGTTTGAAGTCATTTCTCTTGCCATTTCTACAAATTAAGATGAGCAAAGGTTTATTAATTTATTAAAAAAATGAGACAAATAAATTAATTAATACTTATTAGTCTCCCACTATTTTATCGAAATCCAATAGACCTCACCATTGACTTCCGAATATTCTGTTGGATGAATATTCTAGTTTCAAGGATCCATATTGCCCTTCGAATTACCCCAACCATGGTTGTTCAAGCAACTTGAAGGGTTTTAGGTAGGCATTCCAAATGCCAACTACATTAAATCGTAGATCCTTGATCCGCTGAGTGGACTTCCCAATCCTGAAATCCTTTTATTTTGGATTTCCTCAACCTTTGCCTCTTGGTCACAACAAGTCTTACTGTGGAAGTCAACCCTTGATGTGAACCAAGTTAAGTCAAACCAAAACCTTGAATTATAATTCCCTGATAATTGAAAGCACCCCAACTAGGGTTAGTCAAGCACTTTGAACTATGGTTCGATTCTAACCAAGATTATGGAAGGCTATACCGACTTAATATTTCTTTTGAGGGGTTTTATCCTTATACGTAAATTTCCATTTTATTATCTTTTATTACATTCTTTTTAATATTAAGTGGGATATACTTAAGTGATTAACCATGTCTAAGATAATATTTATGTATAAGCCGGTTTTATTTTAGTTCAATCTTGCATGCTTGTTTAATTCATTAATTGTGTGATCGTGACAACACACCACAATAAATAAACCATGAAACTGACAGAAATAAAATAAATGGTATGATCATGAGTTTTGTTCTATTGGTTAGTTTATCTAGCGGTTGATAAACTAACCCAAGACCTAGGGGAGAAACACCTTGAACCTTTCGGGTTCATGTTTACAGCTTTCCACCTATCCACCTTTGTATCTCCTTGGATTGATTTCGCCTTGGCTCCTGACTTGAGCTGCCTCCACTAGCCTGGGAGCTCCATCCATTACATATGCATTTATCTCACATGCAGGTGAGGGGTAAAAAGGGGTTTTTACACAAAAGAATCCTTGGGTGCACATGCCCTACATATTAACGAGGAGAAGGCTTGTAGGCCAAGAAATTTAATTTAAATAAATTAAATAAACCATTCACATATAAAGGTCTTGGTCTAGCTCATGATCATCCATACATGCAATGATATTTACGCATAAATAAAACTAGAATTCAATTATTTAATCGTTCTTGTTTAAGATAAATCACGCTTGAATCAATTAATTATATTTAATTAATCAATCCTTTTATCTTAAACCTTTTTTTGAATTTCCTTGAGATTCTCATCCATCATAATTTTAAATAAATAAATTCATTTAAAATTATCTTTGTACATAACTTGTACCTTGGAGGCAACCCGGTGAATTCCCATTCATTACGCATATGTTAAATTAAACACATATATATAAAACACCTATCACGTTTTGTGCCTCAGCTTTACGCTTGCACCATGGTACGCGTCTCAAGGGTTTGTATAATATAATAATAAATTTTAATAAATCTGCGTAATTTGGGTGAGTACACGGAGTGTAGTTCTGACTACACGACGTGTAGTTCCGACTACACAACGTGTAATTTTCTTCACCGTCCATCCGAAGTACACGCCCATGGACATGGAATGTTAATGTACTTAGGAAATTTTTGGAGTACGCGACATGTTCAGTGGGACACATGCCGTGTAGTTTCCACGTTACATAGTTTCCAGCTGGGCAAGCCATGTACAGGGTACACGGTCTAACCCTAACCCGAAGGGACTACACGTCGTGTTCTGTTGGACCACACAATGTGTAATCTGGAAACCGTGTGCCACCTGTTCCTGGTCAACCCACGGTGTCATAAATGACTTAGATAGGATCAATACATGGAATAATTTGGCAGACCAGTCTGATGCATGAACCTAGACTACACAGAGTGTACTTCCGAATACACTCCGTGTATTTTCATGTTGTACGGCCAGGAACGTTTGGCTCCTCTGGATGAGATCCTCTATTTTATTTTAATAAAAAATAAAAGAAAATGTCGTTTCTGTATGGTGAATGAGAAATGATAGAGGAGGAACATATCTCAAGATTCAGATTTAAAGAACGATTAACTTGAATTGAAACAACTAAATTATTAAATGCGTAAACCACCAACGAAAAACTAAATAGTTATAATCAATGATATGACCGCTTTGATACCACTTGTAGGTTCCGGGCGCAGCGGAAGCGCGTTTGTGGGATTTTCCAACTTTAATTTTAGTGTCAAACAAAATTCAAACCAAGATCCATCATGATATAAAATGCCGGATCTTCAGAATAGAATGAATAACAAAAAACAAAAGAGGTAGTTTCAGAACCATAGAGATAGGATCATCATATGTTGGTTATAATTAATTTAATTAATTCACAAGAATTACCTTGATGGAATTCTTTCTTCGTTGATGTCTCTGGTCACGATCCGGTGTGATCCGTCATTGATTCATAGAATCCAAGTGTAGGATTACTCTAGTGGTGATCCACACGTGATCCATGTATCTCTGGATGCCGTCGAAGGGATCTCCGGGTGCTAGCGCGGAAGAACCTTCACTTGTGATGTCTGCCTTCGATCGCCTTGATCCGGTGGTGGTGGATCTCTCTCAATCTTGAGAGTGTTCTTGGAGGACGGAGTTCTTTCGACCTTGAGATAACTCTCTAGAATTTTTTTGCACAACGATTGGGAAAAGTGTTGGGGTTGTGAGGATATTTATAATCAGGTTTGAGGTTATAGAGTTATGAAAATAAATAAACGCGTTACACATTTTATTTATTTCATTAACTCTCATTGAAAACCCCCATTTCAAATGATTAATTCCTTGACATGTGCCCACGCTGATTATAATAAATATCATTTAATAAAATGATATTATTTACTCAAAATCCCGACTGGAAAAACTAAACTCCGTGTAATCATTAATACACGGTGTGTACTCGTTTTCCATAAAACTACACGGCGTGTATATTTAATATATACAACGTGTACTTTTATTTTCCATTTTCCTTTATTTCCTCCACCACATTTATTAGTCCTTGAGTAATGACTATTTATTTCTTAAATAAATGTAACTGCATTACTCGCTAATAAATATATATTATTTCATCCACAATATATTCTTTCAAATAACTAGTGTCAAAATAAATGCAATCAGGCATCCTTAAATAATTATTAAACCACAGTCGGGAATAATATTTATTTAACTTGTTAAATTAATATTTAACTGAGATACATAGATACACTTAGTGTGTGACCCTCTAGGACCCTTTCTCAGTGGCATTAGGTGAAGCCCACCTAAAGTCCAAGGTTAGCATCTAGCAACACGCCAATTCACCCATAGAGAAAGAAGTTAACGCCTCATTGACGTGTCACCTCCTTCAAACGTTTACCGTGTAATATAATCCCTTTTTCATGATATCTCGAATCAAGCAGGTTGCATGCTAGTTCCATCAAACCATGTGCTCGATTATTCTTTCTTTGACTTTACGGAATTGAACTCACCCATACCTTAACATGGACATGGATTTATTTAGGCTATATCAATTTCTTCAAAGGGCCTGAGATATCTACTTTAATTATGGAACATAAGGGACAAATCCTTTCTCGCATTATCTATTAATGCAGTATTACTCGTGACACACCCAACGTATCCTACCTCGCTACGAACAGTGTGTCATCACAGTTTTCGTCAATACATCTAAGTGCATGAGTTGTAATACCCATTAATAATAATCTTAAAGTCTAAGCACCAATACACATGTCCGCAGATAGAAACATCCAATGACACTATGAAATGTAGATTTCCTACTGGCAAGTCTCGTTCTCATAATATCCTCCTGGATATTACCAAGGGCGCACACCATGAGAAGGTGACTCAAAGTTTTATGAGTCCTCACCCATAATGGCATGAATTATTTGTGTCCCTCAAATAACATCATCCGGCCATAGAACATATATTCAAGAACAGTGTTATGGAACTTCTGGGTTCTCATCATAGCAGGGATCTTCTATGACCCTTGAATGTAACAGCTGTCTTTAGGATATTATCACATGTATTGTCACGCAGAAGAAAAATCAAGATGTGATAAGGTATTTATTAATGAATAAAGTACAAAGTAGTTGGTTCTAGGCCACAAAATCCAACACTGACATGACAAGTATTTAGCATTTCATGCATCATTATAGGAAAATTTGGATTAATATGCCATGCATTTTTCTATGCAACATCAACTTTATGCATGCATTTTCTTGCTTCATGTAGTTTAGTGACTGATTATTACATTTCTGAAATGTGATAATGCTTTTTGTAGGGAAAATATAATTAGATCAATTAAAGTTCCCAAATCAATCTAAAAGGTTTTCCCACTTATATTGGTGATGACACCTTAATTATCTAACTATATCATGTTGTGGGATTTGGACCTACTAGTTCAGGACTGTGATATATATATATTTATAAAGACTACACAATCTCATGAATTTAAATCTTTAAAAGTGAAATAGTTACCACTAAATGGGATGCCAATTATAAAGTAAAGGGTGTTTTCCTCTATGCCTTGAAATTTACACTCCATATATCAGAACCTCTATTGTGTAATATGAGTCCTAGACCCAAACTTGGACTTAGTAGTGCATAGTTGGGGGTGTCCCATATGTTCTTATAGCCTATTATGGTTTTCCTTTTCACCTAGTCCTAGAATTTGGAGCAGGCATAGAGGTGTGAACTTTTCTATAGGAAGGTTGTGTTCTTGTCCTTTTATCTATTTTTAATTCTTTAAATAGTTAAATTCTCTTCCGAGGCATGTGTTTGACATTGTAGAATCATGCCACCATGATAGCCTTGATTTGTATGCCTGGAAGGTGTTGATGACCATGCACTGAAGGTGGTGGGCCTTAATCCACCAATGATACCTCCTATAGTTCCACCTATGGTGCCACCTACTATTCATAATATGATAACCGACACCCAGTTTCGAGAGGGATTTTTCCATATGATGCAGTCCATGCAAGGTGTTGCTTGAACTTCCCTTATTATGGAAGAGTTGACTTAGGAGTTTTAGCAGTAGAATCCTCTCAACTTCTTAGGGGATAGAAGACCACATACTTTAGAGTCATGGATTGAGGCCATTATTTCTATTTTCAATAAACTAGAGATGCCTCTAGTGGAGGGTCAAGCTCACTGCCTATATCCCAGTGATGGTGGGATGTCATTACATAGGAAGACCGACATCGAGACATGATTAGGGTTGATTTAGAAATGATATTTTATGATTACTTATTTCCAAAGACACTGATTTTTGATTAGGATAAAGGTTTTATAAACCTACAATAGGGATCTATGACTTTCATGGAATATTTTGATCACTTAACTGAGTTGTAGTAGTTTTCATTGACTTTATCTGGTGACAAACTCATGACTGCAAGGTGATTCGAGGATGGGCTAGTGTACGCCATACGACCATAGGTCAATGTATTTTTGTTGAAGAATATTTATGAGATAGTCAACCAAGACCTCATTACTGAGTAGAATTTGAGGGAAGATAATAGTGGGAACCAGGGAAATTTAGCACCCGAACTAGCAATGTTTTTCCTAGTGGGTGAAAGCAATTATTTGGGGATTCTCGTGGGGGTAACAGCAATTGGGAAACTTATAATGAAAACTTTCTTATTTGTCATTAATGTAAGAAAGTAGTATATAAAAAACCCTAGTTTATGTGAGATCTAGTGTAATGTAGAGGTTGTGGTAGGATGAGACATATACAACATTTTTGTATGATATTTCCATAATTTCTTAGTGAGAGGGGATCTAAACCTACACCACATTCTGGAGCGGGGATAGTAGTATCTCGCCAGGAAGGTATCTATAATACCACATGTCATTCAGGCCAAGGTGGTGGTTGAGGCAGAGGTAATAAAACTCAGGACTTGTAGTGCTAGAAGAGTGGGCCTACTTAGGGTAGTTAGGTTGTGACTCAGTACTGCAGTATGGGTCAGTTACATGCATTGAAACCTATGCCATAGGAGCAGATCACCAAACCTTATACTATTCGATGTACTATTTTAGTAACCTTTACATTAGTGTCTACATTATTTGACACAGGTTTGTCACACTATTTTATATCTGAGTAAATTCTGGGGACTTTGGGCCTTGAAATAGAGTATTACTATGGTGTTATGACACTTGATATCCCATTGGGTATCTAATCAGAGAGCGTTATCCATTTTAATAATTGTACCCTTGAGATAGGTAGATATATCTTCATATGGAATCTTTTAAAACTCAAAATTATAGGGTTTTATATAATTATTAGGATAGAATGGTTAGTTCCCTATCGATACCACATTGATTTTTATCACTTGAGGGTGATGTTTACATCACTAGAGGGCAGTAGACATGTGCACAAGGGAGAATGGGATGTCCATACATCTCGAGTAGGACCAAAAAATCAAGAGTGATAGCCCATATTACCAATCTATTCTTGGATGATCAAGGGTTACGACCCATTTCTTTCCCTCCTATAGTCAATAATTTTAGGTATGTCTTCCCTGATGACTTTTTTGGGATACCTCTGGTGAGAGAGGTAGAATTCACCATTGAGATAGTTCATGGAGAAACACCAGTGTCCATTATTCCTTATAGGATAGAACCTATGGAGATTATAGAGATAAAGAAATAGTTGGAAGACATGGAGGATAAAGGTTTTATACACCCCAACACTTTGTTACGGGGTTCATCAGTTCTTTTTTCCAAGAAAGTGGATGGTACCTTCAAAATCTACATGGATTACCGATGGATCAACCAACTCATGGTAAAGAACCAATATCTACTGCCTCAAATAGACTAGATATTTGATCAACTATGAGGATCATAGGTGTTTTCAAAGATTTATTTGAGATATAGATATCATTAGGTACATATCATATCCTCATACATACCTCATACAACTTTTCGGAGCAAGTATGGTCTTTATGAGTACCTAGTAATGTCATTTGGTCTCACGAATGTTACAGATGTTTTTATGGTTTTGATGAATCAAGTTTTCGACCCGTTCTTGAATTCATTCATGGTAGTCTTTTTAGATGACATCATAGTGTATTCTCATTCTTGACACGACCATGCCCAACATATTGAGATCGTGTTGAATACACTAAGAGAGCATCATCTTTATGCTAAGCTCACCAAATGGTACTTTTGGATCGATAAATTCAACTTCTTGGGTTATATCATATTGGAGTCAGGAGTATCAATAGAACCAGAGAAGGTGAGAACTATAGTTTTTTTGGGATAATACCAAGAACATCTTTGATATATGTAATTTATTAAGGCTAGACAAGTGTTATTGACACTTCATCTGAGATTTATCATGCCTAACAGTGCCTCTTATAATCTTGACTTAGAAGGGTGTGAAATTATTATGGTCAGAAACTTGTGAAGTATCCTTTTAGGAGTTAAAAGGTGGATTTAATTAAACACTAATTCTGATTATTCTAGAGCTAGGCATAATCTATACTATTTACTGTGATGCATCAGGTATCAGGCTTGGAGAAGTTATGATATAGGATGAGTGAGTCACAGTATACGAGTCTAATCAGTTGAGGAATAATGTGTGGAATTACCCGACACATGACCTCGAGATAATAGATTTTGTTCATGCTCTATAATGTTGGAGACATTGTTTACTTGGAGATCATTTTGTGGTATTCATAGACCATAAATTACTCGAGTATATCTTTACTCAGTGAGATCTAAATCTTAGGTAGAACATATGGGTCAAGTACCTACAATCCTTTGATTTTGATCTTACCAATACACCTAGAAAATGAAATGAAGTAGATTATTATCTAAGCTAGAATACTCAGACATAGGTGGTTCAGGAGGCTAGTGGTGAATATAATCTCATGGAATTATTTTCAGAAATTCATGTTGGGGTTTAGGAGGATCATGGGTAGACTATCCTCTAAGCTTTAGTAGTGTCATATACCCTTTTGGAATGGGTGAGAATTTCCAATCCAAAAGGCTTAGTCCTAAGGAAAAGTATCTTAGAAGATGATTCATATTTTAGTTGGACCATGGATGAGGATTAATCCTTATGCTTTCATGGGCTTTTATGGGTCCCAACAGACATCAGGGAGGAGTTGATGAAGGAATTTCATGCCTCAGTTTGGGTGGTACATCCCGGTATCACCAATATGTATTGAGACTTATGTTTATAGTATTAGTGGCCTATGATGGAATGAGAAATAGATGAATTTATAACTCGTTGTTCTTCTTATTAGTAGGTGAATTTGGAACATTAGTGGCTGGTAGAACTTTTTCTGCCATTTTCCATTCCTAAGTGGAAATGAGACAATGTTTCCATGGAATTCATGATAGTTTTTCCTAGTTCACCTTGTGGAAATGATATATTTTGGGTTGTTCTTGACCATTTGATGAAGGTCACATACTTTTTAACTATTTGAGATACCTCCTTGGTAGATGAGATAGGGAGGATATATGTCAGGGAGGTTGTATATCTTCATGGAGCTCCACGATTTATCATATCTGATAGAAATGCACACTTCATGTCTCAATTTTGGTAGGGGCTGCAAAAGTCATTGGGTACATAGGTTGTTTTGAGAACGACCTATCACCCACAAACTAAAGAAAAGATAGAGCACATGATTCTAGTGTTAAAGGACATTCTCTATGCATGTTTCCTTGACTTTGGGGGTACTTGGGAGAAGCACATACCCCTAGTTGAGTTTTCTTACAATAATAGTTTTTAGACTACCATTCAAATGGATCCTTATGAATACTTATATGGTAGTACGTGCCAATCACCTTTATGTTGGTTATAAGTAGGGGAGACATCTTTTCTTGGACCATGTCTCATCTAGGAGACTTCAGAGCAGGTCTAGTTGATCAAGAAGTGCATGTTGACAGCTTAGTCTAGACAGAAATCATATGAGAATTGATGCTGGTTTCCTCTTGAGTTTAAGGTCAGAGACTGAGTTTTTCTATGTGTTTTAACTAGGTTGGTCCATAGATGATTTTGGAAGTAGAGTAAGCTTTCTTCTAGGTTCATTGGAACCTTTAAGGTTTTAAAATGAATCAAAATAATGGATTAACAAATAGAAATTCATCATAGATATTAGTCTATGCATGATGTTTTTCATATATCTCAACTTTTCTAGTATTATCTAGACCCATCACATGTTTTAAAACCTAACAAGGTTGAGTTATAGATGGATTATTATTTTGAGGAGTACCAAATGCATATTGCGGATAAGATCATAGAGAAACTATGAGGTTGGTCAGTTACTTTAGTATGGGTGCTATGATAGAACGACCAAGTATAGAATGAGACCTAGGAGTGAGAAGCTGATATACGATCCCCGTAGACAAATATTTTCTTAGAAAATCTATCTTTACACCTTGAAGGCCAACTCAGGGATGAGTTTCTTTAAGGAGGAGAGGTTTTGACGACCCAAATTTTCTCAAAGGCATGAATCATTTTTTAGTTCAAACCCTTTTTTTATCTTGGTAAATGTGACCTATTTCCTAAGGAAGGTTTCAGAAGTTTACAAGGCTTGTTCGAAGCCCGAAGCTCTGAGAATTGGATAAACAGAGTAGACCACACAGTTAGTGCATGGTTAGTACTAACCATGCAACTTAACCATGTGGGTAACTTGTTGTACAAGAGAGTCTTCATGGTTTGTCTACAACTGTGCAAGATGAAGTGCATGCTTGTGCGGGATTACAGAGTTTTGTAACAAAGTAATTTCATATGGTTAGACAAACCATGTGCATAACCCATGTGAGGGAGATCCTTGGGAGGTATAGGGTGTACAATTAGAACATGCTTTGTCCAACTGTGCATCCAAACCCTGTAACCCAATTTTTAAGGGGTGATTTTACATTTTTTTACCCTCCTACCCTTTTCCTCCCCCTCCAGTGGATGTACATCACCCATCTCCTATCATGAAACTCTCCCTCCTCCTTGGTTAGGGATTATAGTTACTCTCCCATACGGACTTTGATTTCATCACTATAAGAATTTTTGGATCCAAAATGGTAAGCTCCTTAATACTATTACTTCCTTTCATTGTTTATCTCCCCATATCTTATGCTATTTTAGAGTGTTATAATTTTCCATTTTTTCAGGTCATTTGTATATTTTGGAAATTTATTCCTTTCCTCTTTGAATCAAAGGCTGATATTGGATGAGTGGTCATCCATGGACCCAAGGTAAGTGGTCTAGCAATATTTTCCAAAATATTTAGTGTTTTTAGAGTATTTTTTGTTGTGTTTCATTCCATACAATTCTGTGCAATGCTTTAAATTGTGTTCATCCCCATTTAATTAATTAAACCATGATGTGATGCTCCCATAGACCCTTATTAATTTGTTAGAGTATTCCTAACTCTTGATGTACACCCCTTTGGGTGTTCCAAATGAAATTACATCCTTTTATATAGATTTTTTAATGACCAAACTCCTTCTAAGTGTTTGAATTAACATGGGAAATGGAATTGGCCTCTTTTATATAATTGATTAGCTGAATAAGCACCTTCTAAGTGGTTGGATTCACATTGGAATGGAATTTAATTTCCTTATAATTGAATGGATTAAATTAATTAAATGAAAATGGGTGGAAAGGCCCTTCCACATGTGTTATAATTAAGAACATGAAATTATATGAATTGTGCACCCTTGGATATTTGTGTTGAATGATTAAAAATCTATTAAAGGTAATCCATCATGGAAATTATTATTATTATTATTATTATTATTATTATTATTATTATGAGTATTACATTACTATTGGATGGTGAACAACGATTAAGGGATCTGTTGAGAATGGCGTTTCACCCTCCCTTACGTTGGGTGATGGGTATAATGTCTCACACCATTATACTCATATATGGACAATGATCATGATGCTCCACGTTCTCGTGCTTAGAGTGTTGGGCATGAAATATCAATCCCACCATTACATATGGTGGGAAAGATGTCTCACATTCACATGAGATCATGAGTTTGTACCCTTACTGGAGCCATTGGCCTGTTAGACCAGTTATGGACGCTTGAGTTATGCCCCAGGTTCAGCTATCACCTAGTATCCATATATATGGATCTAAACACATGCACATATATTGTGAATATACATGTATTCATTGTATATATATATGATTACCATAATATATGGTTACTGATCAGACTCATTCTGGCCTACGCCAAAGTAGGTAGAGCCATCCAGGTGTCCTATAGGAACTTGAGTCAGCTAGTATTTTTTTTCTGGAATTGTTTATTATTAAATTTACCCACACACTACTATGTTATGTACATTGGATGTATTATTCTAGAAAATGTTGGTGGTGGCCTAATAAGTTTATCTCACACCCTACTCAGACCACCTTTGGTACCTGAGTAGACTTTATGTCTATAGGCATGGATATGGGAAAGAAACCTGCTATAAATGATTTATCTTTTTTACTTATAGCTTGGAGTATGAGACCAGAGGACCAAGCATATGCTCATGATGCTAGTGGAGCAGTATTTTGGAATTTTTGTATTTTTTTATAGCATGATATATATTCTTGTTACCTATTTTCCCTTTTTGTATATCAGTATAACATGAAATCATTATATATGACTCAACCTATGATACAAGGTTATCATATCCCCAATGTACCATTTGTTATATTATGATTCCACTATTGTCTGTTTATTTATTATATCAAATGTTCCACTCTGATATGAGGTTATCATATCCCCAATGTACCACCTTACACCCTCACTACTAGTCAGTAGTCTCTGGAGTACGGGGAGGTGTGATTGAGGTCATGTGATCCACTAGCTAGGGGCACCATTTAAGTGGATCCTGGGTTAAGATGCTACAAGTAGGTGACACTATAACCCCTTGACCGCATTCCCCCGGTTACCTCCCAGGATTCCTGAACACTTCCAAAACCTCATGAACCTCTAGAAAAAATCATTCTAAGTAAAAGAAGGTTCTTTTTAAGGGTTTCAAACCTCATAATTCAAATATGAATGTATTTAGAAAAACCAACCCCTACACCAAACAAAAACTCAAAATTTTCTCAAAAAACCAAACACCCATATAGACATGAGATTTTAAAATCTCCGCACCATACGACAGCTCATCCCCAAGTTTTGCCTTCAAGAAACAAAAAACCTAAAACCACAAATGAAACCCACATGCTTCATAAGTTATGGTCAAACTAAAACCACACCAACTGGATTCACTGTTCAAAATCTCATCGACCCATACACTATAATACCAATCTCGTGATCAATTCAAACACAAAGACCCACTATCAAAAACATCCCAAAACTATATATTCAAACACCAAACCTCATAGGTTGATGTTGTTGGTCTACCATACCATTTCCACCCAAACCATATCTAAAATCATAGTCACCTTCCAAGACTAACTATCCCATGAGGCCTCACGTCAACACTAACAATAATGTTCCACCTCAAAATATAAAAATCTCATAGAACCGATCACTAAACCAGCTTGACTTCTGATACTTACATTCAGTCTAAACCCCTGATCATAATCCCCCAATTACTGTTCACCATCCTCGAAACAAACGATACTAACCTAAACGAAACAACTAACACCCTCTACTGGGTGTTCTTTTTGAACTAAAACCTCACCCACTAGATTCATCAACACATCATTCCCAATGTTCATTAGAACCCACTTTAAAAGATAATTACCTACTTAACTAGTCCATGATGTGATCTACACTATAGGACATCCTTATTATTGATTTACAAGAACAAACTCAGATGATACCCACCACCATCCAAAAACTAGAATTCTCAAGCCTCACTCTCGTTACCTAATTAAGTCACTGACCTGAACCTTACTTCAAGTTTTACTAACACAACTTCATCCCATGTGATTGATTCCCAAGCTAAAATGATATACCCATATACACTCGACCCATACAAGTCTACACATGGTTCTAACACAAAACACTCAACTATCAAACATAGCAATGGTCAAAATATCATACAACTCCTCACTCTAAATCTCAGACCAGATTGACGAGTTTTACCAACCCTATCCTTAGGGTCCAAACACACTAGTCTTTAACCCACACTTTCCATTTACCATTGAAAACAACAACTGAATCTTCATTTGATATCTATTAAAAACAATAAGTTATATCCACTGACGCACCACACAACCACTTGATCATAATTAACTTCACATCAGAGACATTACATGACCATAAAAAACATATATACTAAAGTCCAATACCCAGATTTAGTAAAACTCCACATTCAAACCACCGAACAACCAAACTCATAATCATTCTCTATATCGAGTACCAGCTCCTCATCCATAGGAGTCACCCTTAAACCATCTCCAAGATGTCTTAATCTAACATACATGCTTGAACCCCATCAAATATTGAACCCTCCACATCTGTTTTAGCCTTCCTAATAAAGAAGTGTCCTTACTATCACCCAAGGAACCAAACTCTTGATCTCCATAGCCCATGTCCCATGTGTCTCCAAATATGATGATCAAAAGTGGTCGCCCATCTCAAACCGAGCACCAGACATGATACATTAATCAATGTTCATCTCTAAATTACCAGAAAATCATCCAAAACACCCATCTAAACCTCATATAGGATGAGGGTTTCATCCCTAAATAGCCCGTGGTGTACTCCCCACTACACTTCTTCACTTATAATGCCCTCAGAAGTAAACTCAACAGGCTTAACCATGACACATGCATTCCATTCCTTCTGATCCATGCTCAACCACATCAAAACCCTATGTAGAAATGCCCAAAATCATTAAAAATTCTTCAGTCACCACACCCTAATAGGAAATTTTTTACCAGAATTATTATAGATCCACGAATTTCCTCAACCAGTCATGAAATCACACTCAACACAAAACTGCCACCATCACATCGACCAATATCCTTAAGTCTTGGATAATTATCCATGGTTCGTATGCAGTCTGTTTCACCAAACCAAACCTAATATTCCTCATGCATAGTCAATGTGTCCCATAATAACCACAAGTAAAAATAATGAGTGATCACTCCCGAGCCACCTGATCACATCAGCTAAACAACACCACACCCCTCAAAATATGTTTAATATCTCAATTCTTACTAAAACCCAGGGGCTTTCATGATTCATTGATAACCTTTTACAACCTTCAACCCACAACCCCTTGATTTGTACAATGCCAAGATCCTCTCATACACTGAGTCATGCATTTGACCAAGCCATAACTCACCCCATGACCACCAATTACCCAAGAATCATTTAAACATAGGACATCTAACAACCCACACTACACACTACAACACATCAAAAATACAAAGGTTTAGGCATCACACTGATCCCACTCTCACATCTAACCTAGACACCATGAGCACTAGCACTTAGAGTGTCCCAAACCAAAAAATATGAGGTAACTCACAAGTCTATATCAAAACCTTGTCAAGGAACTCTCAAGTCATCCTATTCCTAAAATGAAAGCTTTCAAGAACTTCTTATGATTTGGTTATAACCCATATAATTTCACCACACTTCACTAATCCTAGACAATCCCATCTAGGATCATTACCGAACATGTCATTAAAACTTCACTAGAAGACAATTAGTTAGGCATTTAAAGGATCTTTCCTTCCTAAAAACAAGATCAAAACTAAAGGCAATAGAATAATAAGGGCTCTTCCTCACAAAAACAAAGGCACTAAAAACATAAAAATCTCACACTCAACAACACCTCCATTACCCCAATACCATAAAATAAAGTATCCACCCATGATTTATGCACCTAAAAAAATAGAATAATGGGTTAACCCCCTTGTGATTCACCCTCATAGATCACTAATAATTGATTCACTAAGAACTAAGGTCACACCTAAGGGTCCCTAGGTCCTTAATCTTATTTTAGACACTAGAAAACAATAATCTATAACTATTAGGAAAACCCCCCATACATGTCTTAGAACTCACGACACATATCAGGATAAATCTAACCACTGATCTCAAGGATCTCATGCAAAAACACAAAAACACACACACACCAAAAAGGTATTATAACCTGATATCTCTCTCTATCCCAACCTTCTAATAAACAAGGTCGACGTCATTCATATAAGGTTACAACATGATCACTCACCAAGCCCTATATACCACTCAAGATCAAAAACCATTACTTTAAAGGATTTAGTTTTTCTCATTAATTTAGGGAAACTCATCAATTCAAAAGTTTCACATTTCTAAGTTCATAGGCTTGGTAAAATAAGATTCATTTTACAAGTTATAGAGGAAGTTTTTTTATAAGTTTCTTACTAGAATTTTATTTAACCCAAACTATCATTTAACTTGATCTAGGTCTCACACACCATAAACATTTAGGACTTCATCACATTTCTAGTTTCCATTAAACCTCAAAGGTCCAATTATATGGTTCCATTATATGAAGTTTCAATCATAAGTTATAAAGTAAAACACTCTTTAAATTATGATCATCACCCCATTTAACTAACACCAAAACATATTCAAAATCACGAATCCATATACCATCATTCCCAAGGATTTACATTTTTAATCCATTTCATTTTCATCAAAATAAAAAGTGTTAACCATTCAACATTTAATTATATATCACAAACAAGGTTTGGTTATATGATATTTTAGTCACAAGTTATAGATGAAAACACTTTATAAGTTTCTTATTGGTGCCTTATTTAATCCAAACTATTACATAATATCTCATTTATATCTGCCTGAACTTACATGGGGTTAATCCAGGAGTTTTCTATGTAGAATTCCACCATAAAATTATATGTGGGAAATAACATATAAATGGACACAAACTATTTAAATGAACAAACCCTCTACAATATTTAAATACAAAGAGAGATATAAATTATAAGTTGATATATTCCATAAATAATACATAAAACACCAGAATATATGAATAACAGGCAATTATAAATCACATAAAACATACATATGGCATATAAATCTTATGTACTTAGAATGATGCATGAATACACACACCCTCTTACCATACCAACCAAGAATAAAAATACCATGAATCAATAACATCACTACCAAGTACACCAATCAAAGAGGAAATCAATCAACTATAAAAACACAACCAAGAACAATAATTCTTAGAATTTGAAACTTGGTTTCCCCCCATATGTGGGGGATGTAGTACCCAGACACAATATCATTACTAATCTCCGACAATATCATATTCTACAGTCTACCTTGCCCAAATAGTAAGACAGATAGAAAAAAATATGATACCACTTTGTAATGACCCAACCCATATGCCACTATATATATTACCTAGGCTAGTACACTATATGGACTCAAGTGTGTCTCCTCATATGCCTAAGGCTACTAACTAGCAGTGATGGATTGTGTGATTACCATGGGGAGACAATGCCTACATTACTAGAGTGCGCAACACATAAGTAAATAAATAAATCAGATACAAAACTATATTTAGATAAATGGTATGTGAAAATACTAACTCACATACCAAGAAATATAAAAATGATGCTATATATATATATAGATAAGGTAGTAAATAATAAACAAGTAAAGTATAACTATCCCAGAAGTAAACAAAAGGTAGAATACCAAAATACATCACAACCCATTTAGGTTTGAACTCTATACCAACTCCCTGCTCCCAACTCCATACTAGCAATAAAATCATCAAGAATTAACCTCTTCCTATACCCTAAACCTATAACCGGTGGCCAAGGAGTATCTTCTTAGGTTCCTCAGTGTCATGAAAGCCTGAGTAGAGTGCGAGTATAACTCAGTAGTCCTCCGCTAATTATGTCTAATGAAAATATAATTTATGAGTATAAATAATATAGGTGTACAAAATATATATGATATTTTGGTAATAATTTATATAGAAATAAATATAACCCCATTGAGACTCAAGTATCAATGTGACAACCTAGGATGACTCTACTTACTTCATCAATTGTTAGTATCTTTGAATAAGGTGTAAGTATCAAGTCTCAGTATATTTACAAGGTACATCTCCAAGGAATTCATAAAAAAGTCACCTTAGAAGAATAAAAATGGATAATAAGGGAATTAACTACCACTATTTTCCAAGAAAATCATCTGTCTAGTCTGAACTCAAGGAACCACCCTTAACTTTCAAAATCATAATTCAATTGGAATCCATGGCTCACACTTGTGGAATTCCATACCAATAATAATGGATCTAAATATAGGGAGCTCATACCATGAAATTTAAATAGGGAAACCATCAATAATCCATTAAATTAATATATTTAATTTGAAAAATGCATATATTACCTGAATCCAAGGGGAATCCACCCCATAGAATTATTAGTAATGAATATAATCAGAATGCACTAGCTTTCTTGAGGAATTCCATAACATTGGACCTCATTTAATCCAAATAAATTTTCACTCCCAACATTCACATGATTCCCCTATTTGAATCCAAGGCTCATATATGACATTTAACACCAATACAAATCATAAGGAATTTGATTAATCTCTCAAAGGCATTCCAATCACACCAATAATTCCAATAATATCAAACAAGTTAATAATTCTAAATTAATCATAAAAAAATTCAACATTTAAATCCAAAATTCACCACTTGGTATAATCCACACATTAAAAATTTTAACACTTTAATCCAAATGTTCCAAATTATTCAATTAATAATTCCAATTAAGAATTTATAGGGTGAAGATCATGATCAATATTCTAATTCACAATTCCATTTGTAAATTACAAGGCTATAAGAACTCCTAGTTATTAAGGGTTATCATAGGAAATAAAAAAATTCAATTTAAACCCATTAAATTCTAATATTATAACTAGATCACCTATTTAATCCACCCATTCCAAAGATAAAATCCAATTCTAAAACATTAATGGTTTCAACAAAGGCCTACCCACACTAAAATGTTTATCTAAACTTCTAGAGGGTTTCTGAGGCATCAAATGGAAACTAACAACTCACTTTAATTATTAAGTCAAGAAACACATAAGACAATGTGAATATAAAATCCAAAAGGTAATGTGATGACACAACTTTAAGGGAAAATCATTTATACCACCTAACTTAACCTTGGAGAGACCCACTTTTTTGAATTTAGCTTTTGGTTTAAGATCAAATGGGAGAAATTGAAGGACTAGAAAATCACCCTGAAAATAGGACACAAACCATATACACCACATAATAAATTTAGATGGACATATAAACCAAGAAAGGAGGATAAATGAGTATTATAATCACAAATATTTTTCCAATGAATCTGGAGACAATTGAATTAGACAATAATTGAGGGAGATCTTCCATGGTAAAGGAGAGGGAAAGGGGAACTCCTACTCACCTACAAATAACCCTAAATTTGGCCATTATAAATTTAACAATAAAGAGGGGTGAGTGGATAAAATTAACCTTTTCACCTCTTTAAAAAAAAGGAAACATAACCCACTAACTGGATGGTGTTGGGCTCATCGTCCTACCAACGAGCCCAGGAAAAACCTCTTACCCCTGGAAGGCCACCATCTAGCTACTGGAACTACAACCCCTTGGCTATATGCCTTAGTTACCTCCTAAGAATCTTGAGAATTTACAAGACCTCTAAAACCCTTATAGAACCTCATTCTAAGTTCAAAAAGTTTTTTTCAGGGGTTCCAACCCTTATATTTTGAATCTAAATACAGGTAGAAAAATTGACCCCTCCATGAAATGAAAACTCAAAATTTTCTCAAAAAACCAAAAACTTGCATGGACACAGGGTTTTAGATCCTCCTAAAATTGGTTTTATTTAGTTATAAATCATTTATGAATGTGTTTTAAGGATTTTAATCACATTTAGTGCATTCAATGTATATTTCTCAATAGGAATTAATGCATGTGATGCGTTTCATGTTGGAATTATTTATTAGATATGTGTAAAGGAGCCTATATAAGGATGTAATCCTTATCCCATTTTTGTGTGATCATTAATTATAGAAGTGGAGAATTTTTTTGAAGCTATTTGAAGTTTATTTCCTCCCCATAAGTTCATTCATCATTCCAAAGAGGCGATAACACCCTTTCAGTCATTTGATAATACTCATGAAATGTTTGTTGATGCATTGGCCTATGTCCTCACTTCAAAGGTAGGAGGAATATATATGTTTATCCTCATGATAATTATAAAATTTACTCTATCAAGTAAGAATATGTAAGCTACTAAAATTTAGGAATTTGAGGTATGTCATTTTATTCCCTGTTTTCTAGATATTTTTACATGTTTGATTCTTGAATATAGGTTTTATAGGGTTTTGGGTTTTATTCTACTACAAATTATCATATGATGATAAAATTAAACCCATAAATGATATTAGAGTGAGGTCCTTCAAAGATTAAACATGTTTATTATATATTTTTTAAAAAAATCACTTTTACCATGTTGTAGAACTACTCATGGTGGTTCTTTTTTGGGATTCTCCCAACATTACAACCAACTCTATGATGTAGGAGTCCTCATGGTATTTCAAAACAACCACTAAATATAGAACCATTACATGTAATAATTTGTGGTTATCTCTATTAACTTCATGTAAGATAAGCTATATAAAGGAAATATGGAATGATTTACCTTTACACAAGTTATCGCTACATAAAGGTAAGACTGCTTACCTTTATACATGATGCTACTCAAAGCTGGATTACACCATTGGTGGTGAAATGACTTAGTTGGAAATTTTGGAAGGTGTTTTTCATGGAGAGTCAGGGACCGTTGAAATTCCCTGGTTTGACCTTTTAGATAGGCTGATGCTTAAAAAAATATTTTGATAAATTTAGGTTAGGGTTTATAAAAGTTTTATAAATTATAATCGTTAGGCCTTTTAGAATGGGATTTTTAAGCATGAATTAAATACAAAGAAATTCATATTTTTTACACATGTTTGAATAAATAAAAAACTTTATTATTTATTAATAAAATTCAATTATTAATTAAATTATATTTTTTATATTTTTTTATAATTAATAAAAAGATATTTTAAAATATTTATAAAATTGTTTAAATGGATTATTATTAATTATATCATAACTATAAAATGTATATAATGAGCTTTATTTATGAAAAAGGTTCATAAATTATTCTCATGTTTAAATATTTTAAATATTAATTTATTTATAAGTTATTCATTAATTTATTCATAGATATAAAAAATTTTATATTGTGAATACCATGTATGCATTATTTATGTGATTAATTGATTTTATGAGATAGAGACTTTCATTTCATTCTAGGCATGATTCCATAAAAGTTAGTTTTCATCTACCTTGACATCAATTTTCAATTAAAGTTATTAGCTTAAATTTTGTTGTTTGTAATAGTTCATGTATATTTAGTGTTAGTGATATCATAAATCAAATTATTTATTGAGTAAAGTCTCCCTAGGGAGAGGGACATGAGGTCAGACCACCTGTCAACCTGAAGGATTACACCTTGTCTATAAAGGTGAATGGGTTGACTATCTATCACTTTAGGCTTACTCATATAGAGATTATTAATCTCATATAATTCTATTCTATTACATGAAATGTTCATATACCATATGCATATGATGCATTCAGATATGTATGAATATGTTTTGGTTTCTATTTTTGGGAAATTAACACATACCATGGGTTGTGTAAAGAGTTTCACATTAATGTGGTGTTAACACATTAATTTGGTGGTTGAGATAGGGATTATAAAATTAAATAGAGAAAATCATGCATAAAAACTGGATAAAACATGATAAGGTAATGATTATTTAAGATGTAATAATTATGAATTTAATATGCATATGATATATATTAAATTAGAAATAATTTAAAAGGAAATATCCTCAAATAAAAGTTTGATATTCCCTCTAAATATACACATTTGAAGACCTCAATCACCCAAATGAGTATGTTTTTTCATAGAAGGGAGCCCCTAGGTTGTCTTTTGTTAGCCTATTTTTGACATTTTCTTTAGGTGACACTTAACTAGGAAACCCTTAGGAAGGATACTAGAGGAATGGGTTTTTGTTTATCCATATGATGGATTTAGATATAAGGTTATTCACCCAGTTATAAAATAATCAAATTTTTCTATGATTTGTATGATTCCATACATAAATTAATAAGTGGTGGGAGGAACACTCTAGTATAATTAGTAGTTAGTAAAATACAGATCTTGGCCCAGTAAAAGAATATGATGGATGAGGTTATCAATTTTAGTGGGATCACTTTCATTAAATTTCCTTGATCAAAAGATATAAAACATGATACTCACCCACTAATATGTCCTTATTGTAGATTATGAAATTATATATGGAAATCATATTAAGATCATTAATAGGCATAACCTATAAAAAAGTAAAAAATTGGTATCTAGGGTTGATAAGTATTCTCAAGGAGAAGCATTTAAAGTCACTGAATGAGAATGTTATTGAAGTCATTTTCAAAAATTCCGACTCATGGGTATTAGATACTAGGTGTGCATCACACATTTGTGATGACAACAATAGACTAAGAGGTATGAGGGGATTTATTAATTGTGAAATAAATCTTCATATCAATAATGGAGTAATATTTGTTTCATTAGATTTCAACACTTATGATTTTATTTTTCCAAGTTTATTAATACTAGAATTAGAAAACTATTATTAGGTTTCTTCTATAAATATAAATTTGATTTTTGTATCATGTTTAGATTAGAAGGGATTTTAATTCCTTATTAAGAACAAGTGTTTATATATATATATATAATAATTTAATGTTATATGGAATTATAAATATAATTAACGGTTTATAATTTAAATAAATGGATAATCCTATATATAACATTCATAATAAGAAGGTTAGAGTTGATTCTAATACCATTTACCTTTGGCATTGTTGCCTCAAAAATTTAAATAAGGAACACATTCAAAGAATTCATAGATATGGATTGTTAAACTCATTGAATTAATAATCACTTGACATATGAGAATACTATTTATTAGGTAAAATGAAAAATAAACCTTTTGGGGGAAAAGGTGAAAGGGCCAGTGGAATATTAGATTTCATACATAGTGATGTATGTGAGCCAATTAATACACAAGAAATTGTTGTTTATAATTACTTTATTACTTTTATCGATGAATTCAGTTAGTATGGATATGTGTTTATGATGAAACACAAGTATGAAACTTTTAAAAAGTTAAAATAGTTTCAAAATGAAGTATAGAATCAACTAGGCAAGAGTATTAAGATTCTATAATCAGATTGAGGTAGTGGATACTTAAGCTAAAAAATCATCAATCATATGAGATATTGTGGAAATATTCCACAACTCACTCCTCCTTAAACACAAAAATTTAATGATGTGTTTTAAAGGAGTAATCATATCTTTTTAGACATGGTTTGATCTATGATGATTCTATGTGACCTTTCTATTACATTCTGAGGTTATGATCTAAAGACTGCTATATTCATAGTAAACCACATTCTATATAAATCAGTAATAAAGATACAATATGAGATATAGTATGGGAAACATCTTAGTTTTTATTATATTAGTATTTGGAGATGTGAAGCATTTTTATGATTATTATCTTTTGATAATATTGACTTCAAATATGAAAAGTACTTATTTTTTGGCCATTATAAGGAAACTAATGGTCATTATTTATATAATCCCATTGAGAAAAAAGTGTTTGTGGAACAATTTTCTATATTAATTGAGAAGGAATTTTTTGATCATGGAATTAATGGGAGGAATTATGATCTTGGAGAAGTCCAAGACTGAAAAAATGAAGTGTTCATGACATGGTGATCGTACCACGATTCACTGTTTTATTTCACCCTTATACCAATGTATCAAACTGGCTTTTTATTGAAAATTACAAGTATAATAACAAATTTCACTCTATGTTTGATTAAATTATTTTGTTTTTAGCAGTGTTAAAAAGGTAAATGTCACTTGTTTTGATAATTATATTGTAGGTGGTGGTGATTTGGAGGACCTATGATGAAGTCTAAGAAAAATGGGCCAATCTGCACATGATCCAAGAACACCAGTGGACTAAAACTCATACTGATACTAAACCATCCATTAAAATGGGCTGAAACTTTGTGGTATGGTCCTAAATTTAATTATATACATTTAATATGAAGGAAATGAATCCCAATTAGGTCCTTAATAGGCCCATAAAAATTGATCTGTTCAATAAAGTGGATCTGCACGGGGTCAAAACTTTGTCTCTGTATTTTGGCAATATCTATTATTATATTACATATCTAGCCCCCAAATTTGACATGGAGGTACAAAAGGTGTCAGCCAAAAAATATTTAGTTTTTTACAAAGTTATTGAAGACTTTATGACCTGTCAAAACCATGTACCAAGCGGATTAGTGAAATCAGGGTGCCCAAAACCACTTCCCACTTTGCCTATAAATTGGCACATTGGGCACCCCATTTGGGAGTTCGAACCAGAGGAAAGGTGCTGTCATTTTGGAGTCCCAAATTATTCCTCCCACAAAAATTTGAAGTTATAGAGGATATGGGGAGTGCTACTTAAACATCTTCTTCTTCCTCCCCTCCCATGGGTTTCTAAACCCCTTGTGATCACCCGGGGAGGAACATGTTGTAAATCCCAAGCTTAATGTTGTAATATTTGAATGGTCCTTTTAATTCCAGGTTTGTATGTTGTTTTTATTCATCTTATATTTTTATTTAATTGATTTATATACTGGTATGTAATACTCAAACTCAAATGATCATGTTTGGGGGTACCCTTTCATGTGATGTTTCACACACCGTTCATCCCTTTTTCTTCCATCATTCAATTGCGATGTTTGTGTGGTTCATATTGGTAAATTAAACTCACATAAGCAATATAATATCCATTTAAATTTATTTCATGGTATCACAAATAAATAAAATAAAAACATGGAAATCACATCGATTTCTTCGTGTGTTGCCTTGGTGAGTTTCAGTTATGAAGTCAAACACAAATCACCCAATCATCGGCGGTGTCCAGTGAATCATTGTGTGTTTTCGACTGAACCCTAGGAGGTATACTAGTATAAACTCAGTAAAATTATGGTTCTAGGTGTTACAAACCATTTATTAAAATATCATAACTCTATCTCATGAATCAATGAAGGATGAGCATCATGAGAGTACCCCGGGTTGATCACGTTTAATTAATCTTGTTTACTTATACTTTGTCTTATCACTTTAATTTTCTATTTTCATATTTAATAATCAAAACCAAGTATTATAAAACCCAATTTAACTTTTTTAATTTCATAATCAGAACCAAATTTTGGAATTAATTATCTAAGGCTCCGTCGAGAGACGACCTAGGGTTGCTACTATACTACATAAATTCTTGTTAAAACTAAACAACTAATTTGATGCACTCGACAACGTGATCAAATTTTGGCATCGTTGTCAGGGTGCTGAGATCATATTTTTCTTTATTTACTTTTATTTATTTATTTTAATTCTTAATTATTACCCCTTTTAATACCCCACCCCATTTTATTGTTTTTGTTTTGTTTTTTTTAGTTTCTATTTTTGGTTGTTTTTGTGTGTTCTTACTCTATCTCTATTTTTCTTCTTCTTCTCTATCTCTCTCTATAATTTTTTAGTATAAAATTCTCTTTTATTTTCTCATTTCATTTATTAATTATTTTTATTTCATTCATATTCCATAAAAAAATATTAAAAAAACACAACAAATAATCAATCAATCAAACTGGACATCATTGTTGCATGACAAGATCTGGTAAAGAAACATTACTTGAATTTGACCCTGAAATTGAAAAATCTCTCTATTAAAAAATCAAGGCATCTAGAAGAGTTCAATAAAGTAATACTAAGGAACCCATTTTGGAACCTCAAGTGGTTATAAACCAATCAAAAATTTAACCTAATCAAAACCAAGAAAACATGGCTAAAAATAATCGAACCTTAAAAGAATTGACCACCCTGGATGCGGAGTACCAACCTGAGTACATACAATATCCCAAGAAAGTATCCAACTTTGAGTTGAGATAAGGCCTCATCCACCTTCTTTATAAATTTCATGGTCTTCCTAGTGAGGACCCTCATAAACACCTTAAGGAGTTTTACATAGTGTGCTCCACCATGAAACCCCAAAATGTGTCCAAGGACTTAATTAAGTTTATGGACTTACCTTTATCCCTTGATGGTGTATCCAAATATTGGATATACCATTTTACTACCATTATTGGGGGTAGAATGACCTTAAAAGACTCTTTTTAGAGAATTTCTTCCCTGCCTCCCAAACTGCATCAATTAGGAAAGAAATCTGGAATTGGGAAATCATAAGGAGAGACCCTTCATGAATACTGGTAGAGATTAAAAATACTTTTCTCAAGATTCCCCCACCACCAGATTAGTGAAAAAATATTAATACAATACTTCTATGAGGGAATTATCCCCATATATCGTGGAATGATTGATGCTGCAGCTGGTGAAACTCATTTCGCTGCTCGGGACTTAATAGCCAACATGGCTCAAAATGCATAACAATTTGGTACACGAGCTATTGCACCAACCTGAGGATTTCATGAGATAAGTCATTCATCTATAGAACAAAAGTTAGATAAAAATATTTATGAGATGCATACCCTTCTAAGGAAATTATCTCAAGCACAAGGTAACTCACAATCTCCTCTAGTTCCACCACATTGTGGTATTTGTTCTGAAAATACTCATTTTTCTGACTAGTGCCCACAAATTCAAGATCCACCTGAGTCTTGTGCAGCCGTGTTTCTAGAGATTCTATTCCAACAAGAATCTCCCTTTATTCAAGAACCATTCAGGCCAAATCCAAACCCCGGGTGGCAAGCACAACCCCAGTACCGACAAGGAGGAAACTCAAGCTACCTCAAGCAGAATTGGTATCAACAAGGCCAAGGTACGCAACCTTCTTATCCTTTAACTTCTCAAAAACAATCATCCTACTCCTCCTAAATCTAAACCAAGCCTTGAGGACATGGTGAAACAAATGGAAACCCAAAACCTCCAGTTCCAACATACCACACAATCAATAATTCAAGACCTACGAACTCAAGTGGGATAATTGTTGAACACCATTGGTGAGCTTAAGATGCAAGGTTATGGACAACTACCATCCCGACCCATTGCCAATCTAAAGGAAAAAGGTAACGTATGTGCAATCACACTTCATAGTGGTACAAAAGTTTCTCCTTCTACTAATTCTATGCAACATGTATGTCCCCCTCTTGAAAACACTCTTTCTCCATCCATAAAAGATTCCAATGAATAAAATAAAAATAAAAAGAGTAATCAAATTATCATTGATGATTCAAATGAACAATCCATTCCTCTTACTTTGTCCCAAAGACTCTCTAAATCTAAGAAAAATTATAATAATGATATTGATACTAAAATAATGGATACATTTAAAAAATTTCAAGTTAATATTTCTTTACTAGATGTAGTCAAGAAAATTCCCCGTTATGCCAAATTTCTCAAAGATCTTTGCACCCATAGAAGGATGATAAAAGGGAATGAGAGAGTCAACTTGGTAAGAAATATACCAGATTTGATTCAACCAGTAATGCCAACCAAATGCAAGGATCCAATCACATTCACAATACCATGTACTATAGGGGAGACATTCTTTTCAGATGCTATGTTAGATTTAGGTGCTTCCATTAATGTAATGCCTCAATCTATGTATACTTCTCTACAGGTTAGAGAGATTCAACTAATATGAATTTTCATGAAAATTTCCAATCAGAGTACAACACATCCAACATGAGTGATTGAGGATGTCCTTGTGAGAGTGAATAATATCATCTTCCCTGCTGATTTCTACATTCTTGAGATGGAAGATACCTGAACCCAAGGACATGACCCTCTCATACTTGGGAGTCCATTACTCAAAATAGCAAGGAAGATCATCAATTTTCACAATGGTATGATTTCTATAGAGTTCAGTGGAGAAAAGGTAAGTTTTAATATCCTTGAGGCTATGAAACACCCCATCGAAGAGCACTCCACTCTTCCTGTCTATTCGATAGAAGTGATCTAAAATGATGTACACACACAAAATTATCTCCTCAACCCATACTCTGATTCATTTTCCTCTTCTTAAAACTTAGATTATTTGAGTTTTGAGTCATGTTTTGAGTGTTGTGTGGGTTATGAAAAGTGTAAATTTTGTGCTTTAATTGATGAGTGTGTTCATTCTGAGGTACCCATGACCATCGATGATTCTGCACATCTCATTTCAAAATATTCTTTATCTTTAGAGAATAAACATGAGAAGATAGACAGTTTAATGGACCTCACTGCCCCTAAATCCCCTCCCTCAGTCCAAAAACCCCTGGTGTTGGAACTTAAACCACTTCCTTATAATTTAAAATATGCCTATCTTGAGGGTATTGACCACTTTCACGTCATTATTTCCAATAACCTCTCTCAACAGCAGGAATCAAAACTATTTCATCTTTTTATAGAGTGTAAAATGGAAATAGTATGGACATTGGATGATATTCTTGAGATTATTTCATCTATTTGTATGCACCATATACTTTTTGATGATGAGGCTAAGCTCGTAAGACAATCTCAATACTGGTTGAATCCCACTCTTCTTGAAGTGGTAAAATTGGAAGTCAGTAAATTACTTACTGTAGGGATCATTTATCCTATATCTGATAGTAAATGAGTTAGCCCAGTGAAAATTGTGCCTAAAAAAAATAGGAATAACAGTTGTTTCAAATGAAAGGAATGAATTGGCTCCAACACATGTGCAAAACAGTTGGCGAGTCTGTATTGACTACCGTTGACTAAATCAAGCAACATGAAAGGACTAATTTCCTCTACCTCTCATTGACCAAATGTTATAATGATTGGATGGTAACTCCCATTATTGTTTCCTTGATGTCTATTTGGGTTATTTTCAAATACATATATCCCCTAAGGATCGATAAAAGACAACATTTACCTATCTATTTGGCACATTTTCATACATAAGGATGCCTTTTGGTCTTTGTAATGCTCTTGGTACTTTTTAGCATTGTATGTTGAGTATTTTTTCTGAGTACCTAGAGAATTTCATGGAAGTTTTTATGGACAATTTCACAGTTTATGGAACTTCCTTTGATAACTATTTGTCTCACCTAGGTTCTATCCTTCGTCATTGCATAGAAAAAGATCATGTATTAAATTACGAAAAATTCCATTTCATGGTTTAATGGGGAATAGTTCTTGGGAATGTTATTTCAAAAGAGGGAATTCAATTGGATAAATCAAAAATTGAATTAATCTCAACCCTTCTATATCCAAAATGTGTTATTGAGGTGTGATGTTTCTTAGGTCATGCTAGTTTTTACCATTGATTCATTAAAGACTTCAGTAAGATCGCACTTCCCTTGTCTCGATTATTATAAAAGGATTCTGAGTTTGTGTTTGATCAAAATTGTGAGGATTCATTCAATTCACTAAAAACGAGTCTCACATCACCTCCCATCATCCAACCACCATGGTGGGATCTCCCCTTCGAGCTTATGTGTAATGCCTCTAACTTTGCAGTTAGGGAAATTTTATCACAAAGGGTTGAGAAGGCTCCTCATGTCATTGCGTATGCCTCATGTACCCTTGACCCTGCCCAGGTAAACTATACAACCAATGAAAAAGAACTACTTTCTATTATGTTTACCTTGGAAAAATTTCATTCATATCTTTTTGGGTCAAAAGTGATTGTGTTTTCTGACCATGCTACCCTTCGATTCCTCTTAAAGAAACCTGAAGCTAAGCCCCGCCTCATACAGTGGATGATCCTCCTCCAAGAGTTTGACCTTGAGATTAGAGATAATAGGGGAGTGGAAAATGTGGTAGCTGACCACATTAGTAAGATTTCCCCACCATTGGATGATCATGTTGACTCACCCCTCCCCATTGGAGAATTCTTCCCTCATGAGAACCTTTTTGATATTGTGGACCTTACCCCATGGTATGCAGACATTGTAAATTTTCTAGTAACATTTAGGATCCCCACTAATTTTAGAATTTCACAATCCTATAGACTTAAGCATGATTCTCGGTGGTACTTTTGGGATGACCCATATTTGTGGATAATTTGTGGTGACCAAGTAGTTTGTTGGTGTGTCCCTGACCATGAGTTTACCTCTGTTTTGATCTTCTACCACACTTTTGCCTGTGGGGACCACTTTGGCTCTCAACGTACAGCTCAAAAGGTCCTTGAATCATGACTTTATTGGCCAACATTGTATAGGGATGCCCATATATTTTTCAAGTCATGTAGTCATTGTCAATTCATAAGGAATATCTCCAAGAGGAATGAAATGCCCCAATAACCCATGTTATTCTGTGAAATCTTTGATGCATGGGGTATTGACTTCATGGGGCCTTTTCAAAATTCATTTGGCTTCATGTACAACTTGTTAGCTGTGGAATACATGTCTAAATTGGTGGAAGCAAAGGATACTATGACCGATGACTCTCGAGTTGTTGTTGATTTTGTGAGGTCCCAAATTTATAGTCGGTTTGGTTTGCCAAGATTCATCATTAGTGACTAGGATTCCCATTTTTGCAATCGAAACATGAAAAATTTTCTTCGTAAGTATGGGGTTGATCATAAAGTCTCTAATACATATCACCCCCAAAATAATGGACAAGAAGAAATATCAAATCGGGAAGTTAATATAATATTGGAAAAAATGGTATAACCCAATAGGAATGATTGGATTTTTCACTTGGATGATGCACTTTGGGCATACCGTACAACTTTTAAAACCCCAATCAAAATGTCACCATACAGGATTGTGTTTAGAAAGGCTTGTCACCTCCTGGTGGAGGTAGAACACCGTGCATATTGGGCTGTTAAACAATGTAATATGAATCTTTCAGATGCAGGTGAGCATAGGAAGCTGCAGATTCAAGAGTTAGAAGAAATTCGAGATGATGTATATGAGAACTCCTGAATATATAAAGAAACGACAAAGGCTATCCATGATAGAATGATTCATCAGTGGAAGTTCTATATTGGTGAGAAGGTACTCATGTACAATTCCAGGCTAAATCTCCAAGCAGGTAAGTTTCATTCCCAATGGATCGATCCTTATACCATTACTGATATTTACCCTTTTGGTGCCATACAGGTTTTGCATGAGAAGAGTGAATAGAGGATTATTGTCAATGGGAAGAGGCTCAAACACTTCTATGAGGATTTTCCAAAGCATCTTATGGAGGAAATCCAACTAATATATGCCACATATGACACCACTTAGAAGGCTGTACCTTCTCCCTACCTTTATTTACTTGTCTATTTATTTAAAATACTTTCATTGCGGACAATGTAACTTTTAGGTGCGGGGGAGGGTGACATGTCATATTTAGGATTAAAACAAAAAAACCCAAAAAATATGTTTTCATTTTTGATTTATTTTTCCTTATTTTTTGTTTTTAGATAAAAATTGACCTTAAAAAGAGTATCCAAAATCATTTTTCATGCTTGAGTTGATTTTTTGTAAAATTTCATTGTTTTTGGAAAAATGTTTTTCAAATGAATGTTGATATGGAATATTTTTCTATAATTTTCATTTTCAAATCATTCTTAGGTGTTTAATGGATTTTTGAATCCCATGCCTCATTATCACTGACCAATATTTTAATCCCTTACCCTAGATACATTCTAAGCCCTTTATTGCATATTCTTCCTTTTAATCACTTTATTGAGAGTCTGAGGTCATGTAGAGAAACTAGAACTTTCCTTGATTCTGTTTAAATCCATAATATTCAAGTATGCTACATTCATGATAGAGGCAATCGTTCATTGAAAATACCTTTGTACAATTATCCTCTATTTTTGGACACCTTTACATTTTATCCTTATTAATCCTTAGATACCATGAAATGCCTGTTAGGTAGCCACATTACAAGCTAATTTATCTCTACCTACCCATCTCTTGGCTATATTATTGTTTATTTTCAGCAAGTGTGGGTGATAGGGTGTTTCTATTGGAATTCTGGGGAGAGAATCATTGTTATGGGTTGATATAAAAGGTTCCTACATTTTACTTGGGAAATGGGTTCACAAACCATATTACATCATTGTTTTACACATTTTTCCCTCTTTATCTCAAAAAAAAAACTATAAAAAAATAAAATTAGTTCTGTACATTGAAAAAAAAACAGAACAAAAGAAAAAAATGGAGAAAAGAGGATGTTTAATCATTATTATTCACTTCTTGGTTGTGACTCACAAAAATGGACAATAGGGAGAGTGAGTTGGTGGTGATACACTTTGTGAGGGGTTGAGTGTGTAAATTCATTGTGAACACTTGATGAATTTTGACATGTTTTTTATATAAGAGATTAAACACTCCTTTTCTACCTCAGATTTTTAATCATTAAATCATACCAACCCTTGAACCCCAGGACAACCTGTTGGAAGTCCTCTTGAGTAGCACACTAGTTTCTGCCAGTAGAGAAATGAGAATCTTGGAAAACATATGGTAAGATCACATGAAATCTAGTAAAATAGCATAAATCCACTTTAATATGTTCCTTGATTGAATAGGGAAAATTTTTAGGTGAGGTAGGTTGCGACATGTTTCATGGGTGAACAAATGAAGTTTAACAAATTTGAATGTGAGAAAAGAAAAATGATAGGAAAATTGATTCCATAAAAGATACATGATGAATTTCATTTCAAAATAATCTTGGATGTTTTCAAACCTTTTATTTAGGAATGGGACATGATTAGGATATTATACTTTTTCCAGGAGTGCAAATGTTTAGTTGTGGGGGTGTGATCGTACCATGATTCACCGTTTTATTTCACCCTTATACCAATGTATTAAACTGGTTTTGTATTGAAAATTACAAGTATAATAACAAATTTCACTCCATGTTTTATTCAATTATTTTGTGTTTAACACTGTTAAAAATTACAATGTTACTTGTTTTGATAATTATATTGTAGGTGTAGGTGATTTGGAGGACTGATGATAAAGTCCAAGAAAAATGATCCAATCTGCACATGATCCAAGAACACTAGTGAACTAAAACGCATAACACTACTAAAAAGTGCATTAAAATGGGATGAAACTTTGTGGACTAGTCTTAAATTTAATTATCTACATTTTATCTGAAGTAACCAAATCCCAATTCTTTCATTAAGAGGCCCATACAAACTGATATGTTCAATAAAGTGGATCTGCACGGGGTCAAAACTTTGTCTCTATATTTTAGCAATATATCTTATTATATTCCATATTTGGCCGCCAAATTTGACATGGAGGTAGAAAAGGTGTCTTTAAACAACTATTTAGTTTTGTAAAAAGTGATTTAAGACTTTATTACTGGCCAAAAATATGGACCAAGAGGATTAGTGAAATCAGGGTGCCCAAAACCACTTCCCACTTTGCTTATAAATTGGCACCTTGGGCACCCCATTTGGGAGTTCGAACCAGAGGAAAGGTGATACCATTTTTGAGTTACAAAGGAGTCCTCCCAAAAAAATTTGAAGTTCTGTAGGCTATGGGAAGTGATACTTCAACATCTTCTTCTTCCTCCACTCCCATGGGTTTCTAAACCCCTTGTGATCACCCAGGGAGGAACATGTTGTAAATCCCGAGCTTAATGTTGTAATATTTGAAAGGTCTTTTTAATTCCAGGTTTGTATGTTGTTTTTATTAATCCTATATTTTTATTTAATTTAGTTATATACTGGTATGTTATACTCAAAATCAAACGATCATGTTTGGGGGTACCCTTTCATGTGATGTTTCACACACCATTCATCCCTTTTTTTTCCATCATTCAATTATGGTGTTTGTGTGGTTCATATTGGTCAATTGAACTCACATAAGCACTGTCAAGGCCATGTAATTTTATGTTATGGTATCAAAAAGAAATAAAATACAAACCTGGACAACACATCAAGTTCTTCGTGTGTTTCCTTAGTGAGTTTCAGTTATGAAGTCAAACACAAATCACTCAATCATCGTCGGTGTTTGGTGAATCATTGTGTGTTTTTGACTGAACCCTAGGAGGTATCATAGTATAAAATCAGTAACATTATGGTTTTAGGTGTTACAAACCAGGGGTTAAAATATCATAACTCTATATCATGAAGCAATGAAGTATGAGAATCATGAGAGTACCCCAGGTTGATCACGTTTAATTAATCTTGTTTACTTCTACTTTGTTTTATTGCTTTAATTTTCTATTGTCATCTTTAATCATCAAACCCAAGTATTATAAAACCCAATTTCCCTTTTTTACTTTCATAATCATAACCACATTTTTTAATTAATGATCTAAGGCTCTTTCAATAGACAACCTAGGGTTGCTGCTATATTGCAGAAATTCTAGTTAAAACTAAACAACTAATTTGATGCGCTCGACAACGCGATCACATGGAAGTTGGGTAGTTTCTCAAATAGTTATGGATGAAAAAATATTTCATTTTTCACAAGAACCTAAAAGTTCAGGTATTATTTTTTAATAACTCAAGATATATGGATTTCTCATGGATAATGATGATGAAGTTACATTCATAAGTGATGAACCCACTTCCTACCATAAATCCATATAGAGTTCTAATTTTGAGAACTGGTTAAAATATAAGGAATATGATATGGAATCCATGTACAATAACTAAGTTTATAACTTGGTGGATGAACATAATGGGCTAAGACCCATAGGGTACAAGTGATTTTTATATAAGAAAACTGTCACGGATGACAAAGTTTTTACCTACAAATCACACCTGATGGAAAAGGTTTACAAACAAATTCATGGTATTGACTACAAAGAAAATTTTTATCTAGTAGAAATTATCAAGTCCATTTAAATTATTCTAGCCAAAAAAACACATTATGATTATGATATATATTATATGGATGCCAAAACCACTTTTCTTAATTTGAATTTAGTTGAGGATGTACATATAATACGATGTGAAATTTTTTAAATGATAAATGATACTCCTAAAGTATGAAAGCTATAAAAATCCATTTATAGATTAAAGTAGGATTCTTAGAGTTGGAATATCCATCTTGATGATGAAATCAAATAATTTTGTTTCATCAGGAACACAAATGATTCAAGTGTATAAAAGAAGATTAGTGGGGGTATTGTGATGTTTCTGATATTGTATATAGATGACATAATTCTTATCATAAATGACATCACAACTCTCCACTAGGTGAATATGTGGATAGGTAAGTGCTTCTTGATGAAATAAATAGTTTAATCTACCTATATACTTGGTATAAATATATATAGAGATATATTTAAAGGAAAATTAGACTAGTTAAAGACATATACATCAGTAAAGTTCTTAAGCGGTTTGGAATATAGAACTTCAGAAAGAGATCTTTACTAGTGGTTCATGGAATAAATTTTAGAAAGATTTAGGATCCTTATAATGAGTTAGTAAGGATGAATATGATTTCTTATTCACCTACCATAGGACTTATCATGTATGTCATTTTGTCTACTTGACCTGACGTTGCCTATGCTCTTAGTATAACATCAAGATAATAATCTAATCCTAATAAAATTCACTGGATTATTGTTAAGAACATACTCAAATACTTGATAAGGACCGATGATATGTTTTTGATCTTTTTAGGATAGGATGAACTCTATGTAAGAGGTTACATAGATGGTATATTCCAAATTTACAAAGATGACATGAAGTCTCATTCTAGTTTAGTGTTTTTCTTAATTCGTGGAGATTTTATCTAAAAAAGTTCCAAACAAGACTCTATTGTAGACTCAAAAATAGAGACAGAGTACATTACCACATCAAATTTTGTGAAGGAAGCTATTTGGATCAATAATTTCATCACTAAACTTGGGGTGTTTTCTAGAATTGGGGGAGTGATTAAGATTTACTATGACACCAATGTAGCCATCAATCAGTAGAAGAAACCTTGGTCTCACCAAAGGACCACACTCATCCTTCTCAAATACCATATCATATGAGAGATCATTGAGAGGGGTGATGTAAAGATCTGTAAGGTGGATAATAAGGGGAATGTAGTAGATCCATTAATAAAACCATTATTAAAACAAAAGTATGAGGTCCATGTTAAGTATCAAGGTATGTGATATTTGAGATATTGATGTAATAATTATAAAACATATCATGAAATTATAATAAGGGAAATATCGATTTATCATTCATTCATGTGTGCTATAATTTATTCAACATGAATAGTTAATTGATAATATTCCCTCAAAATATAAAACTTTGAGTTGTCCCAAATTGATGACCATCAAAAAGTATTATGGGATGTGATGATATGTTAATATTAGATTGAATAGATTACTATAATCATTATAAAGGGTTGTATATGAGATATGAAGAATATATTCATGAGGTAATAAGTAGATACTTATTACTTGGAATGAATCGCTAAAGTATATCTCATGGAATATCATACATCAATTGATGTACTTAGGGTTGTATACTTATTATAAATCATTTTAACATGAGTTTGGAAATATACCTAATATGATAACATTCATAATTTGAAACCCTACTTATATAATTAAAAATATGAACTTAGCTAATTAGGGGATGGTTGGGTATGTTACTGATCTTGTCGTTAGTTGGAGTAAAACCAAGATGATATTTGTCCACTTGTATAAAAAGTAAAGACATATATACCTTGATTACATTAGACCGAGAAAATGCATGGACATTCTTAGCTGAGTCACATATGATGTGTTCAACTACTTGGATGAGGGTTATGTGATGCACTCATCCATTAAATGAATGACATGTTATATATTCATCGACTTGGTTATTCTTTTTTAGAGAATCAAGAAAAAATGAGATGACCTATAATATATTGGAGTTTTCTATGTCTAGTGGTCACTCGATGTCATAGATAAATGGATTATATAAAAATATATATGATTTATATGATATATCTTGTAGTGTACATGTTCATATAGTGACATGAGTATGTTTTATGTAGATTACACTAGACCCCTTAGTTTTCTCGAGTAGCATTGATGCTTTGATAGATGATTCTATTTTCTTACATATATAAAATTGGTATTTAATATTTGATTTCAATGCTACTAAGGCCTATAAGGACACATAGTACAACCCTTGGATAAGGATAAAGTTTTTCATAAATTGGTTTGTTCCAAAATGAAGTGAGCTCAAATAAACCATATCCAAAAGTTGTTTTAGATGGATTCAAAAAGAGTTATGAAGTTTTTCATTAAGTATTTTTGGGATTTTAGTACAAGTGGGAGATTGTTGGAAGTAAACTAAAATGGGAACCACCAACCATAGTGGTTCATGTAATTCCTTGATCTACAACTAGCATCACCATTTTCATGAATACAATGAACATAATTTCCACATCCTTTTCCACTCGATTTTCTTTAGTTATAACTCATTTATGAATGCATTGTTAAGGCTCATGATCAAATTGAATGGGTTAAATGTATATTTCAAAAAATATATTAACTCATGTGATGCATTACATATTGACACTCTTTAATGAATATATGTCTAGAAGCCTATATAAGGATTTTATCCTTCCCCTGATGGGGGTGTGTTCATTCATTCTAGAAGTGGTGAATTGTTTGTAAGCTTGTAAAAACTCTCTTCCCTCCTGAAGCCCGTTCATCATTCCATGAAGTTTCTAATACCACTTTTGGAATTCATGAGTCCTCATGAAACATTTTTGGATCTACCAGCCAGTGTCCCCCCATAGAGACAAGAGGCATACATATTCTACTACTCATAATCGTTATCATACGTACTACATCGAGTAAGAAGATGAAAGTTGCTGATATTTGAGCATTTGAGGCACACTGTTTTATGCTTGATTTTTTGGATTTTTTATATGTTTGATTCTTGGAGATATATTTTCTGATGTTTTAGGTTTTCTTCCACTACCAATGATCATATGATGATAAAATAAAACCCATTAGTGTTCACCATGAACTTATTTATCCCTTGTCTATTTAGCTCAACTTGTTCATTTCCACCACTCTAATCCATATTCTTGAGGCCTCTCCAGTATAGTCAAACTACCCTACATTGATGGCATAGAGGCTTAGTATCCCAGAGGCCCAATACATGGACCAAAATCCCAATTTTAGTAAATAGTGTCATTAATAAAACACCTCACTACAATAACTACTATAGTACCTACACTGCTATAATGTTTTAGTACTACTATAGTACCTCAAAAATTTTCTCTCACCAAATTTTGAACACGGATAACATGTAGGAATAAAGGAGGTATTTACCACTTGGGTAATCCCTAAACTATAAAAAATTGATTAAATTGGTTATTATTAATTTCTGAATTATAGATAATAGTAAATATCATTTTTTTGCTTTAAATAAAGTTTATTTATTTATTTTGAGTTAAATTAATACTATATTTATAAATAAATTTTGAATATAAATCAAATAAATTTAATTACTATTAATTCATTAACTATATTATTTAAATGAAAATAAAATTATAAATTATATTTACTTAACTTTATATCCATTCATTTCAAGTTTGTAAATTATTTTTTAAATTTGAAATAATAAAATTGAATTTAAATAGGTTATAGTAATTAAAAAAATATTTCTAGATATAATACGATGGAATTAGTGTAATGATTTTAAAAAATTTATGCGCTATAAATGTTGAAGTTGGTGCTCTATAACTAACTATTTTGTACTTTTGATTACTTTTATATTCAAAAACATGAATATTGATACACATCCTATCACATGATTAATGTTATTCTATGCAACATTAATGTGATAATATCCTTATAGTATTCATCAAATAGAAAAGTCATAGAAGTTTTATACTATGATGATAACCTTTAAGTGCTACGAAAATATTATTAAATATTTTTTCTATGACCAGATGACATATATATGATGAGACACATATGATATAGGATATTGGGTATAGGGGGTCATAAGACATCGAGACTTCTTCTCAAGAATTTCACACTTGGTAATCTCCAAGAGAGGAGGTTATGAGAAAAACCTGCCTGTAATAATTCCAAATGTTATATGTGTCATTGGACATTCCTATTAGTGGACTTGTGTATGAACCCTCAGAATTGATATTTTTATTAATATATATCATGAATCGTGTTCTTTGATATATTGATGAAAATCATGATGACATATTCTCATAGCGAGGTAGGATATGTTGGGTGCGTCGTAAGTGATATGACATTAATGAATAAGATAAGAAATGATTTTCCCTTTTGAGTTAATGGAATTAGATATCCTAGGACCTTTGATTAGAATGAAACTATTTGATTAAATACTTATCCATATAATTTTATCGATGAGTTCATTTTAAGGAAGTCAAAGAAAGATAGATCAAGAATATAGGTTGATGACATAAGTATGAAATATATTTGATGAGATATTGATAGAATGAGATTATATTACACAACGATCATCCTTAGGAGGATGTTTTCATTGTGAAATTAATATCTTTATCTATGGGTGGCTTGATGTGTTGTGAGACACTGATCTTGTACTTTATTCTAGTTAGCTTAATTCTACCATGAAAGAGGCCTAAAGGTTCACACACTAAGTGTATCCAGAACCTCTGTTAAATTCTATTTGCATTTAATATTTGAATAAATATTATTCTCTAATTTTAAGGAATAATTATTATTCATGTTATGTTGATCAAATAAATATTTATTGAACAAACAATACTGTGATATTTATTTAAATCGATAAATATTTATTATTCAATGTTCAATAAATGTCAAGGAGGATTGATGGGTCGAGTTAAGGGTATGGTTGAAATGATATTTATATATCCATGAGTTTAGCTCATGTCAAGAAAATAATAATAATAATAATAATAATAATAATAATATTATTATTATTATTATTATAATTATTAGTCAATGTGGGGTTTACTTAGAATTAATATATTGGTCAAGGTCCTATTTACAATAACTAATTACCATACCCAAGTATATAACTTGATTCATGTCATTTCTAGGAAAACATATTTGTTGTGTGTGATATTTTCTTTCTATATAATTATCTAAATCCATAGTGAGACCTTTCTCAAGAACACTCTCAAGAGTGAAGATAAATGATCATCCTCCTCTCTTTCAAGGATGAGAGAACTAGATAGAATTATTTAATACCAGAATGGATTCTTATTACGATCAATGGTGAATGGCGCAAGAGGTTCAATTCTTCTGTGCTAGTAACCGGAGATCCGATGATGAAATTATTAGTTGTTTGAAGCATGTTTGGATATCACTAGAGAAATTTTATCCTTAGATCCTCCATCAAAATAATAGCACAACAAAAAGTTCAATCAATCATATATTGAAGAAATAATTTCACATGAAAGTAATTATTATTTATAAAAAATTAATTATAAATTATATGTGAAAATATACTATCCTCAAATCTTATAGGGTTTCATTCTTCAAGTTATAAGGATTTATCTAATGAAATTGATGAAAAACCCATTGTTGGGAATGATCCCAATTACCACTATTCCCTAAAAACTTTAAGTGGTTTCAAATTGGTTTCATATTAATTTATAATTATTTATTTATAGTTTATTAGTTAATTAATTTTATTGATAATTTTTTATTTCCATTTTTTTTCTCAATTTAGATGTTGAGATAATATGATAGTTCAGTTTTATATGACAAAAAATAGACTAATAATTGATGAACAACACCCAAAGATCCCATTCAGAGGTGCTAAAGATTCTAGCTGAATAACATGGATACAAGGTGTGCACTTGAAAAGTACATGCCATGTACCCATGTTCACTACACCATGATGAGTTGTAAAAATCACGTCATGTAGTATTGGAGAATAGTGCATGGCATCAATGCACACAATGTATTGATCAGTTTATTTGGCACATTTTTTGAAGAGTTACAAGGTGTGTAACTGGCGTGTACACTGGGAAACCCCACACAGTTTAAACCTATAGTAATCTCAAATGTTGTGTGGTCAAAGCATGTGACATGTATTAATTACACACTATGTATTGACCATTATCCTAGAAACATGATCCCATTGTGATTACAAAATGTTTAACTTGAGTAAATTCTATGTAACATATAAATTTTCATAGAAAATCTATGCCAAGTCCCTATGCATGTGATGAAAATTTCTAGAGAATGATGTACATGATGTGTAATAGGATATACGTGTTGTGTAACTTTTATTCATTCACATAAAGAACATGCTGATCTAGGATATCCATGTGAGTTAATTTCATAGAATAGATATTAATTATAGCATTAAATCAATCTACACAGTATATAGCTTCTGTACACATCATGTGATAGGGTTTACCAGATGGAATACACAACGATTAATTTAAATGTGTTATTCATGATATTAAATGCTCAATTAATTATTTTCTATGTTATTTTGGAACTACATGAAATGTACGGTTGTCGTACCTATCATGTACTTAATGAATATTACTATTAGTACACACTACATATATTAATGGCATTTCATGTATTCATGAACTTTGTACTGAATACGTGGCTTGACTCATGGAATCACACTCCATGTAATATCATGACACACCATGTAATATTACAACACACACTGTGCACTACATGTGGTGTAAGTACATAGCACATGAAAAGGAACATACATAGCATAGTCAGATTCCATGTGGGTGACAGTACATGACATATAAAGAAGAAGGGTACACACTGTGTACATAATTAATTTTAAATTAAATTAATTTAAAATTATAGCGAGTGATAATCCCAATGACTATTTGGATGAATAATTAAAATAAATAAATAATTTAATTAATTTATTAATTCAATAATTTTATATTAATAAATAATGGGTTGAAATTAATTTTATCTAGATTTAAATGCACATTCGTTGCATAAATAGATGATTATAAGCTTGACCAACCTATGTATGTGTTGGGTTTATTTTAATTTTACTATTATTGTATGAGCTTTGTGATAATTGTTATTAAATTAAAATGATGATCTACATATCATCCTATCCTCTTATTATGTACAATACTACATGTCTATAGTTTATTTTATGTAACCTAAAACCCCCAATCCCCCTTATAAGCATGTGAGTAATCATATGTAAAATAAGGATGTCACGATCTATCTCCCGGGGCCTGTTCCATGACTACCCCAAGCCCGCCTTCAATAGGCCAGGGGATGGTGACTAGCACCAGAAAGGCATATCCACAGAAAGGGAAGGCATTGCCTTTAAACCTGTACACACACACACCCAACCACATACCAACACACTAAAAGGGGAAAAATTATACCACTAAAACAAAGCTGAGTTCAAGTATAAGTGAAAGTAAGTAGGCCAGAATAAAAACCCAACTAGGAACTGAAAACAGTAAAGTACAAAAAGGAAACTCTGATGGCCATCCACTGAAAACCCCACATAATCGTGAGAGTAGTGAGGCTAATGGAAGACGAAGTAGTATGTCCGGCCCACCCGGTCCTACTAGGACCCACCTGGTCCTAGACCACCAAATCCTCTATCCTAGAATCTATCAGTACTGTCCCCCTGAGCACCTCTGTCGAAACATCAATTGTCTGCACCAGACACAACACGTTCAGGTGGATCCCATGCAGGGGTGAGTATAACAATACTCAGTATGGACCCTGAGACCCTCGAAGGTCTCTCAGTAATCAATGAAGGAAAACACCACAAAGTAAATACCACATAGGTCATACCACCAAGAAAGACCTCAACCACATATCACAAAGTAAAAGATGAAACTCACACTAGGTATAACTTAAGTAAAAAAATAAATATGACAATTCATAAAACTAGATCATATTAGTCTATCGAGATCCTCTACTATTGACCCGTACAAGGTTGCTAGGTGCTGACCCACCGAGGATCGCTAGGTGCTGACCCACAGAGGATCGCTAGGTGATGACCCAAAGAGGATCTCTAGGTGCTGACCCATAGAGGATTGTTAGGTGTTGAACAACAAAATATCGCTTGGTGTTGACCCACAGAGGATCTCTAGGTGCTGACCTACATAGGATCACTATTCTTTCTTCATGTCACAACCATCCACTTGATTCTCGCACTTAATACGCTTGATTTATAGAGGATATGATCCTCAAACCATCAACCATACCTTAAATACTATTAATTTACACAAAGAGTAACCCCAAAGGACTGTCTTTTCATAAGGTTCCCAACTCAACAGACAGTGCATCGATCAGATGTCCGGTCTGTAAGTTATGGGCTTTTTAGTAAAAAGGGCCTGGTTGGATTCAAGTCTGATCCAACCTGGCCATACACCAACTTCCACCAAAACACAAGATAAGTATCTCAAAAGGACCTCCTCATTACAAGGGTCCTCATGCCATAGAAGATGGGTTAATCGGACACTGGGTCTGCAAGTTATGACCGTTTTAGTGAAACGGGGCCGATCAGGTCCAGGTCTGGTTCGAACCGATCAGACCAACCCAACCCAACCCTGTCTGGGGGTCTGGAGTGGGTCCCACATGGGTTAGGCAAAGGGGTCCATTGGGATCACGGGTCCGGATTGGTAGGATGGGTCCGACACGGTGGCGGGTCTGGCCCGACGACGCGGGTCCGACCTGGTGGTGCGGGTCCAGCCCGCTGAGCTGCCTGTCCGGCCCGCTGGGTGGGTCCGACCCACTGGCCAACCCGGTCTGCCTGGCCGAGATACAGAATATAGCCACTTCCGGCCTCCCTACCTCCCCACAGTCGATGCGGGATGACCTCCTTGCTGCGGTCAAGCAACTGTAGTGGATCCACGTGACCGACTAGACTGGCTAGCTATTTCGCACGCACGCGGACCAGGTCCATGTGCCTCCAGCATGAACGAGCAGCCCGAGTGGGATGCTCCTCCATGCAGAGCTGAAGGGTGCTGCGACACCTCACCACTACATCACGCCGACAGGTGCGCCACCTTCCTCCACCCGCGACTACCATCGCGGGCCCCCGTCGGCCATCGCCGCTAGCACCGGTGTGCCAGTGATACCTTCGACAGGCCACCAGAGTCACTCTAGTGGCCCATTTCTTGAGACACTTGTGTCTACAGAATTTCTAGGCCATCACCTTTGGCCTCAAACTCTCTTTTCCACCATTTTGAGAAATCATCCATGAAGAACGCACAATAAACAACCATGTCGAAGGGTCTGGGCCTTATTCAGGTCAGCCCGCACCCTCCGTGTTAGAGTTTAATTGTGGGGATAACATGAGGATAATCACATAGATTGAAAAACCCCAAATCAAACCCCACATAATATCCACCCACAAGAATGAGCGATTCATGGATCAACCCATTAGTTGGTTGATCTGCATTCATCATTAATTTTCTAAAATGAGAAATAAATCATCACATACTTAGAAGGAATAAACCCATACCTTGTTGACGTTCGATTCTGAAGCGTTCATCCTTGAGGTTTCCCAATGTCGACGTCACTTCCAGATCTCTTCTTCAAGGCACGTCAAAGATGATGAAGTCTTGCCGATATTCATTGTTCTTCATTAGAGATGAAAAATTCTGGCAGTTTTCAGAGAATCAACACAGTTTAATTCCCCATTCTCCCACATGTTGGTTTAATAAAAGAAACACGTCGCAAGATTTCTGTTATGCTGCAACATTGCGCCGTTACGATGTTATGATTAATTTAATTCATCATTACACTATGTGATGCATTCCATTAATGATCCCCATTACTGCGCCTCATCACCACCTGGTTACTGCACCGCAACATCACAGTCCACCACCCAATGGTGAGTAAAGAAATAAAATAGTTCATTTAAATCATTTTATTATTTTTCTCGAAAATTATGAAAAATAAATTTTCTACTCGGCCCTTTCCGGCCGAAGTTAATTAATTTATAGGTGAATCCTGGCGTTTTAAGTTCAACGGTGTCCTCATATTTTTGATCCGAGCACCGGTTCAAAAGTTAGAAAAACTCATTCGCATGTTTACTGAATGTACCTTGAAAAAAGTTCAAAATTCCATTTTGGTCTCACCAGTCCTCAAAATCATGTACCATTAGATTTTGTGGTCTTATAATAATTCCATATAAATAAAAAAAATTTACATGGAATTTCTAAGACATTACATTCTCCACACCTTATGGATTTACATCCCCGAAATCTAAAACAAAAACTAATAAAACAGATGGGGGTAATGAGCACAAATCTGAGCCTCCTACTCCAACGTGCTCTCCTAGATATTTCCGTGCTGCCACCAAACTAACAAAAGTGGAATCGATCACCCACGTAGGACCCACTCCTGTCAATCCTCTATCTCAACTTGGAACTCCGCAAATGTCGCCTCATCGTTAATGTCTAGCTCACCCCAATCGATGACGTGTGATGGATCATGCACGTATCTCCTCAGCTGAAACATGTGGAAAACATTATGCACCTAGTGCATTTATGGGGGAAGATCTAGGTGGTACGCCACCTTGCCAACTCTTCTCTGGATCTGGAAAGGTCTGATAAACCTCGGAGATAGCTTACCACCTCGACCAAATCTCTGTAATCCTCATTGGGTTGAGACCTGAAAGAAAACATGATCACCCTCTTAAAACTCCAAGGGTCTCTATATTATATCAGCATAAGACTTCTACCTTTTTGTGTAGTCCTCATACACTCCTGTATGATCATAAAATTCTCAGTGGCAGCTTGTACCAACTCTGAACCCATGAGTGCCAACTCCCCTGGGTTTGTCCAGCATAGGGGTGATCTGCAAGGCTGTCCGTACAAGGCCTCAAATAGTGTCATGCCAATGGTGGAGTGATACCTATTGCTGTATGAAAACTCCACCAGTGGTAGGTGGTCCTCCCAAATGTGACCAAAATCTAGGACATAAGCGCGAATCATGTACTCCAAGGTTTGTATGGTCCGCTCTGTCTAACCATCCATCTAGGGGTGAAAAGATGTGCTCAAGCGCAGCTGAGTCCCGAACACTTCCAGAAACCCCTTCCATAGCTGGTATGTAAAGCATCCATCACGGTCCAAGATGATCATCAAAGGAACCCTGTGAAGCCCCGATATCTCTTGGACGTAGAGGAGACTCAAGACCTCTACCGATACCTGCTCCCGGATGGGTTGGAAGTGAGTCGACTTGGTGAGTTGGTCAACGATCACCCAGATAGAGTTGTGGCCTCTGGATGTACGTGGTAACCCTATCACAAATTCCATCGACATAACATCCCATTTCCACTCTGTTACCTCAAGTGGATGGGTTAAGCCTGTTGGAACCTGATGCTTGGCCTTCACTTGCTGACAAGTGAGGCATCGTGAAACGAACTCTACCACTACTTTCTTCATCCCTGCCCACCAGTACTGACATCAGAGGTCCTGGTACATATTCACCACACCAGGATGTATCTCCAAAGGGGATGTATGGAACTCCCTCAATACCTCCTCCCGTAACATCACTAGTACTATAGTGCGTTCTCTTAAAAGGATGATGTGCTCCCCACCTATCAAAAATCCATTAGGAGCATGTCCTAAGGATATATGATCATGTCAGGTCTCACAGTCAACATCCATAAGCTGTGTCTCCCTAACTCACTATAAGAGTGGGGGAGTGATAGTCATAAATTGAAGGTAAGCTACTCCTCACTATGCATAAATGATATCTTCATCGCGGCTAGCTGCTTCGTCGCCTCACTCAACAACTACAAACTAGACCTCTTGCTGAGTGCATCTGCCACCATGTTCCCCTTCCCAGAAGTATAGACTATCTCAAAGTCATAGTCCTGAAGTAACTCCATCCATTATAGTTATCTCAATTTCAGGTCCTTCTGTGAAAAGATATACCCAATACTCTTATGGTCGGAGTATATGATAAACCATTAACCCATCAAGTAGTGCCGCCAAATCTTCAAGGAAAATACCACCACTAATAACTACAAGTCATGGTTTGTATAGTTATTATCATGTTTCCTTAGCTGCTGCAATTTGTAGGTGATCACTACTTTCTTCTACATTAGGACACAACCCAGTCTGATCCCTAATGCATCATAGTAGACTACATACCCAACGCCCTCTTCTAGTAGTCTCAATATGGGGGCACTCATCAGTCTCTGCCTCAGCTCTTGGAAATTCTATTGGAATATCTCTATCAATAAGAAGGGTTTACCCTTCTTTTTCAAAGCTGAAAAGGGTGATGCTACTTTGGAAAAGTTAGGTATGAATCTTCGGTAGTACCCAACCAACCCCAGAAAACTCCACACCTCAGTCACACTCCGAGGTGGATCCCAAGCAAGCACTACCTCTATATTCTCCAGATCCACTGCAACTCCAGCCTCTAAGATGATGTGTCCTAGAAAGTGGACCTCCTGAATCCAGAATTGGCACTTAAATAGATTACCATAAAGATGGTGCTCTCGGAGTGTGTCTAGGACTATCCGCAGATGTGTAACGTGCTCCTCCTCTGACACAAAGTACACCAAGATGTCATTATTGAATACCACTATGAAATGATCGAGGTAAGGTTCAAATATCCTGTTCATGAGTCCAATGAATTCTTTTGGGGAATTGGTCACAAAGAAAGTTATCACCAGGAACTCATAGTGGTCGTAAAGTCACATGAAGACTATCTTCAATACATCCTCATACCGTACCCGAAGCTCGTGATAACTCGATCTGAGGTCTATCTTTAAGAACCACCTCGCTCCCTTCAGCTTGTTGAAAAGGTCTTCAATACTTGGTAGTGGAAACTTGTTCTTCATGGTAACCTGGTTCAGGTGCTGAAAGTCCACACATATCCTCAATATCCTGTCTTCTTTCTTGACAAACAACACTGGGGATTACCATGGAGAAACACTGGGGCTTACAAACCCCTACCTCTGCAAGTCCTATAACTATACCCTCAACTCACAAAGCTCTGCGAGAGCCATCTGATATGAAGGTGTAGATATCAGTGCCGACCTTGGGTACAAGTCAATGCATAATTCTACCTATATGTGAGGAGGTAGTCCTAGGATATCTTTTGGAAAGACATCCTCATATTCTTCCACCACTATAGAAAATCTCGACTCCCATTGTCCACCGCACCGAGGGTGAGGCTAGCCAACTGGTGGGTGATCGGCAAATCCTCCTCTAAGAAAGTCCACCCTATACTACAAAGGTTCCATTTTTATTGATGAAGGAAAACCTGGTCCCATCTTTATGGAAACACCACACTTTGTGCCTAAAACAGTCAGTCTGAGAATGGATTGTGGATAACTAGTCCATACCCAAGATAAAGTCATAAGCCCTCGACGCTGCTACTAGGAGATCCCAGATGAATCTCTTGCCTCCTAGAGTAATATCACACTACTGTAACCAATGTGTAATAATCTAATACCCTCCTATAAAAGTCTCTAATTATAAGGATTGAGCCAACAGCTCCACCGGAACCTCCGAGCCTTGAACAAGGTCTGTGGCAAGGAAATAGTGATTAGCACCTGTGTCTATCAGAACTATAGATAAGGTGGAGTATACATATATTTTACCTCTAATAATCACTGGATCATCATGGTTTTAGGCCTATATCACTTGAAGCTGGACCCTCCCCTATCCACCTAATAATAAAGCTCGTGGTGTACCTCTTGGTGGGGGGGGGGGTGGTACCTTGAATCGTCATCCACCATCTACCGCTAGCCCTGCTCCCCTACCATGTCCGTCACACTACAAACCTCCTATATTGAACCTCTATCTCTATCTAGTAGGTCCCTTGACTATCTACTAGTCATTCACATGGGGAGTCAGACAGTCACGAGCCATGTGCCCCTGTCCACTGCAAGAGTAACAAACTCTAGTCCTCAGATGACCTCCTCTACTCGCAAGCTACACACCTCTGAACCTACATCCTAGGTTCATTCTCCAGAAGGTATGGCCTATTTGGGCCTCTAATTCATCTTCCTACTGCCTTATGTAGATGACTCATCCACCTATCATCCTATGGTGGCTCTCACCATTGGTGCCTACTCAGCTAGGAATCTCTCCACTAGTAGGGGTCGCTCTAGAACTCCAGCCTACATCAGGATGATGAGTGAAATAATCGACGCCCAAATCTCCCTTTGGAGTCCCTAATCAAAGGTCTGGTACCTAAAGAATGGGTCTCATAACATGTCGGTGGAGTAGTGGGAGAGGTCGGTAAACCTCACTGAGTACTGGGCCATAGTCAAGTTACCCTACTATAGGTGAAAGAAATCATGAATATGCACTAAGCATAGTGTCAATGGTATGAACTTCACCATGAATAGGCTCTCAAAGTTTGTCTATAAAAGGGTTACCTCCTTATGTGTCTGGAGCATCAAGCTCCACCACCTCCCTACCGTTCCCTGAAGAAGGTTAGTGGCTAGCATCACCATCTGGTCTGCTGGTGTCTCTACTAAGTGAAAAACTCGAGTAACTGCCTCCAGCCAATCCTCAGTTGCTTGAGGATCTATCTCACCACGAAAAATCAGAGGCCTCTATCTCTAGAACTCATGCAACACACTCATTCAGCATGCACTATCCTCTAGTGGGGCTGGTAGCAACTGCTGCTCTCCGGGTAGTGCTACTGGTACACCACCCGATGGTGCTATCACTGTAAGTGGTCTCTACACTAACACCTCATCACTCGGTGGACCATCATCGTGGTCTATCACTGGAATCCTGGCTGGCTACCTTCATGGAGGCATCCTGTAGAGAAACAGATGCACCGCGGTTAATAAGTTATACCTGGTTAGCTAACTCAAAATAGATAAAGAGATTTTTTTTCCAAAACACATGCAACTAGTGTTTTCATGTATCGAGTTAGAAAACAAAATTCAGGGTCTTGGTGTATGGATACATCAGCTGCTACACCAAAACTGGACTCCCTGGACTGAAATATAACCCAACACATTGAAAGGTGAAAAAAATTATACCACTAAAAAAAATCTGAGTGCAAGTAAAAGTGAAAGTAAGTGGTCTAGAATAAAAACCCAATAAGGAACTAAAAAAAGTAAAGTATAAAAAGTAAACTCTGATGGACATCTGTGGAAAACCCCACCTGATCGTGAGAGTAGTGAGGCTACTGGAAGCCTAAGTAGTATGTCCTGCCCACCTAGTTCTACTAGGCCCCACCTGGTCCTAAGCCACCAATTCCTCTGTCATAACGTCCTTTAGTCCCGTCCCCCTAAGCACCTCTGTTGAAATTTTGACCATCTACACTAGAAACAACACGTGCGGGTGAAGCCCATGCAGGGGTGAGTATAAAAATACTCTATAGGGACCCTGAGACCCCCTAAGGTCTCTCAATAATCCAAGAAGGAAAAAATCACAAAGAAAATACCACAAAGGTCATACCACCAAGAAATACCTCAACCACATATCACAAAGTAAAATATGCAGCTCACACTATGTATAAATTAAGTATAAAAATAAAGATGATTAGTCGTAAAACTATATCATCTTATTCTATCAAGAGGCGCTGCTACTGACCCGCACAAGGTCGTTAGGTGCTCACTCACTGAGGATTTCTAGGTGGTGACCCACAAAGGATCACTAGGTGCTAACCCAAAGAAGATCGCTAGGTACTAACCCACAGAGGATCGCTAGGTGCTGACCCACAGAGGATCGCTAGGTGATGAGCCACAGAGGATCATTATTCTTTCTTCACGTCACTGCCAACCACTAGATTACCACACTTAGTATTCTTGATATCCAGAGGATCCAATAATAAATCAATTGACCATACCTAAACCACCACTAAGTTCCACATAGATTAACCCCAAAGGACCGTCTCTTTATAAGGGTCCCAACACAACAAGCGACGCGTCGATCGGGCGCTCAGTCTGTAAGTTATGGGATTTTTAGTAAAAAGGGCCTGGTTGGATTCGAGTCTAATCCAACCTTTTTATACTCCAACGTCCACATAAACTCAATTGGAGTATCTCAAAAGGACCACATTGTCGCAAGAGTCCTCACGCCGTATACGGTGCATCAATCAGATGCCTGATCTGCAAGTTATGATCGTTTTAGTGAAATGAGACCGGTCGGGTCCGGGTCTGGTCCAACTCAGTCGGACCGACCTGACCTAAACCTATCTAGGAGTCCAGTGTGAGTCCCGAATGGGTTTAGAACAACCGGAACATTGGGATCACAATTCCAACTTGGTAGGACGGGTCTGACCTAGTGGCAGGTCCGACCCAATGTCGTTGGTTCGGCCCGACGATGCAGGTCTGGCCCGACGGTGCGAGTCCGGCCCACTGAGCCACGGGTCCAGCCCACTGAGCCACAGGTCTGGCCTGCTGGCTGACCCAGTTCACCACATGGGGACTGGTCCACCTGGTTGGGATGCGGGAAACAACAGTGTCCGGCCTCCCTCTCGCCCCCGGTCGACGCGAGGCAGCCTCCTCACCACGGTGAAGCGACCGCGACGGCTCCACACAACCAAGTATTTCACACTTACGTGGACCGGGTCCGCGTGCCTCTAGTGTGCTTGAGCAGCCTGAGCGGGCCACTCCTCCATGTGGCGCCAATGCGTGCCACGCCACCTCACCACTGCAGCACACCGACGGGCACGATGCTATCCTCCTCCTGTGGCTGCCATCGCTGTAGGCACCGATGCACCGACGGTACCTTTGACGGGCCACCAAAGTCACTATGGTGGTCTGTTTCTTGAGCCTATTGCGTCTATGGAATTTCTAGGCTGTCACCTTCTCTACAATAGCCTCAAACTCTCTTTTCCACCATTTTGAGAAATCATCCTTGAAGAACGCACAATAAAAAACCATGGAGGAGGGTTCATGCCTTGTTCAGGTCGGACCATGCCCTTCGCATTAGAGTTTAATCATGGGGATAACATGATGATAATCACGCATCTTGAAAAACCCCAAATCAAACCCCGCATAATATGCACCCGCAAGAACGAGTGATTCGTGGATCAACTCATTAGTTGGTTGATCCACGTTCGTCATTAATTTTCAAGAACGAGGAAGAAATCATCACGTACTTAGAATTCATAAACCCCTACCTTGTTGACGTTTGATGCCAAAGCATTTGTCCTCGAGGTTTCATGATGTCGACGTCACTTTCGGCTCTGTTCTTTGAGGCACGTCGGAGATGATGAAGTCTCGCAAACATTCCTCATTATTCATTGGAGAGGAAAACTATTGGCGGTTTATTAGAGAATCCCAATAGTTTAATTCCCCATTCACCCATGTGTTGGTTTAATAAAAGAAATACATCACAATGTTTGTGTTATGCTATGACATTGCATCATTACGCTGTTTCATTTATGAAACAACATCACTGTTACACTTAATTTATTGCATCATTACGCTTCATGATACAGAACATTAATGAGCCTCATTAATGTGCCTCATCGCCACCTGGTCGCTGCACCATAGCATCATCATCCACCATGCAACAGTGAGTAAAGAAATAAAATAATTCCTTTAAATTATTTTATTATTTTTCTTGAAAAGTATGAAAAATAATTTTTTTGCTTGGACCTTGCTGACCGAAGTTAAGTCATTTTTAGGAAAATCCAAGCATTTTAAGTTCAATGGTGTCCTCGTATTTTCAATCCACACACTATTTCAAAAGTTAAAAAAACCTGCTCACACGTTTACTGAACGTTCCTTAAAAAAAGTTCAAAATTTCATTCTGGGCTCACTGAGCCTTGGAATCATGTGCTGTCAGAGCGTGTAGTCTCAGAATAATTCCATATAAATAAAAAAAAATTACACGGAATTTATGAGACATTACAAAGGATCTCCTATGTGAGTGGTGAAGGTTCAAGACATAGTTGAGGTGAAACAAACCAAGGAGATACATAGGTGAATAGGTGGAATGCGACAAATCAAACCAAACTTGGTTTTGGGAGTTATTCCTCTAGGTCCAGGGGTTATTTTATTATCTACTAAATAAAATGGCCAATAATAAAGTTCATGATCATGAAACATATTTATTTTATTTATTTCTAGTACAAGGTTAATTATTTATATTTATTTAATATTTAAACACTATCACTTAAAACAAATAAATCAACAAGAATACATGATGGAATAAAATAAATGGATTATGCATAAATTATTTTATCAATACATTTTTAATATTGTGTGGATTTTACATAATTAATTGACTATGTAAGAGGATAAAATAAAGAATATTCACATATAAGATAAAATCCATCAAGGAAATATTAAGTTAGATAATTCCTTCCATTACTTGATTTAGGATGAAACCATAAATCAAAGTGTTGGTTTAGACCTTTTTATAGAAATCTTAAATTTGTTAGGGATTTCTAATGAATGTTTTGGGTTGAATTAACCAAGTTAAAATAAATATTAGTTTCCCTTGAAAGACTTAGTGTAACTTAGAGGAAATTATTGATGAAGTATAAGTTTAGGATTTTAGGATTGGGTAGCCAACTCAACAGATCAGGGAACTGTGAGTTAATTCATTTGGAAAGACTACCTACATAAATACATTCAATTAATTTACTAAGCCCTTGTTTGGGTTATGAGAATAGAAATATGGAACTTTTCCACTAGTAAATCTATGAGAGAAGATATTTTGAATCCAATGGTGAGGACTATCGATATATGATAAAATAAAAGGATACTAATAAAATAAAATTTATTACATCACATTTTAGTAATCAAGATAAAGTATTGAAAATATTATTTTATTTCTTATAGAAAATAAAAAGTTAAACAACCTTGACATAATCCCTATGATAAAATTTTGGAGAAAGATAATATCCTCACTGATATGATCTTGTAGGAGTGGTATAGGTTCATACACATTATATTGTGCTAGCAGTATATGTTCTATGTGCTAGAGTCCCCTATTCTAGAGAAAGAACCTTATAAGAAGGTCAGTGAGAAGGAACAAGATATCTTTTAGAAATATGTGGATAATGAATTGGATGTCCAATGCCTCATGTTGTCATCCATGTATAGTGATATATACAAGATTCATAAAAACATGGATGTATTCATGATGATGTACCATATTTATGATCATTATTAGGATAAATCTAGATAAGATAGTTATGAGATCTCCAAGGAACTTTTCACATGAAATATTAGAGAAGTTTCACCATACAGACCTCATATAGTCAAGTTGATTGGCTATATTGAGCATTTGGGCATCATGGGGTTTAAGATACATGATGAGTTATGCACTAACCTCATGATTTCTTCTACAGATTATCTAGTTTTATTATGAATTATAATATAAACAATATTTATAAGAACTCCTTAATCTAATTCACTAGGAGAATAAGGAAATGAGTCATGAAAAACTTATAGTCCTTATGGTGAACAAGAGGAAGGGCGAGGTAAAGGGACCTAAGACTACTTCTGAGTCTAAGACTTCTATGAACCACACAACCAAGAGGATAAAGTACTAAAGGAAGGATAAGGAATAAGATATAAAATGTTTTTCATGTAGAAATAATGGTCACTAGAAGAATAATTACTATCATGAACCGACCCAATCCATCCCCAAACATGACACTCGAGCTATCCCGTGGTAAGGCTCGAAGGGAATTCCCAATCCCTATAGGCTGAAAACAAGTTCTTGGGAATCAAAAAATACATTTAGGAATGATTTTTCCCATAATAAACCAAATTATGAACATATAGAATATATAAAAGAAATAAAATAATCTATAAAAAGTTAAATAGTGAAAGAAAAAGAGTATAAGAAAAAACTTGTTCCAAACCAATACATGTAAACCAAAGTAGTTGAGGCTAACAACAATCTATATCCATGTTATATATGGGTCAATATCCCAACATGTCACCATAAAACTCCCACACCCTACTAACATGGATACCCATCACCAATATCTAGTTCCTTGAATTTACCAACATCAAATAAAATAAGATTTACACACACCCAAAGGTATGTACGGGGTGTGAGAAAAACAATCCTAGTAGGATCCCTCCAAGTGTCTCATAAGAAGTATCTATAAAAAAACCAAATATTTCTCATTTAAATAAATATAAGGAATGAAATATAGATTTATACAATTTTCAGTAAAACATATAAATCCTCTATTTTTTGAACAATTTATAAAGAATGCATAAACAAACCATTTTTAAAGAATTTATAAATAAACCATTTCTCAATGAATTTATAATTAATAAATCCAAAAGGAGAACTATATAAACTATTCCTCAGGTAAGATAGGTTCAGGTGATCTAAGATCTTCACACCTTAGTGATCAAATGACTAAGTGCACATGTATCCCTATAACACATGCCTAGGGATGAGAGAACATCCTAATAAGTGAACCCCCCTATCATAATAATGTTTAGTTAGAGATGTAATGTAAGTCCATGCTAAGTAGTTGAAAACCATACTAGCATGATTTTCCCAATCTATCCCCCTCCCAAGTACCCCAAGTTACCATGTTCCATATCCCACACTTGTAGGCTTTCAATTTCACAAAAAACATGTAATTAAACTCTTCCATTTTCATATCTTAAATCATAAAAAGTTTATTTCAAACATAAATAATCAAACGACCCTTTCACCACATAAAAACATGTTTTGAAATCCATTTTCATCAAAAATACCAAAGTAGAAGTCCATTTTATAAAATAAGTTCAAATTTTCTCATTTCATGAATCATAGATCATGCCACTAAGGAATTTAGAAAACCAATTTAAAATAAAAAAAACATGAAAATTTCATAAAGAAAAGTCTCTTTATGAAACCACATATATCAAACACTTGATATATAAAGGAAGAAGATCCACATGCTAAGTGTAATGAAGGATCTTAAGAAGTAAATGAGATCCCTAAACCATAAAACCAATATTAAGAAACCTGTATTCAATAAAATATAGATCAATAAACTCAAGAGAAACCACTTACCAAGAAAATTACTGAAGAAACACATGATGATCTAGGTAGATCTGATATCCAATCTCTTTTATCACAATAAATATATAATAGAACTCATTATATCAAGACAAAACCTATATATTTGGCTATAACAGCATAGATCTATGATTTCTTTCAAGAAAAAGAGGGAAGATCTAGAGAAATGACAAAGGACAATGATAAATGAGATATTACTTTGAGTTTCCTATACAACACTTTAAGATCCATTGGGATTACTCTATGGAAGGATTAAGATCACCAAAATATTAAAGGGGAATACCTAGGGTAGATATCCCAGGATGTAGGAAGAATAATGGGGTTAACATGATGAATTTCAGGTTTAGAAATAAATTTTTAGATTAATTAATTTCTATTTCATGGTTTGGATGCATGATTTGGAAAACCATGTGCCAATAGTGTGATAATTTCTACCCATAGGAGATATCCACATGGTTTGGCCACACATTTTGTCTAAATATGTGCCAACCATATGAAACATGTAACACATGAGACTCTACTATAGCAGGTAAACACCATATCCAAAACTATCACCCAATGTCCCCTTTAAAGAGATTTTATTTATGAATTTATTTAATAAATTAATTTAATAATTTTAAATCAAATAATCAAATTTCATTTTTTAATTCATCATATCAAAATTATCTTGGTGCAAATTTTGAGCTTTTTATGAAAAGTTTGGGTTTTCATCGAAGAATATGGTTTTCATGAAACATGTAATTTGTATGAATTTACCATTACATAAGAATGAACTAGTAGTTTAGAAAAAATTTTAAGTAATAAAATATTAATTTAAGGAATAAAAATATTAATTTTAAAATATTATTTTAATTTAAAAATCCCATTCCCAACATTTTTATAACTAATTAAAATGATATTTTAATAAAAAACTACTTTCGATATTTTGTTTAAATCAAGTTTTTTCAAGGGAGATTTAGTTTTGGATTTCATTGAAATCATAATACCTTTTATATTTATTTATAATAAAAAAATTACGTTATTAAAATTATTCTCTAAGATAATTTTTTTCTTGTATATAAATTTAAAGATTAAAAACGTTATTTCTCTAAAAATTGTTTTCACGTGATTAAGTGTATTATTTTAAAATTAAAATTTCACACCATTAGAAATTTTATTTGATAAAATGATATTAAAATTTAAAATTATAATTATTAAATTAGGAAAAAATTTCAATATTAATATTTTTCATTAAAATTAATTACTATGTTTAAAAATTAATTATCACGATAAAAATAAAAAGGGTATATTGAGTTTAACAATATAAAAGTCCCAAAACATTTAAAAGGTGACTTGAATTGAATTTTTAAGCTTTTTATCGACCAATACATGTGACCCTTTCACTTTTTCCATTTTTTGGCTTTTTAAACTTGAATAGTAACCTTTTATTATTGAAAATGTAAGGGTTACTTCCAAAAACTACCATTACCTTCACTTATAAAAGGGAAACATCTTCGGCACTTCAAGACTCACCTATAATTATAATTTCACCTTTAAAATATTCCATTTTAATCTACATATAAACCTACATCGCTAACATATTCCCTTATTTACTCATAGTTTTCCTAATCCCTTCAAATTCAAGGAGACTTCTAAGGAAATTTCAAGTCCTTAATACAAGTATTATCAACTACTTAGTTTTATTCTAAATTATCTTCTTTAAAATTTATTATATACACACTATTATAATGATATTATTATCATTTATATACTTTAATGTTACTTTATTATGAGTTTTATCATTATTTATTCATATACCCCATTAATTAAGAAAAAAAACCACTGTTCATGTGTTGTACGGACTATCGCCTCCACGTCCTAATGTCTTTTAGTTTCCTTCACCACTTTAAAAAGTTGGATATAAGGATGGTATTAAAAGATAATTTTTTTTATGATATAATTAAGGGTTTTTATGACAAATTAGAGAACCTATCGATGATATTATCAAAAAAGGATCATCATTAATTTAATTGTTTAAAATAAGCATGCTAAGAAGATAATATTTTATTCAATTCATGTAAAATTTTCATGTCAATTAATTATTATTATAATTATTTAAAATTATAATATATAATAATAATAAATTCTAAATAATGTAATTATACTTTTTTTATAATGATATTATAAAAAACCACCTCATAATCATTTATTAAATGAGGATATATTCAGGTTTGGGTCGGTTTAACCACCTACTTGAATAATATTATACATTTGTATCATGGATGACTATGAAAAATTATTTACTGGTATAATATTATATAAATATTTAAATTATTATCATTTTTTGTTTTTGAGTAATTATATCAATATCTAATGCATTAATTAAGGAAACCCCCTCCATTTGTCAAAAATAATCAAGACATGCTTATTATCGACTTCATCTTTAAGGATAAGGTATAAAACACCCATGCATGGAATTTGAAACATCATAAATTATTATAAATCATCCCTAATATTAAATTTAATTAAAAATTAATAATAAAATTTGTAATAATAATGAATACAAAAATTATTATTATTAAACTAGTATAAATGATCAAAACTATAAACACTGATGTGGAAAATTATAAGTATTCATGTAAATAATGACTATTTATTAAGAGTATGAATGAAAATGGGTATGATTATGGTAATTAATTAAGTTATCACAATATATATGTTTATAATACATTATTTTAAATTACATTTATAGAAGTCAAGACAATAGGTAAGGGTTTTTCATCTCAAATTCCTCTCTTTAAGAAATATTTTGTATTATGCACATATGTTACTTTATGTGGTGCATAAAATGCCTATTTGAGATGTTATAATATGAAATTAATTTATTAATGGTATTTTTAGATCATTTTTAATCCCTATATTTCAAGTTGTTATGATTTAATTGCTACCCAAGCCATAAGTGGGGGGTTTCTATCTCAAATTTATTTCATTAGGACTCATGTTACAATCACCACTTATTTTATTTTGTGTAGTGCATAAATTTCCATGGAAGGTTTTTTTAAATTTTAATCTTTAAATTTAATGAAATTACAAGTCTATATTATTATCCTTCTCATATTCTTTTGATACAATGGTTACCATTTCCATGGTGAAAAAATAATCCCATGTTTTGGTAAAGTAAAAGTGTGTGTAATTTCCTAGAAAATACACACCTGTATGGATATTGGAAAGTGGATATGGTTGTGTCATAGATTCACCTTGGGGTAATCACCCCAAAAAGGTTTTGTTGAGAATTGAATCAATTATCACCCTAATGTACGATGAGTGGGTTTAAGACTGCACACCCGGTGAGACACTCCTAGGGTATATGCTTTGGAATATTAACACAATCTTAATGAACCACGATGAATGATTTTTCCTACCATTACCTTGGACTCGTACTGATGAAAACTATAGAACCCAATTACTATATTCCATGGATAACCTATCACATTAATTATACCCTTACCCATATATTTATTTGATAAGGGTACAACCTATTACTTTTATGATACCTCACCACTTTGATTAAGGGATATTCTCCCATATATACATATTATTATATTTAATGGGGAAGTATTTGATGTCCATATTTCTCATTATATGGATAGATAAGTTTTATTCAGAAATAGGTTCCTCATGGAATGATATGAAAGTTATTGATTAATCTTATGGTGAATGCATTGAAATTAATTAGGTAATAGATGGGAATCAAAATTATAAAGACCCTCAATGCATTGATAGGTATCATGAGACAAAACATGTTGGGTTTTGGTATATGCCTCTTACCATTACAAGAAAGTGTCTTAGAACAAGGCCTTGACAACATGTTTTTGATGTATAAAATTATGCATTCCATCAGTATGAGATAAATGATTATTGTTATCCATGTTTTCATTTATTATCATGGATAGAACATTCCCTCAATTTTAGTTGATTATGAATTCATTATATTCATTTACTCTTTACATATCACTTATTCCATGTTTATTTTATATATGTTTTGATTGTATTCTACTCCTTACTAAGCATATGAGTTCACCCTTATTTGTTTTCCTTTCCCCAAGAAACCTAGTGGAGGACTATGTGTAATTTTTAAGGATATTATAGAAGGAATATTTGTGTTCTAACAATATGTTCATATAGTATATTATGTTTTGAAATGTATTATATGTATATATTTGGTCTTCCAAGACTACTAAACTATTTGATCCTCTGAGAACTATTGTAATTTGTACCAATAATGTAATATAACCATTGACTCTAGGTTTCTAGATCCCAGGATGTTACATTTGGTATCAAAGTAAGGTTAATATCAACCTTGGGGATTAGATTTAGAGGAACAAAGTTAGATAAAAAAGTTCTATGAAAAACCCTAAATATTTATAGGCAAAACTCTAGAATGAATAATAGTAATTTTATTTTACAATTCAATTTTATGATCTAATTATGTGTATTCCATTATATAAATATGGTTACTAATAGGAGGAATTTGAACCATACTAAAACCCATACTCAATGCAAGGATATTCCCCATAAACAATTTAATGAAGTCGGAGTTGAGGATAATTAGTTCATAACCATATTAGGGTAGTTGACCTAGGTTTCGATAAATAATCTCACCAATATAGAGTGACCTTCTAATCCACAATATGATGTAACTATGATTGATCACTTCATGTGATAACAACCTCAATAATTCAATGGAACTAATAATCCATTGGTAGCTAAACAAAGGATCAAGTCCCTATACAAGATATTTCTTACTTTGGTAAGTAGTGAAAGGAAAAATTTATCATGGTGCTCTATCATCTGAAGGGAGATACATACCAATTATAGTTTATAATTCAAAAAACTAAATATAAATATGATATAAAATACATGAAATAAAGAAATTTAAAGGAGGTATTCTATGAAAAATACTTTCCTCATGAGAAAAGAGTGGAAATGGAATGACTGCTCCTCAATCTCAGACAAAAAGAGAAGGAAAATGTTACTGAATATGCCACTAAATTTAAAAGATTATCTAGGAACATTATGGAATATGTCCATAGATCAGAAATAAATATTGATCATTTATTTCATAGGTTAAAACCAATCCTTCAAAGGGAACTGGCCTCTCATACATTTTCATTATATGGGGAAATATTCTCAAGCTCTATTAAGATAAAATAAGAGCTCTATAGGGTGTATGTATTAAAGGTAAATAAGGAGAATAGGAGTCCAGACGAGAATCATGGTAAGAATAATGAAACTAAGAGTAATAAATAAAGGATTAGATTTCCCTTATGTTATAAATATGGGGATTAACACCCTGAGTGTTGTAGGAAGGGAACCAGATTTTATTACCAGTGTAGAGAAAAATTCCATCAAGATCACTAATGAAAGGTAAATATAGAAGATGTTGATGTTAAATTCTTTAAAGATAGTGATAAGGGACATTATGAAAACAAATTACCCAAATTTTAAGGACATTTAACTTATAAAAGGACAAGGGAGAAAGTCTAAGCTCATATGATTACCACTACCGATGTTAAAGTTCTTAACAATGTAGTGGAAAATACTTTGATTATTTCCTCAAAGTTAGCGAATGTTTTATTTGATTTTGGATCTCCTAACTCTTTTCTATCTTCCATATTTTTTTTAAAACATCAGATACTTTCCTATAAACTTAGTAATGGAGTTTTCAATGAATATTCCAAGTGTTTGTCTTATAGAAACAAAGATATTCCAAGTAGTTCTAATTATGATGTATTAGAAAAATCTATTTGAAATTTTTCTCATCATTCTTATGGTAGAATTTGATATAATCCTTAGTATGGATTTGATTTAAAATTATAATGAGAAAAATTTATATCTAAGAGAATTATTTTATGATTCAAAAAGTAGAAGTGGAATCTCTTATCATTATAGGGTAGACTTCATCCTCTAAATCATGTTCGTACCCCCTAGTAGATCTACATAATTAAATTATGGGTATATAGGAAGATAAAGTGAGATCTATGTATGAGTGAGATATCATAAGAATAAATTATGGACACATGGTAAAAAAAATTCATTGATGTTTTTCTAGAATAATTACTTGGTCATCCACCAGAGTGTGAAGTTGAGTTCTCAATTGAAATAATTTCTGATGTAAGACCTATATCTAAAACTCATTACATAATGACACTAGTGGAGTTTCTAGAGTTAAAGAAAAAATTTCAATAGTTGAGTGATAAAGTAATTATACACCCTAATGTTTCATTGTGGGGAGACCTTGTTTTATTCATGAAAATAATGTTGGGTCAATGAGATTGTGAATCAACTATAGGGAGATAAATTCTATTACAATAAAGTATAACTATCCTTTTGCAAACACTAACGAATTATTTTATCAACTTCAAGGATCCAAATACTCTTAAAATATCAATATTCACTCTGGTTATCATAAACTAAGGGTTAATAAGGTTGATATACCAAAAAAGGTGTTTCAAACAAGGTATATACATTATGATTTTATAGTAACACCTTTTGGATTGATTAATTCACCTTATATATTTCTAAATATAACGAATAGAGTATCCAAGGAGTATCTTGATAACTTTTTGGTGGTATTCATTGATTATATCTTGATATACTCTAAGATATTTGAATATAATGAGATTCATCTTCAAACAATTCTGGAGACCCTCAGAAAAAAGTAATTATATAGGAAGTATAGTAAGTATGAATTTTTTTCAATGATGTTTTTTTTCTTGTCCATATTTTCTCTTAGTATATGATATATGTTGACCCTTAAAAGAAAAATATATTCAAATAATAACCTATACTGATAAACATAACTGAGATATGAAGTTTCCCAGGCTTACTAGGTTACTATCAGTGTTTTGTTCAAGATTTTTTCCAGTTGGACAAATCGTTAAGCAAGTTAACATGTAATGGGGTTAAATTCACATGATCAAAGGAGTGTGAAGAAAGTTTTAAAGTTCTGAAGAGGATATTGATTAATGCACAAGTATTAAATTTACCATTAGGTAAGTAATGATTTCAAATTTACAGTGACGCATCAAAGAAATGACTTGTCTATGTCCTTATCCATAATGATATAGTGATTTATTATATAACAAGGTAGTTGAAAATCCTTGAAAAGAACTATCCAAATCATGACCTTTAGTTGGAAGCCATAATATTTACTTTGAAAATATGGATACATTACCACTATGGTGAAAGATGAAGTATATATATGAACCATAAGAGTTTTAAGTATATATTCTCTCAGAAGGAGATCAATATGAGGAAAATAATATGGCTAAAACTACTCAAGGACTATTATTGCTCAATACACTACCACCATTAAAATGAAAACAAGGTGAATAATGCATTGAGTAGGATATTCCATGGAGTTATCACCATGATTAAGATTAAAAAGGAACCCATATATAAAGATTGTGATTTCTAGGAAAGGGGAGCCATTATTCCTTTTCTAAGAAAATTTTAAACCATCCTTACTAGAAAGGATAGAGAAGTACAAGTGGGATGATGAGAACTTACAATGGAATATTAAAGTATTTAATGACGTGAAATTGAAAAAATTAAATTATAGAGATAGAGTATTGAATTTTGGGAAGAGATTATGTGTTCCATATATACTATAGTTGAAAAGGTAACTTCTATATAAAGCACATAACTTGAATTTCTCTATAAACCATAGTAGCACGAATATGTATAAGAATTTAAGAGATTTTTTTTGTGGGATGGTATAAAGTAGAAAATTTTAGACTATGTGTATATATGCTCAGTATATTAGCAGGTAAAGGCCAAAAGACAACATCCTAAGGGAGTCAAACAACCTCTTTCTATACTTATATGGAAGTGTGACAATTTTACAATAGACATTTTCACTAGACTCTCAAAGACTCCAAGGAAGAGCGATGTTGTATGGGTCATAATTGAGTCTACTCATTTATTAGTGATAAGAAAATATCTATCCCTTTAGTTCCTTTACCAAATATATATAAATGAAATAATAAGGCTTAATAGGTGACATCTATTTATTTTATCTTATCATGACCCTCAGTTCACATCGAAATTCTATAAGTGTATTTAAAGAGATCTCAAAAATGAGTTACATTTAAGCTTTTACTATCATCCCTAGATTGATGGGAAATATTAAAGGACTATAAAGACTTTGTAAGAGATTATGATATCATGTTATCATGACTTCTAAGGTATTTGGGATCATTATCTACCTTTGGTTGAATTTTTATACAATAATAGATTGCATTAGAGCATCCATATGTCACCATATGAAGCATTGTTTGAAAAGATATTTCATACTTCAACCTATTGGTATAATGTTAGAGAAAGAAAGTTATTTGTCCTATATCTTGTATAGGATACAACTATTAAAGTCTGGACTATTTAGGATCACATTAATGCAGCCCAAAGTAAACAAAAGAGTTATACTGATAATAAAAGGAAAGACTTGAAATTTCAATTTTGGGATTATGTATTCTGAAAGGTTTCACCATGGAAGGGAGTTGTAAGATTTTGTAAAAAGGGGAAGTTAATCCCTAGGTACATTTAACCTTTTGAAATACTATAAATAATTGGGGTTGTAGTTTATTGATTGTCCATGATTCCTAACCTTTCTAAAGTACCTAATATCTTCCATGTTTTATTACTGAGGAAATACATACCAAATCCAATGCATGTGATTACATATGAGGGAATAGAGTTGGAGATATAATTTTCTTATAATGAGGATCCTTTCAAGATTCTTAACACCAGAGAGTAAGTATTATGGAATCAAATAACTCATTCCGTGAAAGTCCTTTAGAGAAATCATAAATTTGAAGAGGCAACCTGGGATACTGAATAAGATATAAGAAGTGTCAAAATTTATTCAATATATGATATATAACCAATTTTTTGGATGAAATTTTTTAAGGGGGTGGGGGAGAATGTAACACCTGAGACTCTACTGCAGCAAGTAAATACCATATCATGAACTACCACACAATATTCCCTTTAAAGAGAATTAATTAATGAATTTATTTAATATATTAATTTAATAATTTGAAATTAACCAAAAAAAATTCATTTTTGAATCCATAATATACAAATTATCTTATTATGAATTTTTGATATTTTTATAAAAAGGTCCGATTTAAGTTAAAGAATACGTTTTTCATGGAACTTGCAAATTATATGCATTTACCGTTACATAAGAATGAACTATAAGTTTATAAAACCTTTTTAGTAAAAAAATATGAATATAAGGAATAAAAATATTCATTTTAAAATATTATTTGATTTTATAAATCATATTCCCAATATTTTAATAACTAATTAAAATGTCACTTAAATATAAAAACTACCTTTTGTCTTTTCTTTAAATCAAGTATTTTTAAGGTAGATTCAGTTTTGGATTGAATTTAAAGCCTCATACATTATATATTTTTTATAATAAAATATATTTTTCATTAAAATCATTATTCAAGATAATTTTATCATATATATAAATTTAAATCTTAAAAATGTCTATTCTCTAAAAAATGTTTTTACATGATTAAGTGTATTTATTTTAAAATAAACTTTTCAAACCTTTAGAAATTTTATTTGATTATATATAAATTTTAAATTAGAATAATTAAGTTAGGTAAAAATTTAAATCTTAATATTTTTCATTAAAATTAATTACTAAGGTTAAAAATTAATTATCACGATAAAAGTAAAAGAGGTAAATTGAGTTTAATTTAGTGTAAAAGTCTTAAAAACATTTAAAAAGCATGAATTAAATTTACTTTTTGATATTTGGATAAAAAATTCACGTTTAACCTACAATTTTGTGCATTTTTTCCCTTTGAATCTCGAATTATAACCTTACATTATTGAAAATGTAAGGGTTACTCTCAAAACTACCCTTACCTTCACTTATAAAAGGGTAACATCTTCACCATTTAAAGACTAACCTATCATTCAAATTTATCCTAGAAAATTTTCCATTTTACTATCATTAAAACCCTATCCCATGAAAATAATCACATGGTCATTCATATTTATGATAACCCCTTAAAATTCAAGGAGACTTCCAAGGAAAGTTCAAGCCCCCGACGTGAGTATTATCAACTACTTAGTTTTCTTCTTAATTATCTTCTATAAAATTTATTCTATACAAACTATTATAATTAAATTATTATAATTTATATACTTTAATGTTACTTTATTAATGTCATTATCATTATTTATTAATATAGCCCATCCACAAATAAAAATAAAATCATTGTTTGTGTGTTGTGCGAACTACCGCCTCCATGATGTAACATGTTTCGTTTTCCTTCACCACTTTAAAAAGTTGGATATAAGGATGGTTTTAAAATATAAATATGATTTTTATGATGTCATTAAGGTTTTGTTATAAAAAATTAGATAACATATTAATGATATGATCAATAAATGATCATCATTAATTTAATCATTTAAAATTAGCATGCTATGAAGAGAATATTTTATTCAGATTGTGTAAGATTTTCATATATATTACTTATTTTTATATTTCCTTAAAATTATATTATATCACACAAATAAAAAATAAATAATATCATTATGGTTTTGGTATAATTATATTACAACAAAACCACCTCATAATCATTCATTAAATCAGGATATGTTCATGTTTGGGCCAATTTAACTACCTACTTGAACAATAATATATATTTATTTCATAGACGACTATAAAAAACTTATTTAATGGTATAATATGATATAAATTTTTAAATAATAACTATTTTTTATTATGGATATATTATATCAATATCTAATTCATCAATTAAGGAAACACCCTCCGTTCATCAAAAATCACCAAAACATGATTATTATTGAATTCATCTTAAAGGATAAGGTCTAAAACACTCATGAAAGGAATTAAAAAAATAAAAAAATATTATAAATAATACCTAATATTAAATTTAATGAACCGGTAATAATAAATTTTGGAAGAAGAATGAATACAAACACCGCTATCTTGAAACTAGTACAAATAGTCAAAACTATAAATGCCAATGTGGAAAATCAAAAGAATTCAAGTAGAGAATGAATATTTATGAAGAGTATGAATGAAAATGTATATGAGTAAGGTTAAAAATTAAGTTATTAAGATATTCATGTTTATGATATATTATGTTAAAGTACGTTAGTGGAAGACTGGATAAGAGGTAAGGGTTTTCCATCTCAAATTCATATCTTTGAGATATATTTTGTATTATTCACCTATTTTTATTTATGTGGAGTATATACTACCTATTTGATATGTTATATCATGAAATAAATTTATTCATGATATTTTAAGATCAATTTGAATCCCTATATTTCAATAGGTTATGATTTAATTTCTACCCAATCCATAAGTGGAGTTTTTCCATCTCAATTTTCTTTCTTTGGGTCTCATATTATTATCAACTCCTATTTTATTCTGTGTGTTGGATAAATTACCATGGAAGAATTTTTTACATGATACTAATGAAATTTAAGGGATTTAAAAATATATATTTTTCCCTCTATCATATTATTTTTATACAATATTTATGTTTTCCATGATGGAAAAACCATCCTATGTTTTGGTAATGTAAAAGTGTGTGTAATTTCCTAGAAAATACATCCCAGTCTGGATACTAGATAGTGGATACAACTATGGCATAGATTTAACTGGGGATAATCACCCTTAAAAGGGTTTTTTGAGCATAAACTAAATCATCACTCTTATGCACAATGAGTGGGATTAAGATTGCACACTTGATGAGACACTCCCAGAGGACATGATTTTGAATATTTACACACTCTTAAAGAACCATGATGAAGTATTTTCCTACCATTTCCTTGGTCTCATTCCAATGAAAATTATTTAACCCAATTACTATATTCCATGGATAACCCAATACATTTAAGGCACCCTTACTCCCATATTTCTTTAATAAGGGTACTATCTCTTACTTTGATGATACCCCCAAACTTACAAGTTGATTGTGGGATGTTATCCTAAACATCCACATAATTATATTAAATGGGGGAATTATTTTGTGTCCATATTTCTCATTTTATAGATAAATAAGTTTTATTTAGAAATTGGTTCCTCAGGTAAACATATAAAAGGTCATGATGAATCTTATGGTGAATGAATTAGACTCAATCAAGTGATGGATGGCCCCCAAAATTATATAGTCCCTCTATGAATCGATGAGTATCATGAGACAAAACATGTTGGATTTTGGTGTATTCATCTTCCCTGACAAGAAAGTGTCATGGAATAAGGCCTTGATAGTAAGTTTTTGATGTATATAATAATAAATTCCATCAGTATGAGATCAATGATTATTGTTATCCATGTTTTAATTTATTGTTATGGATATAACATGCACTCAGTTTTAGTTTATTATAGCCTCATGTTATTCATTGATTATTTCTATATCACTTATGACATGCTTATGTTATATAAGTTTTAGCTGTATCCTTATTGATCATATGATATCACCCTTATATTTTTTTCCTTTCCCTAGGAAACCTAGAGGAGGAATATGTGTAATTTTTAGTGATATGTTGGATGGGATACTCATGTTCTCACAATATATTCATGGTGTGTCTTATGTTTTGAAATGTATTATATGTATGTATTTGATCTTTCAAGACTAATAAACTATTCAATACTTCATGAAATCTTATAATTTATACCAATAATGTAATATAACTTCCAAATTTGGGTTTCTAGAGTCTATGATGTTACAAAACACCACTATCAAAAATCACCACAAGTCACACGATTTCCTAGGAATACTAAATTATTTTCCTAACCATGCACCAACCATGAATATGCCTAGAAAACTCAAAAAAATCCAAAAAATAACCCAAAAAACCTAAGACCTATTCAAAACAAAAGATGGTAAAAAAGGATACATGTACCTAAAAGTGACATAGGTATGTGACAATTCACCCCACTATATCAATTTTCCCCATTATAAAGTCAAGATAAAGAATATTTATCAAAGAAGATGTGATTCCACTGCCCCTATCATCAATTCCCATTACCACATCTTGTGAGAATCCATTACATGCTGCCATAATATTCGGACCAATAGAATAGATTTCCCATAATGAATCTTTTCTTGACAATCGTACACTTGAACTGATAATTTGATTCCAAAATAATATCTTCCCCATTTAGAACATGATAGGGATAAGGATGGTACTTCAAAAGGTCCCATGTATCTTAGATTCAATTTACCTTTCTTCCCAAGCCAAATATGTACCAAATGAGGTGAAACTTTCAAGAACACTCGGTCATCTACCAAAAATTATAGAGGAAAAATCCATCTATATGGATAATATTTATGTCAACTCTGAGCTGTTTCCAATCGTTGATGAATAATATGAGTTTTTTTCAATGTATCATGATGAATACTTGGTCCCATAAGAGAAATTTTACCCACGTCATACAAAAATAGGTGATTTACATAGTTGTCCATACAATGCCTCAAAGTTATCAATTTGGATGAAAAAATGGTAACTATTATCATTAGAAAACCCAACTAGTCCCAAATAGCTATCCCAAGAGCCTATAAAGTCCATGATTCAATATTAGAGCATATCCTCAAAAATATAAATTTCTTACTCCACCTATTCTTCAGTTTGAGGATGGTAATTTGTGCTCAACTTAACTTGAGAAACCATCACCTCCTGGTGGTATATCCCAAAATGAGAGGTAAACTGGGGGTCCCTATCTGAAATAACAGCAGAATACATCCCATGGAACCTCACGATCTCTTGAAAATACAACTTTCTAAAATACTAAACCTTGGTTGTGTCTCAAATCAGAAAGAAATGAGGCAACTTGGTTAGTCGATCAATCACTACCCATATGAAATTATTCCCCCAGGGAGTTTGTGGTAACCCAACAATTAAATCCATTGATACATCATCCCATTTACAGACCAACACTGGGAGAGGCTGAATCAAGTAAGAATGCTTTTGGTATTTGGCCTTAATCTACTGATTAACATAACAACGAGACACCAAAACAATTATTTCACATTTCAAACCTAGCCACCAAAACCAACACTTCATATCATAGTATATATTAATTGTATCGGGATGAACAAACCACATAGAATAATGAAAATTTTCCACCATAACTCTCCTCATAGAAAAAGGAATAGAAACTAGATTATAAAACAAATAATGACTTTTGAGGAGATATACCACTTGATTATGGTATCCATAGCATATAAAGAGTTACCAATAATCCTAAACTCTTTTCACCACTATTTATCTTGAAAAATAAACATTATAATAGATGACATCAATTGGGAACTAGCTAGAAAAATATCAGTATCTTCCTCTATAACATCTAGGTGAATCAGAGAAAAGAGTACCATGATATTATATTCATCTATTTATTCCAACACTTCTTAAAATTCAACTTTATACTTAGAACATCTGAAAAAATTCCCATTCCCAAGGGTATAAGAAATGTTGAAGTTGAATGCCAAAAGATACTCCATATATCACCTAAAGCATCAAAAACACACACAACACTTTCCTGATTATGGTAAAATAAAAATAGGTGTTTAGGTAAAATTACATCTCAATTCATCAAAGGATGCATGAAAATTAGAATCCCATACAAAGTTTACCCCTTTCTAGGTAATATTAGTCAATAGAGATGAAATACTTGAGAAGTATTTCACAAACCACTAATAATATCCTAAAAAACCAAAAAGATTTGAATTTAAAATACATTCCATGGATCCTCCCATGATAAGACAACTTTCACCATCTTAGGATCAACTGATATTTCATGCTCCAAAACCAAATATCTTAAAAACTTAACTTCTCGAATCAAAAAATGACATTTCATTAACTTAGCATAAATGAATTGATCCCTCAAGATTCCTAAAATGGATTTCAGGTTATGATCATACTCTTGTTATTCTCTCAGGTAAACTATACTGTCATCTATGATTACCTCAACAAAGTAATCAAGGTACTAGTGGAAAATATGATTCATTAAGGCTATGGAAATAGATAGATCATTAGTTTGACCAAACAATATCATATGATATTCAAAATGGTCATACCTACTCCTGAAGTTGGTCTTTAGAATATCTAACTCCTTAACTTTGAGTTGATGATACCCAAACCAAAGGTTGATTTTCAATAACCACTTTACCCCTTTAATTGATCAAATAGGTCATCGATACAAAAAAAAATTATTCTTAATCATCACCCAGTTAATCTTCCAGTAATTGAAACACAATCAAAGAGTCACATTATCTTTTTTAGTGGAAAGCATAGGGGCTTCCAAAGGATATAAATTAGGAATAATGAAGCCTTTATATTTCAAATAATCCAACTAAAGCTTAAATTCCTTAAATTTCTCTATATCTATATGGTATGAAGTCATAGACATCAGTTGATTCCCAACACTAAATTGATCTAAAACTCAACTTCCCTATTTAGAGGCAGACCATAGAAATTAGTTGGAAACACTTCAAGAAATTATTTAACCACAAAAAGAAGATCAAAACCCATAGGTTCATCCTCAAGTTCAACCACAAAAGAGAAAATCAATTTTCCAAGTCTCAGTAGAGGAGGTCTCACTTGAACATACCTCAAATCTCACTCTCGTTGAAATAAGTACGATCTCCCATTGAGGGACATAAAGAACACCCATCAATGAAAAAAAAACAATCTTTTCTATATTAGAAACTAAAAAATCCATTATGAGGATAATATCAAAGAGATACAAGTCGAGAACTAGAAAAATCCCAAACTATCCCAAATTTTGATATGAAAAGAGAATACGAGGGACATCAAAAACCTTACTGCTTTTTCTTTACAAGAGGGGTTTTAAACTCCATGAAAAATGACATGAGTTATATTGGAAGTTTTTAAAGATTCATAAAAAGGGTTTATATAAAGGAATGATAGGCACATGTATCAAATAAAGTGATAACTAGATATGAAGAAATAAATACAGTACCTCTCATAGTTGTAGAGAACACATCAACTTCCATCGGAGACTCTTACATTTCATGTAAATGCTTCATTTTAGAAGCATGTTGCTAGAATACTATATTATTTGAAGCATAAAATCACACCACATACCATTTAGGTTCTAATGAGCCCATTCCATAATGCAGAGTAAAAAAAACCTGAATGAAATTCTACAAGTGACCTCAACGTCCACACAAGTTACATATTTTAGGAGGTATGGGTGAAGTATGTATTGTTTATCCTATCATTACACACTGGTATAAAGTCAAAGGTCTACTACTAAGTTCTATTTAAGGTGTGGTATAAGCCTTCTATTGGGAGTAACTACCACTATCCTTGAAAATTTTGTTTCACATATTATTATTTCTAGAGGATCGGCTAAAACCACCATTAGGTGGAAGAGGAATCCTAACTATCCCTAAATTTCATATCATGTCAATTTATTCCACCATAGATCTATCTATATCCTCAAAATAGGTGGTAAGATTCTACATATAAACCTAAGATTAAATATCCTATTACAAGCCCATCTAAAACCTATGATCTTTCAACATATCAGTCGATGCAATATAGAGAGAGAAACTAACTAGTTTAAAAAATTAGTCAACATATTACATTAAGTATGATAACCTTGATAATGGGTGAGTAACTCTATGTATTTATCCATCATTAATGATTTAGGTAAAAAATACTAGAAAAATATGGTCTTGAAGTTTTTCCACTCCAAAAATTAATAATATTTTTATTGAACTATTGTGTCCCACCATATTCTATTTGGGCCTTCAAGATTAAAGGTGGAACATTTCACTTTTATAGAATATAGAGTTTCCAAGAAGTTGAAAATCTACTAGATATTCTCCAATTAGTCCTCTGCTTCACAAGGATCATTCATTCCTTGAAAGGATAGTGGTTTCTAATGGAGAAACTCTTGGAATTTATCTTTATGTCCACCATTACCTAGTTTCACTTCCATACCAGAGGTGGGGATAACACCCCAACCCATGGAATAGACTTATAATAATACTTATTCAATAATATTTTGATTGAGTAAAAAGTTTCCTCAAAGAAAATTATCCACAAAACCCTCTCAAGGAACTCTAGGAAGCCTTCTAAGGAGCATGGTAACACATCAAAGAAAGAAGAGTGAAAATAATACAAGAAAAAAATATCAATTTGAATTAAGATAATATAAGAAAACAATTGAGATTATATCAAAACTAAACATAAGAGACACACTTCCAAATATACCATGTTAATTTAAGGATTGTTATGATGAAATATGGCTAGGCAGTCTCACCCACAACCAATCCCTTCAGTCCTGACAATCCTATCTCATGTATACCAGAACATCCCAAGGCACAAAGACTATAGACAAAAAAACCTACCATTGATACAAATTTTTCATGAACAAACCCAATATATCATTAAAATGGATAACCAAACCAGTCTATAATAAGTCCTGAAGGGAATTCCCAATCCTCATGGGCTAGCGATAAGCACTTGGGCACCAAGAACTACCTTTGGGAATGATTTTTCTTACAATAAACCAAATGATAAAAAAACAGCATCTATAAAATAAATATAACATTCCATTATAGAATCAGATAGTGGAAGATAAAGAGTATAAGAAAAAACATGTGAGAAACCAAAATAGGTAAACCAAAGTATCCAAGAATAAAAAAACCTATCTCCAAGTTATATGTGGGAAAAACTCCCACCATGCAACCACTAAAATCCCACATCCCACTAACATATATTCCTATCACTATCATGTGGTGCCTTACATTTACCTATATCAAATAAAACAAGATCTACACACACCCAAAGTTATGTTTTGGGTATGAGAAAAATAAGCCCAGTATGATCCCACCAAGTGTTTCATAAGAAATATTTATAAAACAAACCAATTATTCCCATTTAAATAAATACAATGAATGAAATATATCTTCATATAGTTTTCCATAAAACATAGAAATGAAACCTTTTATAATAGTTTATAAATCATTTATAAACAAAATATTTTAAAAGAATTTATAAATAAACCATTTCTAAAAGAATTTATAATTAATAAATACAAAATGAGAATAATGAAAACTAGTCTTAGGTAGGTTAGGTTTGGGTTATCTAGGGTCCTTACACCTCAATGATCAAATGGTTAAGTGTGAAAATATCCATGTAATACTAACCTAGGGATGATAGAACACCCTGGTAAGTTAACCCTTTGTAAAAAAAGGTTTACTTAGAGTTATAATGTAAGACCATACTAGGTAGCCATCATGAGATAATTTTTATTCAAAAATTTTGAACTTTTAATTAATAAAAACCATTTTTGTCAATTATTTACACCATTTTTCAGTTTCTAATCATAATTTATGGGTATTTGTTATTTAGAATGACAATTTTGATAGATAAATAAAAATAGTTAAAATGAATGTTATTTTTCAAGTCATATTTTTCTAAGTATTTTGTATTCTGTTACGTAAAAAATGGGCCACCAAGGGCCATCCCTCAACCATTGGGGATAAATCCACAAGGTAACCCTCTGAGGGGCCGTTGGATAAGCCACCCACAGGGAAGCCTGGTCACATGTGTTAGAGGTGATGCATATAACGCACAATGCATAGGAGAGAAGCACACCGATGCATGGGGGTTAGGTTCATGTGGTGGTGAGAGGAAGGAATCGCCAGTGTGGGGTGGCACTGGTGGTGGATGGTGTCCTCCAACCCCCATCCAACTTGCTATACAGTTGAAGAAAAAATTATAATATAAAGGATAGAATAATCAAGATGACAACCAATGTGGTACGTGAATTATTCTTAGATACTTTACACTTACCGAAGCAATGTAATTTTTCTCTAGCATCCACATCTTCTTCCTCATAGAAAATATATTTTGTATCCAACCTATACTACTCTATAGGAAACCATGGTTATATGATTAGATCTCTGATGCCACTGAATATTTTACATCTACTACACCAAAACCATGGATATACAATGTAATCAACTCAAAATATCAAACCAATGACTACCATATACACCATGGGATATCTGTTATGCCATATCCTTGTTACTCAAAGGCCAAAGATAATGTGTTGTTCCATGGATGGATCTGATTGCAAAGAGGATATAGTGAAAGAGGATTTGCAATCTATTCCATGATCTAGTGGAATAGAGGAATGAGTAATAAAGGATTTGAAATGGATTTGGGTGTGGTTGTAGATGGTTTGAGGTCTAAGCTCGTGTTCATTCTACTCTGGGTAGCTTTGGTTCGATTTTGGCAGCGGTGTGGCGACTCCGGTTCGATTGCGGCAGCGGAGTGGATGCATCTGGTTCATCTTTCTTTGATGTTTTTTTCTGTGTGATTCAGGTTTTGTTTGGGATGCATTTTATCTGCTGTTTTCATGTGATGGGTTTATGAATTCGGGAATTGGTTGAGGCTCTGGTGTGGGATGTGTGTTTAGTTATTTGGTAATTTGTTTCATTGAAGTACTGATTTTGGATGGAAAGGAGGATAATGATATTTTTCAATACTTTGGAAATGCTGGAAAGGAAGAAAGGTTTTGGTTTCAGTGGTCCGTGGCTTAAGTGATTCTGCAACCATTTTTCTACAAGAAGTTGATCCAGATGAGGTTCATGGCAAGGATTTCCCACTGTTTCATGGCTTCTTGAAATCAGATGTTTGAGAGGGTATGACTTTTTCCATCGATACCAAGCTCGTGATTTTTGGTGTAGGACAACTATCCATGCTGTGATGAGATAATGGAAGCTGGTTTTAATGTATTTTGTTGCTGGGAGGAGCTGATCTCTTATTGTGAGGGTTGTTCTTGATCTTAAGTTTTGGTCCGTTGGGGATTGGTTTGTTATTTAAGTCTTAATGTCATGGGTTTCCCCCCTTATTCCATTAAAAGGGGGATTTATCAAAATAAACATTTGAAGGCCTTTGGGCCATTCGATAGAATAAAGAAAAGAGGAAGGATAAGGCTATGACCATGGTTGGATAAATATTCCATATCCATACATGGAATGAGAACAAAATATGGAAGTTGTGCTATAATGGATTCATCCACACCATAGGGTTTGGTTGCAACATAATTAAAGATACTCATATATTTGGGCTATCTATAGGATACAAGCTAATCCCTAGATATTTAAAAATATAAAACATGCATGAGATGGTACCCAAAAATGATTAGTTTGAAAAAAACTCCACAAAATAGGAAGGACTAAGCCAAATTTCAGATATTTGAGAAGGAATCACTATGGAGTTGAAGGTCTATTTAAGTAAAGAAAAATATAAGAGGGAAAAATCAAATTTAAAATAATAGAGAAGTTTTATAATTCACTTTGTGTGATTCATATAAAAAGAACTTAAAGGCTTCTGTGTAGGGGGCATAACCTAGTGAAAGAAATGAGACTCATACCGAGACTAGATCCTAGAATCTTGGAGTGGTACTACTACTATGGAGTGCTTCTTAGGTTATTTTCATTTTTATATCCCATAATGACTAGCATGATGGGGTAAATCCATCTATTATAAGAAATTTATTGATGGGGAATGTACTTATTATAGGGAACTTGGTGTGATTAAAATCTGTTATTGACTGTGCATTGTTAATTTCATTATAATCTTACCCTCCTCTCTCATGCATGGCCATTTTTGTGAGAGGAGGGTATGATTTTTTAAATGTATCAACTCGCCATCCCTCCCATGGAATAATAAATAGATGATTTTAGGGTAACTTTATTTAAATAAGATTTTGAAAACCTCTCTATAAATACAACTTATTAACCAAGAGGGTAAAGTGTTGTTTATGAAATAGAGGGTGGGTACTCTAAGTGGAGGCTCACTAAAGTTTGATTATAAAAACATTTAATTTAAAATCACATCACTTTTACTTAATTAATAACATGAACTAAGATTTATATTTCTTATCACATATCATCTAATTAATCTCAAATCAAACCAAACTTGATATATAGTTCTTTATGTTTCCTAAATTTTCAATGTCATTTCTACACCATTATATATGAATCGACCTAAACTTACACTTAAATATATTTTAAAAGTGATATAGTGTTATACTAAGATAATAAATTTATAATTTTATTTTCCTAAGATATTTAACAATGCCTTTTGAGTGATTTGGAGAATGGTGATTAGTTATTCATAGAATTTGTAGAAATTTTCCATTTTATTTTTTCTTCTTTTCAACATTTTACACTTGGTCTTATAATGCAATAGTTTTAGGAATGACATCAGTGCATGAATACTCAACTAGGGAAAAAAATAAGGAGATATCGATTTCAATCCAATGATCTAAAGGAAAATTATAAAATAAAATAAAAACATGTAAGAATAAATCATTGGTGGCTAAGAAGCTGGACAAGGAGATGAAGAAAGATCACACCAAGAGATCCAAGGAAGTAATCCAGGGATGTTGGTCTTAATAAACTATGTAATACCCTTGAATATAGGGATCAATCTAAGAATACTCATCCCTATAATCACTTCCCATCAATTTGAGATTAATATGACTATTATATAGATGATATATCACTCCATTAAATTCATTGGGCTACCTCATGAATACCCTAATTCTCAAATTGGGAGTTTCTTAGACTTGTATGAAAACTTATAATTCAATAACATAATAAATTATATGGTAAGGTTGTATCTATTTATATTCCCACTCAAATACAAATCTCAAGAGTGGATCTAGAGTCCTCCCCCACACTCAATAAAAACATGTAAGGATCTGGTAAGGGAGTTTTTGATGGGATTTTCCCTCCTTCAAATTCTATGGATCTATGGGTACATATTATAAATTTTTAACAATTGAATGAATAATTAATTTATAGTGTATACAAAAGGTTCAAAATTTTAATTATAATGTTTAATCATCATGTCATTAAAACCTAATTACTCATTAAAACATTTTATATGGAATTATCATTGGGAAACCTTTTGATTTTATATGTTCCCATTAGAGGGATGTTGATGAAAAAGTCACTCAAAGAAATCTATAAGTGTTTGGATGAAATGTACAATAATAGTTTCCAATGGAATAAAGATGGGGTATAAGTATAATAAGTACACATTGTGGAAAATAGCTTGGTTTCCACCCAAATGATTACAATATCAAGGAAATTAGATACAATGATGAGAATTAAATATCCCTAAGGTATTTACTATGAAGTTATAAATTATTTATATTATAATTAAAGAAATTACATACATAGATGGAGGCTATAACACCCAAAAAAACAAATCAAGTACAAAAATAAGGGTTTCAACCAAGACCATAAGGCTTTCAACCTCAACACATAAGACCAAATCTTAATAGTCAAGTATATTCACTTGAGGAGACTCTAAAATATTTTATAACAACCATATGAGAAACAATTATGGAGTTAATATTCTAATACAAGTATCAAGATATTACTATCTAGTAATTGAAAGATGACTCAAAAAACAAAATAGGGACAATGTGGAACCCAAAAATCCAAGTAGGTTATATTTCTAACCAACTGAAGGAGAGGCTAAGGGGAGTTCTACCTGGTGACACTAAAGTTCCAATACATGGTGTGATGAAATCCATTACACTGAGAAGTAGAAAGATAACCCAATAAAGTGCTAAAAAATATAGAAGTCATATTGAATAGAAAAATGAAATAGAAATATAAGAAATGTATAGAAGAAAGGAAAAAGGAAAATAATTTAATAATTATATTTGATAGGAAGTGGTACCACTGTACTAACCACCACCACTATTTATTGAGTGAGAAAGGAAAGAAATGTTTTATAAAAACATTTAATAGTTTCTGTAAATGTTTAAAAAACTAAGTATCAATATACTATTTGCTGAGGTGATGAAAAAAATTCCAACCTATGAAAATTTTATGAAATAATTGGTGTAAAAAAAGGGAATGTAGAAGAATTGGGCACCATTATTTAATATGGGAATGTCCAGATATGGTTTCAAGAAGCCTACCAAATAAGTAAAGTGACCCAAGTTGTTTTACTATCCTAATTAACATGGGTCCTAATGAGTTTGGAAAAACCTTATGTGATTTATGTGAAATTATCAATATAATATCTTAATCAAAATTAATAATACAAGTATTGGGATAGATAAAGTCCAATCATGTTATGCTTCAACTTGTGGATACAATAGTGAGACATCCCTGAAGGCTACTTAAAGATGTCATAGTCAAGGTAGAAAAATTCAAATTTATGGTAGATTTTCTTGTGATGGAAATGGATGAGGATAAGAATCTAATAATCTTGGGAAGATCATTCCTAGACATGATAAGGGAAATAATTTATGTCAAAATTGGAGAGATAAGATTGATATTTAGTGAAGAAGAGGTTAAGTTCAACATACACTGAGAGATGAAAATTTTGGATGATAAAGGTGATGATTTGAGAGAAGATATCTTGTAAGAAGTTGACGAAGCTTCTATCATTGAAAAAATATATGAGGTATCTATTGTAGATAATAAATAAGAAAGTTAAAAATTATTAAATAATGATAGGGAGTTACTGGAAAAAGTTGGAGACAGTGGGGGGACCGCTGTCCTTGAAGAGTTCAAGGAAGGATAATAAGTTTGGGTAGTTAGTGAACATCACTTTGAGTTTTCAATATGGGATAAACACCACTGGATAGGACCATGGAGGTTGAGAAGGTACTACCTAGAGTAATAGTGAATTTAATTTCTTTAAAATGATAAGGAACCATATACATATAGGAATAAAAACTTTAACACTTTGTAGATTTGGATTGAGTAACCACTTTCTAACTCTCAATCACTTGACTTCAAGAGGTAAGGTTGATCTTAATAACCATAACCAAATCAATTTTGGGATCAAACCCAAATTTTTTTATTTTATGATTTAGGATTTAATTTATTTTCAATTCTATTTAGGAACTAGTTTAGGTGTACAATTCTCTTTATTTTTGAACTTTTATGAGAATGGGCCTGCACTTTCACTATTGGTATTTTATTTTTAAGACCATGAAAATTAAAGGTTCAAGGAACTAAGGTAGTAAGCAAGGATAAAAAACAAGAGCTTCATATAAAAGGGGAGTAATCTTTTAAATTTTATCATTAACTTATAATAACCTATTTTTTAAAATCTGTTTTGATCTTAAATGAAAAAAACACATTCCCACACCTAGATTAGTGCTACTATTTTTGATCCATGATAAATATAATTTTTAGGAACCCCATGATTCCATGTTTTAATTTTAAAATTTATTTAATTGAATAAGTAATATGGAGGAATTTAATGTTTTGAGTGGAATATAATAATTTGGATTTAATGAATCATGATTTTTTTAGTCACATGTAGTTGAATTTTTTCCTATCCATATTCCATGATTTTAATTTTAGAAATTCATGTGTATTAATTTGTTATTATTACACATTCCATAAGTGATTTAATTTAAAATAATATTATACCATTCCTGATATGTTTCTAGACCAATTTTTTCCAATATTTATTTGTAATTTTCTTAGAAGAACTTGGGACAATGTTACCTATTAGGACTTGAATTTGATCGTGTCAAAGTGATGATTGTGAAAATTCACATAAAAAATTATTGAGTAATTTTATTAATCTAACCACTATCCTTGAGATATATCTTACATTAATCCTACTTTTAGACCTCAGATAACATGAATGTCCTTTGATTGGAATGAGCTAAATTACAGGACAATTATTATCTATTCATACCCTTGATCTAATATTTTGTATGATTTTTGAGGATAAAGTGTGGGGGAAGGGTAATTAATGGTAAAAAGAGATATAAATTTTTTAGAGGAAAAATATATTGGCTGTTTCATTGGGTTTTGGAAAAGGTTCATGATATCCTTTACTGTATTTATTATTTACACCTCTGAAAAGAAAAAAATGATGAAAAAATGGGTTGAGTTATGGAGGGTTAAAAATCACCATCACTTGTCCAATTATTTTCATTATTTGTGGTTGGGTAGTGGATGTGATAATTGTCCTAGATCAATTTTTTAAAATTTAAAAAAATTGTAAAATTTGAAAAAAAATAAAAAGAAAAAAAATTATAGTGAAAATTATTTATTATTTCATATTTCATGGCCTTAATTTGAGATTGGTGTGTGTGAGTTATCACTTTTTTAATAGAAGGATATTATTGGAATTTATTTTCATTATCATTAATATACTTAGATTCAAACCTCTATTTGGGATTTAATTGTTTAATTCAATAATTACCCACCATAATCTCACCTCAAAATAATATGATCCAAATTTAAAAAGACCCTATGATTTATAGTGATTTTTGTCTCTAAAAAGTGGATAATGTTGGTCATTTTCAAGCTCAAAGTTTAGTACATATTATTAATGTATGGGGAAAAATCTAATTAATTTAATCTTGAGTAATAATATATGAAAAATAAAAGTGAGGAAGATCATGAGTGGAATGTTAATAATAATATACTAATAGGCTTGAATAGAATAGAGGGTAGGCTGCATCATTTTTCATTTTTTTATTTTTTTCTTCCTTTTATTCTTGGGAAAATAAAATACATTACATCCAGTGAGAAATTTAATTCAAATTTTCATATGTGACACTTGATAGTTATCTCCCCCATTGATAAATAGTTATTTCATCAATTTTGAATTTTAAGTATTGGCAACATGGGAGTTTTTTTTACATTCTTAGTGGATATTTATTCTTAAGGTGATTTTTTAAGTGTGGGGGATTTGATGAGATAGTTTTTATGCATAATTTTTTAACTTTTAATTGATAAAATTCATTTTTTGTCAATTTTCAGACCCATTTTTCTGTTTCTAATGATCATTTGTGGGTATTCTTTATTTATAATGACAATTTTTGAAAGGAAATAAAAATAATTTAAATACATGTTATTTTTCAAGTCATATTTTTCTAAGTATTTTGTATTTTTTTAGGTAAAAATGGGCCAACAAGGGCCAACCCTCAACTAGTGGGGAGAAATCCACATGGTGGATGTAACACCCCAAGTTTTTATAAAAATAAATAGAAATTAATTGAACTTTGTTTTAAGTAAATATTTATAACTAGCCTTTAAACATAATTTTTCCACTTCTATGTTTTGAATTTCAAGAAACTATCATCTATAATTGTGTTCAGTAAGTTATTTGGTGTCCGATGAAACGAACTTGATTTTTTTTGTGAATAGTAACATACCCTTATGAATAGTAATATTAATAGTAATATGAATCTAATGAATAGTAAATTTTATTATTATTTTATTTTCTTAATTCTTTAAGATAATAACATCTTGGTTAATTTTTCATCGTGATATAGAAGTTGTTATAGAATAAGAATTGTTATTTTTTGAATTAAGTATGATTTTATTTAAAAATTAAATTAATAATATTTAGAAAATTATTTTCAAAAAATGGAATTCATTTTTTAATTCTACACATTAAAAAATGGTTTGGGTAAATGTTTGGGATTTTTCTGAAATTCTTTAATTTTCGATGAATAGTGAAATACGATAAAATACCGTATAATCAAATTATCTGTAAAATTCACTATTTATGACATCATAAGTGATTAAAGGACACTTTTTTCGAACTCACATTCCATTATTATTATTTTAGGTCATATGAACTAATACTATTCATAATCTTGAGAAAAAATATTATAATAATGATTAAAATAATTAAAAAATACCCCCTCCCCTCCACTATAAATACCACCCTCACTCCCCTCTTCTTCCCACACCTCTCAAGCCTTGATCCATGCCTAAGTTCTGACCAATACTCCTCCCAAGGATCTTCCCAACGTCCTAGAGCTTCTGGTCTCACCAAAAGACCAAAATCAAAGCCCTTAAGAAGGATCTCAAGGAGAAGAGATCAAGAGGTAAACATCCTCTTTTATTTTCTTTCTTTTCTTTCATTTTATGTTATTATCTTCCATTTACTTTGTATTATGTTGAGATATTTCATTATATATCCCCCAATTAATGTCCATATTATTTAAGATTGATGAGATATCCCATTTCTCTCATCAAACTATTTTTATGATATTTTAAGAGATGTCGTTAGGCTGTCGAATTTTCGTGAGAAATTTCTCAAGTTTTCTTTTATTTCAAGATTCTTTTATTTTATTCTTCTTTACTCACATAATATTAACCAAGATGCATGAAATATATATAATATGGTATATTATGTATGTTCTCATGTTCATGGGAAACTCATTATCAATATTCTTCTCTTCCCCACTTGTTCAAGGAATTAAAAACATTGTTCGTGATGTGTCGAATTACCGACATCTTGGACGATGTGATTTCAATTTTCATTAACTCTTTCAAGTATATTCATGAAACAATTTTTTATGGTTTAACCAGGTTATAATATATGTATTATTTATCATCCATTTTTATGGAATTATTTTTTACACATGTTTTTAATTTATAAAACAAATGAGGTCGTTCTTATCAAAGAACCACTAAAATGATCTAAAGGAACATCATTAATGTTTTAACTTATGAATCATCCTCATGTAAAAATTCAAAATGATAAATAGTATAATTTATGTTATTGTATATATTTATATAATAATACATTCCAATTATGGAGTTTAACTTCCAATTGACAAGAACATCCACCCTGAACCAATCATGGAAATCATGTAAAGAACTCACCCAAAAACAGTGCAAGGAGCAAAATACTAATAATTAAAGGGTAAAATTATGTTATGAAATGATAATATAAGATGTTATAAACATGAAAATGTTTCTTTAAAATACTAATAAAACTCTTTTAACCATTATACAAGAAGTTTAATTAAGTTTGAAGTAAGGAAAACCCAAGGTAAGGGAATTCTTAACCCGATTTCCATTCTTTGGGTTAACCTTCTACTTTGTTATTTATGTTGTATTAAAATTGTTTGTGTGATAGGTTTTGTTTATATTATAGTTAATTATGTTTATATAAAGTGTATATATATATATTAAATCCACTCTATTAAGTCTCTCTTTAATTATATGACATTTATAAGGGACTTTTATATTAAAATTCTCTTTTAAAATTCCGTTTTACAAAATTCTAAAGAAATGTTTTTATGATAATATTCATGTTGTATGATTATGTTTTAGATCTTGGGAATTGTTTATGATTAAGGTTAGTACCTATATCTCCCTCCAATGCATTGAGTATTTTAAGTTGGAGGTCGGCCGTATGGTTACTCCATGTGTAACTACGATGGTTACACAAATTGTAAGGTAGCTGTGAGGGTTACAAATTATAAGGTAGCCGTGAGGGTTACAATATTATGTAAGTAATTTCCCAAGATACCTTTATGATTATATTTATATTCTAATGTTTTGTGTGTATCTTGTGTAAATCTCATGTTACACAAAGTAAGTATATATGGGTGGCAAGCATGTTTTTTTGAAAATGCTTTCATACATTACATGTATTCATGGACTATTGTGCTCTTTCCTTATTTTTCACCCCTTACTGAGTTTTTGTGATCATCCAAAGTTTCTAAATGATTTTCACAGGTTAGTGGATGTTTAAGACAAATAATTAATCCATGTTAAATGTTGAATAATTTTCAAGGAATCTTGTTTAAGTTTTAATGTTTTATATTTTGAAAAAAATTTAAACTGTTTTTTTGGTATCCACTCTATAATAATGTGTAATGTTATGAATGTATTGTCCTAATTATAGAAAGATATAAACTTTAAAATATCCTCAATGTAAGAAGGAAGTGTTTTTTGACTAAATTCAATATTATGTATGTTATAAGGCTGGGTCCTTATAGTTGGTATTAGAGGATGGTTTAGATAACTTTAGGGGTTAGGGTAATGTTAATAGAATACCATAAATGATTTTCACTCTATGTTTAATTTGAAATGTTATAGCATTTAAATATTACCATGTTGATTCATCTAAGATATGTTTGTTCAGAATGGTTGTCCGTAGAAGGAACAGGGATGCTGAAGAGGAGAGGCACCAACAGAATAACATCCTTCCGGAACTACAGCCTAGAATGGTAGGGATTAGAACCGAGTAGATTGTGATAGTAATGGATCAGCTAAAACAGGAAATAAATGGTGGTGTAATCCATGCAAGAGAACAACTAGAGGTACCAAAAAGAAACATTGAAATAGTGGAACATTTAATGAGACAACACCATCCTGATTTTGGTGAGTTCGTGGCTTGCCCTTATTTCTGTGGCGATCGTGGATCGAGATCTGGTTTCAGTTTCATCGAAGGTACGAGTTCCTTGGTTTCAAGGTTTGCGGGTTCTATAACAGCGTCGTGGGTAGTAGCTAAAAACAGGCTTCTGCGGCGTTAAAGACTTGCAATCTTCGGTGGGCTCGACTTCTTCTTGGCGGTGCATTGAAGGTCCGTGATCGTGATCCTATTTTCTACGGTTTGAGGTCGAAGATTTATGTCTTCCCTGGGCTCTTTGGGTGGATATACAGTCTCCACGAGTAGTGGTGGTGAAGGGATTTGGATTGGGTCATTTTTGGAAATGATTCTTCTGGCGTCTCTTGTTTTTTGTGGTGATGACTTCATTTTGTTGTTTTTTTGATAGGTTGTGGGTGTTTTCTGATTGTCTTTGGTCCGCAGGAATTTCATCTTTCCATGAATCCAACTCTAGTCCGTGCAGACTGAAATTGTTCTTCTTTGACAGTAGTTGTTCTGGTTGGTCTGTTGGTTGATGTTGAGAATGAGATGTTGCAGGCGGTGGAGCTGCAATTTGACTCTGCTCAGTGATGGAGGAATTCTATTGATGGGTTGTTCCAGTCTTTGTTCTCACAATTGTGTGGAGATGATAAGGCGTTTACGGTTTGAATTTTGTATGTTTTCATGTGGCACTTCAGCCTTGGTCCATGGGAATTTTTTTCCTATTCACTTTTATGGGACTGCTTCAGAAGATGTCAGAGCAGGGAGCATTCTCCTAATCATTGCTATCGGGAATTGGAAGTTTTGAGAGGGTATGGAATTTTCCATCGGTATCGAGCCCGTGCATTCTTGCATGGGATAGTTATCCGAGTAGCGATGGTAAGGTGTACGTTGATCATATGTTTTTGTTGCGGGGGTGGGGATTTCTCTTGACTGTGATTTGGATTGTTTTGGTCTTATGATCTTGGGCCATGGAGGAATGAGTGTGTTTTATGTCTTTGATGTCATTCTGATTTCCCACTTTTTCCTCAAAAGTTCTTTAGAAATAAAAAATTTAATTTTCAGTCAGACAATCAAAAGATAAGTCTTTACATTTATTGTTTTTAAGGGGAAGCTGATCAGTGGTGGTTAATGGTAAGGAATATCAGGGTTAGAGAGGATTTTTATGCCTTATAGTGGGATGAATTTAAATGTATTTTCCTTGAAAAATATTTTCCTAAGGTGGTGTGACTTAGTGTCACGAACCGAATCGATCGCCACAAAAAATGTAACCAAACCCAGCCCGTGACAAGGCCTGAAGGGCGTTCCCGATCCCCACGGGCTGGCACAAGTGCCCGGGTATCATAAAATGAAAATTGGGAACGATTTACCCAAGTTTATAAACATAAAACAACAAAAGAATCCAATGAAACAAATCTGGATTTTTCAAACCAAACAATATTTAACAAAAATTAAGAACTGAATTACATAGCTTAAAACAACTCAAAAGGTCTATACCGAGGGTACAAAACCAAATAAGGACAGCCCAAGAACCCTCATGGCAAGGGGGACCTCCCTCAAGCCACCTCCACAAGACTTCACCACCAAGGACCTGCTAGAAACCCGAACCACTGGAACAAAAAACTGTACCCAACCTGCGACAACAAAAATAACCAAGTCTACTTACACCCAAGGGTGTAAGTAGGGTGTGGGACAATGCCAAGTAGGATACCACCACTAAGAGATTCCATGTGATAAACATTTAAAGACGAAAAGCATGCATGTTTTCAAAAACAGGAAAAGCTAGTTACAATTTCTAAAAGATGTAACTTTGAATAAAAACAGTTTTCAAGTGGGCTATCATTAAGAATAAACACTTTTAAAAATAATGTCAACACTAGTGAATTTTTCAGCCAACTATACCGTATGCCGACGGTAAGTACAAAGTAAATAATGAGCACAAGAAATAGGAAATAACCCCTAGGCACTAGCTAGCTGTGGCTCCCAGGTACCTCGTATCTCGGTGAGAGTAACCATCACAAATATCCATTCTCGTGCACGAGCCACTAGTAGGGAACATACCCATAACCTAGTGGTCCCCAATCATCATCATCATAGTTTAGTTAGAGTTGTAAGCATCAATCTTGCTAAGTGAAACTGAGGCCAAACCCCACGGATTCACTAGCATACTAGTACACGTCCACCCACCTAGATACCCAGGTTTTACCCTTGTGCTAAAATAAGTTCAACAAGTCAAGAAATATACATTGAACATTAAAATATCATTTCCACATCACAAATTCACCAAACAGCCCATATGTATACCACACAAGTCACAAAAATCCATTTTTCATTCAAAATGATTTTGAAATCCGATTCACACCAAAATAGCCCACAACACATTTCACATTTCTTCAAAACTTCCACAAAACCATTAAAAAATTTTATAAAACAATTATAAGATATTTAAACTCATATAACATCCCACACACATGGAAAATAACACTTCTTTCATAATCAAAAATTCAATTTTTCACATCACACTCACACAAAACACTCCACATCACTTTCACATCACTTTCACTCCTCAATATCTCCTTCAAACAATTTAATAAAATATTTCCAATATGATACATATCACATAACAACCTTTTCAAAAATGAAATGGACCTTTTAAAAATATACTCCTACCAAAATAGTTTTCTGATATAGTTTCACCTATTACACAACCCAATAAACCATTCAAAACTTTCATAAAACAATTATAAAGAGTATACCCAAACTTTGCACATAAAATCTATTTCAAAAACCTATTTTTAAGACAAAAGCACACCAAGACCCTACCAAAACAGAATTGGCAGCCCAATCAATATGTAATAATCCACTTTCAAATGTTATATAATCACCTTGAATAATATCACAAAAGATACACATGAGAACACACAAATCCATAAAACACTTTCAAGGAGTATAACAAGGTTATACAAATAAAACCATTCAAATACACCCCCTTTTTAGGACCAAATGGAACTATATCATTACCCAACCATAATTGGCAGCCCCTTTTAACAACTAATAAATCACTTCCACATTTTACAAAACTACCACAAGAGATAACACATGAAATACATTTGAAAAATACACACTTCAAGAAAAAATGTAACTTTAAAAAAAAATGCTTTACTATTGCTACCAAAAATGGTTTTATCATAATTCACAGCACATAAGTAACATGTAAAATTATTTAATCAAGAAAATTAACTCATCATTAAATGGTTATCCACGGAATCACCTACCGAATGTGTCGAAACCCTCAAATATTGGGGCGAAACATCAACCGCACGACCGCCGCACCTCAAGGAAGTTAAAAGAAACCTAAAACCTCAATATTTCACCCAAAATACAGTAATTTAGAACCTAGGCACGAACCCTAACTTCTGTAATTTTTATAATTCAAGAATTAGGGAAGAAACCCTAAGCAATTTGAAAGAGGAAAGAAATAGACTCACCTAGTTGAAGTATCCTGAATTAATCACTCCCAAAACAATAGTTTCTGAAATTAAAAACATCCAAAATTCAGGGATTGTTCGAACAAGATTTAGGAGGTAATTTAGGAACTGGAATGGAGGGAATAGAGTAAGAATTGAGAGAGTTAAGAAGGGATGAAGTTACCTCTTCAATTCTGGCTGATTTGAGACACCCTATAAAGATTAGCCCTAATTCGAAATTTAAAAGAGCTCCAAGGAGGGGGGAAAGGCAATGGGAGCTCACCTGGGTTTCTTAGGGTCGAGGGGGAGGTGGAATCACAAAAAAAAACGCAAATAGTGAAGGAGATATAAAAAAAATTAAAAATTATTTTTAATGCAGGAAATGGGCCTTCTGGAAGACCCAATATCTTAAATAAAAACCCATATCCACCATGATTATGAATTTATAAAGGCTCCAAATTTATATTTTGGTGTTAATAGGTCAGAGGAGACCATTTATGAATTATAATGAGGAAAAAATATTTAAAAATTAAAAATTTATAAAGGAAACAAAATTTATTTTTAAATCTGGAATTGGGCTCACGGTTTGGCCAAATTCATTAAAACTCATCTATTTCTCCATAAAACCTTTGGAAACCATCCAAAACAAATAATGAAAGGAAAATAAATGAAATTTAACTTCAAAATAAGTCATGTATGTGACAATTCTCCCCACCATGAAAACTTTCCGTCCCCAAAAAGCTACAGAAATGCCAGATACGAAAGCCAAACCGAACTGATAAACCAAGATGTACTCCCTTTCCAGGTTTCGCCCACAAAGGCCAAAACACCTCCATTGATCAATTAAGGAATACTTCACAAAAGAATCATACACCACTTTCTTGAAACAATCAATCACATTCAGGATTTATCCCAAAGGAAAACTCCTCAAACACTATCCGAACAAGACTCAGGCAATTCACTCAAACGAACAACAACATCGAACAAGGTTATACATACCTTGCTATAACTAAACCATTGGGCACTCTCCAATCTCAATGGTTACCCAAGGAAGATTTAGGTAGCTTGATAGATCCAAATGAGACTACCTACCACCAATCCTTGACCATGGATAAGTCTAAGTTATTGGTACGGGAAAAAAAAATAGGCTCCCCACCATAAGAACAAACAATCTTAATCGACCAGCATGGGCTGGTACAGAAAGACCCCAAAATATAAAGTGTTGGGACTACCACATGGTTAGTCTGCACGGTTTGGGAAACCATGAACTAACAGTGGAGATTCTTCTATCTACATGGTTTTATTTGGGGGGGCATGGTCACTACTAACCAAGTGTAAACCGTGTGGTCAACCTCTCTAGCCAAACTTCATACCTTTCTCTAAAGACTCAATGGAAACCAAAGGGGGAGGGAATAACATTGGGCGATGACATAGGTACAAGGCCCTCCACCTATTTCCACCGAAAATGAACAGTATAATAAATATGATGACACCATAGGTTTAAACTCTTCTTATCTTTCATATTGAGGATAAGACTTTGCACAAGGGTTTAAATGACACTGGGGTTTCCCCTGACGACGCGCCATCTTCTCTCCGGGACCTATGGATGGAGCTCAAAATATTGAAGCATCTTCGGCCTCGCAGTTAGGATTTGGAAACCACCTGAATGAGAATTCTTCTTTCGTTGCAAACGAAAACTACACCTCAATCCCCGATAATTTTTTCCAAGACATAACACATTCCAAACTCACTTTACCCTAACTCGATATTTCACTGAAACAAGGGATTAGAATATGTACACACATCACACCTTGTTTGTTCGAGTGAGAAACAATAGAAGCAAAGAACACTTATACTCACCTTCCTCTAAAATGGAATATTTTTTTATGTTTTTTTCAAGGGAGACATTCTCCCAACATAATAGAGACTCTCAGATGATTGCCCAACTTTCACCTTTACAGTCAATCAAGCACACAACATCACAAGGAATCACCTAACATGACCATTGCGACTGATATAAACAATGAATAGAGAGGGAACTTGTACAACATCCCCAAACAACACACAATTCTATAAAGTGGCCATAATATCCTCTCATGTCCAGATTTCCCACACTAGTAGTTTAAAATGAACTCCTTCTTCGAAGAGACTATGAAGGACCAAGAGTTCCTCTTAGACACTATCCAAATACTCATCCATGCTAACAACCCCAGAACACTTCCACCTTCAAAAAATTAGGAAACTTAAGAGGCTAAGGTCACTTTCAACCATCCATAATCAATCTCCCACTACAAGAGGATACACAAAACCAATAAAGGAAAGGGTGTATACTCAATCTAAAAAGCTCAAGAAATAGATTCCTTATATTGATCAACTGGAGGATTTTCCAATGGAGAAACAATCTGGGTTGCGCTTCAGTTATGAATTAACCTTTAATGGGGGCATACCTTATCCAATGAGAGAACCCAGTGACCCAACCAATCTGGTTCATTGGTCAAAACAAGCCATAAACCAGCTCCAAACACATGAAGGGAACCACCGTAAAGGCATCCAAAAACATTTTTCAAAAGAGACCACTAACTGTCCCTACAACACATCTTACCGACCAAACACAAACCCAAAACACAGTTCAAACAGAAGGGGTTCTTGGAATCAAAAAATCCCACAATATCAACATTTTCAAAAACCCATAATACAAACCATACAAAAATATTCATCAAGACATCATGTTTTTCTTTAAAAGTAATTCTTTGAGAACAAACAGTTTAGTAGTAAGCGTATCCACCAATGGTACCCCATGCGCCTCACACATGCAGGTTTTTGTGCCACACCAGACACCCTCCTCATATCCATACCGGCACTCATCCAGTCATTCCATCAACCATCCATCATCCCATATAACCCCATTCATGTGGTCTCTATTGGAAATACCAAAGGTTAAAACAAAAATTCTTTCCACTTTTCAAAACCAAAACGGTTAACCAACACATCCTTTTTTCTCATAACCGCTAACCACAAGATCAAAATCCCAACTCACATCTTACAAAATTTTTCAGAAAGTCACAACCATTTAGAAAATAACTCACTTTCAAGATATTCACATCAATTCCAAAACATCTCATCCCATTAAAACACACTCTGATTGTTTAGAAAAATCTATTGGAAACACTTTTCAAAACCAACTTCAATATAGTTTCTACTTTCAAAGAGGTGTAAGCGCACCATTTTACATTTCAAAACAATTCTGAAAATTCAGTTCTTCCATTTCATAAACCAAACCATTCCTTCTTTATTTGAAAATCATTTCACAAAAACTATACACTTCTTAAAACCAAAGTGCCAAGATTTCAAAACCTAAGAACAAAACAGTGCGAGAGGAAACTAGTTTCAGTGGGTGACTTGGAAATATGGTTGGCGGCCATATTAAAATCACTTCACTGTCACAGAGAGTGTTCTAGAGAATATCCTTGGCTCCACATGGCTTTCCAGGCCCTGTGAGCTCACTAGGACCATTAACCAAACTCTCTTTTCATTTCCCTTAATCATCATCGAACCAAGAAAACTGAAGGACTTAGATAAATCCCAACTTCTCTTGGAAACTTGAATCCCATTATGAGGTGTGGTGATCAGTCAAACTACCCATAAATAGAATTCCATGTCCCAACAATCCTAACTCCAGACTATCCAGACTCTTCCCCAAATAACATGACCCAAAGAGTTAACCTGAACCTCCTCTGATACCATTTTGTCACGAACCGAATCGATCGCCACCAAAAATGGCACCAAACCCAACCCGTGACAAGTCCCGAAGGGCGTTCCCGATCCCCACGGGCTGGAACAAGTGCCCAGGTATCATAAAATGAAAATTGGGAACGATTTACCCGAGTTTATAAACATAAAATAACAAAAGAATCCAATGAAACAAATCTGGATTTTTCAAACCAAACAATCTTTAACAAAAATTCAGAACTGAATTACATAGCATAAAACAACTCAAAAGGTCTATACCGAGGGTACAAAACCAAATAAGGACAGCCCAAGAACCCTCATGTCAAGGGGCACCACCCTCAAGCCACCTCCACAAGACTTCACCACCAAGGACCTACTAGAAACCCGAACCACTGGAACAAAAAACTGTACCCAACCTGCGACAACAAAAATAACCAAGTCTACTTACACCCAAGGGTGTAAGTAGGGTGTTACCTAATTCCCAGTAGGATACCACCACTAAGATATTCCACGTGATAAACATTTAAAGACGAAAAGCATGCATGTTTTCAAAAACATGAAAAGCTAGTTACAATTTCTAAAAGATGCAACTTTGAATAAAAACAGTTTTCAAGTGGGATATCATTAAGAATAAACACTTTTAAAAATAATGTGAACACTAGTGAATTTTTCAGCCAACTATAATGTATGACAACGGTAAGTACAAAGTAAATAATGAGCACAAGAAATAGGAAATAACCCCTAGGCACTAGCTAGCTGTGGGTCCCAGGTACCTCGTATCTCGGTGAGAGTAACCATCACAAATATCCATTCTCGTGCACGAGCCACTAGTAGGGAACATACCCATAACCTAGTGGTCCCCAATAATCATAATCATAGTTTAGTTAGAGTTGTAAGCGTCAATCTTGCTAAGTGAAACTGAGGCCAAACCCCACGGATTCACTAGCATACTAGTACACGTCCACCCACCTAGATACCCAGGTTTTCCCCTTGTGCTCAAACAAGTTCAACAAGTCAAGAAATATACATTGAACATGAAAATATCATTTACACATCACAAATTCACCAAACAGCCCATATGCATACAACACACACGTCACAAAAATCCATTTTTCATTCAAAATGATTTTGAAATCCGATTCACACCAAAATAGCCCACAACACATTTCACATTTCTTCAACACTTCCACAAAACCATTAAACAATTTTATAAAACAATTATAAGATATTTAAACTCATATAACAGCCCACACACATGGAAAATAACACTTCTTTCATAATCAAAAATTCAATTTTTCACATCACACTCACACAAAACACTCCACATCACTTTCACATCACTTTCACTCCTCAATATCTCCTTCAAACAATTTAATAAAATATTTCCAAGATGATACATATCACATAACAACCTTTTCACAAATGAAATGGACCTTTTAAAAATATACTCCTACCAAAATAGTTTGCTGATATAGTTTCACCTATTACACAACCCAATAAACCATTCAAAACTTTCATAAAACAATTATAAAGAGTATACCCAAACTTTGCACATAAAATCTATTTCAAAAACCTCTTTTTAAGCCAAAATCACACCAAGACCCTACCAAAACAGAATTGGAAGCCCAATAAACATGTAATAATCCACTTTCAAATGTTATATAATCACCTTGAATAATATCACAAAAGATACACATGAGAACACAGAAATCCATAAATCACTTTCAAGGAGTATAACAAGGTTATACAAATAAAACCATTCAAATACACCCCCTTTTTAGGCCCACATGTAACTATATCATTACCCAACCATAATTGGTAGCCCCTTTCAACAACTAATAAATCACTTCCACATTTTACAAAACTACCACAAGAGATAACACATGAAATACATTTGAAAAATACACACTTCAAGCAAAAATGTAACTTTAAAAACAAATGATTTACTATTGCTACCAAAAATTGTTTTCTCATAATTCACAGCACATAAGGAACATGTAAAATTATTTAATCAATCAAAATAACTCATCATTAAATGGTTATCCACGGAATCACCTACCGAATTTGTCGAAACCCTCAAATATTGAGGCGAAACATCAACCGCACGAACGCCGCACCTCAAGGAAGTTAAAAGAAACCTAAAACCTCAATATTTCACCCAAAATACAGTAATTTAGAACCTAGGAATGAACCCTAACTTCTGAAATTTTTATAATTCTAGAATTAGGGAAGAAACCCTAAGCAATTTGAAAGAGGAAAGAAATAGACTCACCTACCTGAAGTATCCTGAATTAATCACTCCAAAAACAATAGTTGCTGAAATTAAAAATAGAGAAGATTCAGGGATTGTTCGAACAAGATTTAGGAGGTAATTTAGGAACTATAATGGAGGGAATAGAGTAAGAATTGAGGGAGTTAAGAAGGGATGAATTTACCTCTTCAATTCTGGCCGATTTGAGACACCCTATGAAGATTAGCCCTAATTCGCAATTTCAAAGAGCTCCAAGGAGGGGGGAAAGGAAATGGGAGCGCGCCTGGGTTTATTAGGGCCGAGGGGGAGGTGGAATCACCGAAAAAACGCAAATAGTGGAGGAGATATAAAAAAAATTAAAAATTATTTTTAATGCAGGAAATGGGCCTTCTGGCAGACCCAATATCTTAAATAAAAACCCATATCCACCATGATTATGGATTTATAAAGGCTCCAAATCTATATTTTGGTGTTAATAGGTCAGAGGATACCATTTATGAATTGGAATGAGGGAAAAATATTAAAAAATTAAAAAGTTATAAAGGAAACAAAATTTATTTTTAAATCTGGAATTGGGCTCACGGTTTGGCCCAATTCATTAAAACTCATCTATTTCTCCATAAAACCTTTAGAAACCATCCAAAACAAAGAATAAAAGGAAAATAAATGAAATTTAACTTCAAAATAAGTCATGTATGTGAAAATTCTCCCCACCATGAAAACTTTCCGTCCCCATAAATCTACAGAAAGGCCAGATATGAAAGCCAAACCGAACTGATAAACCAAGATGTACTCCCTTTCCAGGTTTCGCCCACAAAGGCCAAAACACCTCCATTGATCAATTAAGGAAGGAATACTTCACAAAAAAATCATACACCACTTTCTTGAAACAATCAATCACATTTAGGATTTATCCCAAAGGAAAAATCCTCAAACACTATCCGAACAAGACTCAAGCAATTCACTCAAACGAACAACAACATCTAACAAGGTTACACATACCTTGCTATAACTAAACCATTGGGAACTCTCTAATCTCAATGGTTACCCAAGGAAGATTTAGGTAGATTGATAGATCCGAATGAGACTACATACCACCAATCCTTGACCATGGATAAGTCTAAGTTATTGGTACGGGAAAAAAAATAGGCTCCCCACCATAAGAACCAACAATCTTAATCGACCAGCATGGGCCGGTACAGAAAGACCCCAAAATATAAAGTGTTGGGACTACCACATGGTTAGTCTGCACGGTTTGGGAAACCATAAACTAACAGTGGATATTATTTTATCTACATGGTTTTTTTGGGGGGGCATGGTCACTACTAACTAAGTGCAAACCGTGTGGTCAACCTGTCTATCCAAACTTCATACCTTTCTCTAAAGACTCAATGGAAACCAAAGGGGGAGGGAATAACATTTGGCGATGACATGGGTACAAGGCCCTCCACCTATTTCCACCGAACATGAACAATAGAAGAAGTATGATGACACCATAGGTTTAAACTCTTCTTATCTTTCATATTGAGGATAAGACTTTTCACAAGGGTTTAAATGACACTGGGGTTTCCCTTGACTACGCGCCAGATTCTCTCCGGGACCTATGGCTGGAGCTCAAAATATTGAAGCATCTTCGGCCTCACAGTTAGGCTTTGGAAACCACCTGAATGATAATTCTTCTTTCGTTTCAAACAACAACTACACCGCAATCCCCGATAAGTTTTTCCAAGACATAACACATTCCAAACTCACTTTACCCTAACTCGATATTTCACTAAAACAAGGGATTAGAAGATGTACACACATCACACCTTGTTTGTTCAGGTGAGAAACAATAGAAGCAAAGAACACTTATACTCACCTTCCTCTAAAATGGAATATTTTTTATGTTTTTTTCAAGGGAGACATTCTCCCAACATAATAGAGACTCTTAGATGATTGCCCAACTTTCACCTTTACAGTCAATTGAGCACATGACATCACAAGGAACCACCGAACATGACCATTGCGACTGATATAAACAATGAATAGAGAGGGAACTTGTACAACATCCCCAAACAACACACAATTCTAGAAAGTGGCCATAATATCCTCTCATGGCCAGATTTCCCACACTAGTAGTTTAACATGAACTCCTTCTTCGAAGAGACTATGAAGGACCGTGAGTTCCTCTTAGACACTATCCAAATACTCATCCATGCTAACAACCCCAGAACACTTCCACCTTCGAAAAATTAGGAAACTTAAGAGGCTAAGGTCACTTTCAACCATCCATAATCAATCTCCTACTACAAGAGGATACACAAAACCAATAAAGGAAAGGGTGTATACTCAATCTAAAAATCTCAAGAAATATATTCCTTATATTGATCAACTGGAGGATTTTACAATGGAGAAACAATCTGGGTTGCGCTTCAGTTATGAATTAACCTTTAATGGGGGCATACCTTATCCAATGAGAGAACCCAAGGACCCAACCAATCTGGTCCATTGGTCAAAAAAATCCATAAACCAGCTCTAAACACATGAAGGGAACCACCGTAAAGGCATCCCAAAACATTTTTCAAAAGAGACCACTAACTGTCCCTACAACACAGCTTACCGACCAAACACAAACCCAAAACACAGTTCAAACAGAAGGGGTTCTTAGAATCAAAACATCCCACAATATCAAAATTTTCAAAAACCCATAATACAAACCACACAAAAATATTCATCAAGACATCATGTTTTTCTTTAAAAGTAATTCTTTGAGAACAAACAGTTTAGCAGTAAGTGTATCCACCAATGGTACCCCATGCGCCTCACACATGCAGGTTTTTGTGCCACACTAGACACCCTCCTTATATCCATCCCGAAACTCATCCAGTCGTGCCATAAACCATCCATCATCCCATATAACCCCATGTATGTGGTCTCTAATGGAAATACCAAAGGTTAAAACAAAAATTCTTTCCACTTTTTAAAACCAAAACGGTCAACCAACACATCCTTTTTTCTCATAACCGCTAACCACGAGATCAAAATCCCAACTCAAATCTTACAAAAATTTTCAGAAAGTCACAACCATTTAGAAAATAACTCACTTTCAAGGTATTCACATCAATTTCAAAACATCTCATCCCATTAAAACACACTCTGATTGTTTAGAAAAATCTATTGGAAACACTTTTCAAAACCAACTTAAATATAGTTTCTGCTTTCAAAGAGGTGTAAGCGCACCATTTTACATTTCAAAACAATTCTGAAAATTCAGTTCCACCATTTCATAAACCAAACCATTCCCTATTTATTTGAAAATCATTTCACAAAAACTATACACTTCTTAAAACCAAATTGCCAAGATTTCAAAACCTAAGCACAAAACAATGAGAGAGGAAACTAGTTTCAGTGGGTGACTTGGAAATATGGTTGGAGGCCATATTACAATCACTTCACTATCACAGAGAGTGTTCTAGAGAATATCCTTGGCTCCACATGGCTTTCCAGGCCCTGAGAGCTCACTAGGACCATTAACCCAACTCTCTTTTCATTTCCCTTAATCATCATCGAACCAAGAAAACCGAAGGACTTAGATAAATCCCGACTTCTCTTGGAAACTTGAATCCCATTATGAGGTGTGGTGATCAGTAACACTACCCATAACTAGAATTCCATGTCCCAACAATCCTAACTCCAGACTATCCTGACTCTTCCCCAAATAACATGACCCAAAGAGTTAACCTGAACCTCCTCTGATACCATTTTGTCACGAACCGAATCGATCGCCACCAAAAATGGCACCAAACCCAGCCTGTGACAAGGCCCTAAGGGTGTTCACGATCCCCACGGGCTGGCACAAGTGCCCGAGTATCATAAAATGAAAATTGGGAACGATTTACCCGAGTTTATAAACATAAAACAACAAAAGAATCCAATGAAACAAATCTGGATTTTCAATCCAAACAATCTTTAACAAAAATTGAGAACTAAATTACATAGATTAAAAAAACTCAAAAGGTCTATAACGAGGGTACAAAACAAAATAAGGAAAGCCCAATAACCCTCATGGCAAGGGGCACCGCCCTCAAGCCACCTCCACAAGACTTCACCACCAAGGACCTGCTAGAAACCCGAACCACTGGAACAAAAAACTGTACCCAACCTGCGACAAAAAAAATAACCAAGTCTACTTACACCCAAGGGTGTAAGTAGGGTGTGAGCTAATGCCCAGTAGGATACCACCACTAAGAGATTCCACATGATAAACATTTAAAGACGAAAAGCATGCATGTTTTCAAAAACATGAAAAGCTAGTTACAATTTCTAAAAGATGCAACTTTGAATAAAAACAGTTTTCAAGTGGGCTATCATTAAGAATAAACACTTTTAAAAATAAATTCAACACTAGTGAATTTTTCAGCCAACTATACCGTATGCCGACGGTAAGTACAAAGTAAATAATGAGCACAAGAAATAGGAAATAACCCCTAGGCACTAGCTAGCTGTGGGTCCCAGGTACCTCGTATCTCGGTGAGAGTAACCATCACAAATATCCATTCTCGTGCACGGGACACTAGTAGGGAACATACCCATAACCTAGTGGTCCCCAATAATCATCATCATAGTTTAGTTAGAGTTGTAAGCGTCAATCTTGCTAAGTGAAACTGAGGCCAAACCCCACGGATTCACTAGCATACTAGTACACGTCCACCCACCTAGATACCCAGGTTTTCCCCTTGTGCTCAAACAAGTTCAACAAGTCAAGAAATATACATTGAACATGAAAATATCATTTAAACATCACAAATTCACCAAAAATCCCATATTTATACCACACAAGTCACAAAAATCTATTTTTCATTCAAAATGATTTTGAAACCTGATTCACACCAAAATAGCCCACAACACATTTCAAATTTCTTCAAAACTTCCACAAAACCATTAAAAAATTTTATAAAACAATTATAATATATTTAAACTCATATAACATCCCACACACATGGAAAATAACACTTCTTTCATAATCAATAATTCAATTTTTCACATCACACTCACACAAAACCCTCCACATCACTTTCACATCACTTTCACTCCTCAATATCTCCTTCAAACAATTTAATAAAATATTTTCAAGATGATACATATCACATAAAAGCTTTTTCACAAATGAAATGGAACTTTTAAAAATATACTCCTACCAAAATAGTTTGCTGATATAGTTTCACCTATTACACAACCCAATAAACCATTCAAAACTTTCATAAAACAATTATAAAGAGTATACCCAAACTTTGCACATAAAATCTATTTCAAAAACCTCTTTTTAAGCCAAAAGCACACCAAGACCCTACCAAAACAGAATTGGCAGCCCAATCAATATGTAATAATCCACTTTCAAATGTTATATAATCACCTTGAATAATATCACAAAAGATACACATGAGAACACACAAATCCATAAATCACTTTCAAGGAGTATAACAAGGTTATACAAATAAAACCATTCAAATACACCCCATTTTTAGTCCCACATGGAACTATATAATTACCCAACCATAATTGGCATCCCCTTTCAACAACTAATAAATCACTTCCACATTTTACAAAACTACCACAAGAGATAACACATGAAATACATTTGAAAAATACACACTTCAAGCAAAAATGTAACTTTAAAAACAAATGATTTACTATTGCCACCAAAAATTGTTTTCTCATAATTTACAGCACATAAGGAACATGTAAAATTATTTAATCAAGCAAACTAACTCATCATTAAATGGTTATCCACGGAATCACCTACCGAATGTGTCGAAACCCTCAAATATTGGGGCGAAACATCAACCGCACGACCGCCGCACCTCAAGGAAGTTAAAAGAAACCTAAAACCTCAATATTTCACCCAAAATACAGTAATTTAGAACCTAGTCATGAACCCTAACTTTTGGAATTTTTATAATTCAAGAATTAGGGAAGAAACCCTAAGCAATTTGAAAGAGGAAAGAAATAGACTCACCTACTTGAAGTATCCTGAATTAATCACTCCAAAAACAATAGTTTCTGAAATTAAAAAAAAGCCAAAATTCAGGGATTGTTCGAAAAAGATTTAGGAGGTAATTTAGGAACTAGAATGGAGGGAATAGAGAAAGAATTGAGAGAGTTAAGAAGGGATGAAGTTACCTATTCAATTCTGGCTAATTTGAGACACCATATGAAGATTATCCCTAATTCGCGATTTCAAAGAGATCCAAGGAGCGGGGAAATGAAATGGTAGCGCGCCTGAGTTTCTTAGAGTCGAGGGGGAGGTGGAATCATCGAAAAAACGCAAATAGTGAAGGAGATATAAAAAAAATTAAAAATTATTTTTAATGCAGGAAATGGGCCTTTGGGCAGGCCTAATATCTTAAATAAAAACCCATATCCACCATGATTATGGAGTTATAAATGCTCCAAATTTATATTTTGGTGTTAATAGGTCAGAGGAGACCATTTAGGAATTGGAATGAGGGAAAAATATTAAAAAATTAAAAAGTTATAAAGGAAACAAAATTTATTTTTAAATCTGGAATTGGGCTCACGGTTTGGACCAATTCATTAAAACTCATCTATTTCTCCATAAAACCTTTGGAAACCATATAAAACAAAGAATGAAAAGAAAATAAATGAAATTTAACTTTAAAATAATTCATTTATGTGACACTTAGGATGGAGAAGCAATTATTTGAATTGAAACAAAAGAAGAAAGATTTAGTGGCCATATATGAAGCAAAATTCACTCTACTGGCGAGGTATGCTCCAAATATTATTCTGTATCTTGATAGAAAAATAAACCGCTTTTACTCAAGACTAAAGCCAAGGTATCGAAGGGTGTTGGCCTCCCATGAATTCAAAAGTTATTAGAAACTTGTCAAATGTGCTGAGAGGGTAGAGATAGAGTTTTCGGATGATCATGTACATGTTGGAAATAAAGAGAAGAAGAGGTTTAGATGGAATGATATGGGTAAGAATCAACCAAAGAAATCTGATGGTAAGAAAATACAATTTCCATTTTTTGAAAAGTGTGGCAAGAAACACCCTAGGGAATGTCTTAGAAAAACTGGGAAGTGTTTTAAATGTGGTAAGTTTGGACATATGGCCGAAGATTTCAATAAAAATAATCTTAAGACTAATCATGATAAGCGGACTGTAAAGTGTTTTAAATGTGGTGAAATGGGTAATTATGCAAATTCCTACCCAAAGAGAGATCTGAATGATGCAAAGAAGCTAGACTACATGCAGAAAGGTGTAGTGAGATCCTTTGTGACTACGTCAGCAGATGTCAGGCCATCCAATGAAGTTGTATCAGGTACTTTGTTTGTTCACTCATATTTTTTTAAAGTTTTGTTTGATACGGGGTCTACACATTCCTTCATCACTGAGAAATTTTATATTAAATTGGAAATATAACCTCAAGAAAAGAAACTAGAACTTGTTGTTAAAAAACTAGGGGAACTGTTATAGAAAATAGGAATTATAAGAATCTTTCTATTGTGGTCTTTGGAAAGACTTTACCTGCAAACCTTGTTGTTTTACCCCTAGTCGAGTTTGATGTTATTCTAGGAATGGATTGGATTTCTGATTATCATGATAAGATTGACTGTAGATCTAAAGAAGTTGTTTTTCATAAAGTGTTTCAGTTTGTATAAAATAATGAACCCATGCAATTGATAACATATCAATAAGATGTGAAACTATTGAATGATGGAAATGAATGTTTTCTTGCTCATATTGTTGAAAACAAGGGAACTATACAGATTAATGATGTGAAATTGGTAAATGAATACCTTGATGTTTTTCCTGATGATTTACCTAGTGTCATACCTGATCGGGAAGTTGAATTCACAATTGACTTAGTTCCTGATGCTAATCCAATTTCAAAACCCCCATATCGTATGGCTCCAATAGAACTTCTTGAATTGAAAAATTAGTTGTATAATTTGCTTGACAAAGGCTTAATTCGTCCTATCACTTAACCATGGGGAGCCCCTATTTTTTTTGTTAAAAGAAAGATGGTTCCATGAGACTTTGCATTGATTATAGTGCTTTGAATAACATCACTGTTAAAAACAAGTATCCTTTGCCTCATATCTATGACTTGTTTGATCAGCTGTAGGGAGCTCAGCACTTTTCCAAGATTGAATTGAGATCCGGATACCATCAGATGAAGGTGAAGGAGGATGCCATCCCAAAAATAGCCTTTCATACTAGATATGGGAATTATGAATTTTTTGTTATGCCGTTTGGATTAACTAATTAACCTACTATATTCATGAATCTTATGAATAGATTATTTCATGAGTTCTTGGATAAGTTTGTGGTTGTATTTATTTATGACATTCTGGCATTTTATAAAAATAAATAGGAGCATGAAAAACATCTAAGGGTCATTTTACAAACCTTAAAAGAAAAGAAACTATATGGAGAATTCAGAAAGCGTGATTTTTGGTTTTAACAGATTTATTTTCTTGGTAACATTGTAAATAAGGATGGAATAACAGTTGATCCTTCCAAAACAAAAGTGGTTGATGAATGGACAAGACCCAAAAATGTTATATAGATTCATAGTTTTCTTGGGTTAGAAGGTTATTTCCGACATTTTGTTAAGAACTTTGCTCGATTATCTAGCCCGATAATTAAGTTAACACAAAAGGGGTTAAATTTGTTTAGATAGAAGAATGTGATGTTTGTTTTTAGGAACTGAAGAAGAGATTGGTGAATGCTCCAATTTTTTCCTTACCTTCCCAAAATGGTGAGTTTTTCATATACAGTGATGCTTCTTTGAAGGGACTTGGTTGTTTTTTGATGTAGAATGATCAAGTAATTTCCTATGCTTTGAGACAACTTAAACCTCATGAGATAAATTATCCCACACATGATTTGGAATTGGCGGCTGTGGTTTTTTACTTTGAAAATTTAGAGGCATCATTTATACAGAACCAAATGTAAAATATATACTAACCACAAAAGTCTGAAGTATATATTCACTCAGAAGGAATTAAACATGAGGTAGAGAAGATGTCATGAACTAATAAAGGATTATGATTGCACAATCAATTACCATCCTAGAAAATAAAACAAAGTGAAAGATGCCTTGAGTCGGAAACATCATACACCATTAACCATGCTACGTTTGGAACATGATCCATTGATTAATGATTTGATGAATTTTGGCTTAGAAGTTGTTGGAGTAGGGAATTAATTTGTTTTGTTTCAGGTTTCAGTGTAGTCTTTGTTGTCAGACAGAATTAAGCGAGCGTAGAAGGAAGAATGTGAGCTATAGAAAAAGGTAGAATTGGTTAAAATGGGTAAGTTTCCATAATTTAATCTTAATAAAGATTGTGTTTTGAGATTTGGAAAAAGGTTGTATGTGCCTTGTGATTCCCAGTTGAAGAAATAATTGTTGTGTGAAGCTCATAGTTCTCCATTTTCAGTTCATTATGGAAGTACTAAGATGTATAGGGATCATCAGGAGTATTATTGGTGGGATGTAATGAAAAGATATATTGCTTATTTTACCATGAAATGGTTGACATGTCAATAAGTTAAATTAGAGCGGCAGTTACCGAAGGGGATTCTTAAGACTTTTCCAGTGCCAGAGTGGAAATGGGAGAATTTATCCATGGAATTTGTGGTGGGAATACCAAAGAATTATTGAGGTAACAATGCAATTTGGGTTATTATTGATTGGCTGAAAAAATCTGCACATTTTATTTCTATTCATGATACAATTTCTTTGGATTAGCTTTCTCGATTGTACCTCAAGGAGATTTTTAGGTTACATGGAGTTCCTCTTTCCATTGTATCTGACCAGGATCCCAAGTTCACTTCTAACTTTTGGAAGGGACTTCAAAAGTTGTTGGGAACATAGTTAAATTTTAGTACAACTTTTCATCCTCAATCAGATGTACAGTCAGAATGAACGATTCAGACTTTGGAAGATATGCTTAGAGCTTGTTCAATGGACTACTAGGGAAGTTGGGATCAACATCTTTCTTTAGTTGAGTTTTCTTATAATAATAATTTTCATTCTAGTATTCAGATGTCACCTTTTGAGGCCTTGTATGGGAAGTAGTGTCAGAATCCAGCGTTTTGGGATGAAGCCGGTGAAAGAAAATTGATGGGACCAGAATTAGTAGAAGAAGTGGTTGAGAAAGTGAGGATGATCCAGCAGCACATGAGGACAGCTTAGAGTAGGTAGAAAATTTATGAAGATAACAGAAGTAAAGACTTCTCTTTTGAGGTAGGTGACCATGTTTTCCTTAAAATATCTCCTTGGAAAAGTGTGATGCATTTCGGTAAGAAAGGAAAGCTAAGTCCACGGTTCATCGGTCCTTTTAAAATATTGGATAAAGTTGGAACAGTTGCATACCGCGTAGCATTGCCTCCGAGTTTGATTTAGGTACAAAATGTCTTTCATGTTTTGATTTTGAAAAAGTATATACCGGATTCATCACATGTCCGGATCCCAGAAGTAGTTCAGCTGGAATAGAACCTTTCTTATGAAGAGAAACCAGTTAAGATTCTTGATCAAAGAGAACATGTATTGAGGAATAAGGTAATCCACCAGGTAAAGGTTTTGTAGATAAACCACATGGTTGAAGAATGAACATGGGAGTCTGAAAATACTATGAGGTAAAAGTACCCTAAATTTTTTAATAAGTAAATAAAATTGCGAGGACGCAATTTCTAGAAGGTGGGGATAATGTAACACCCCAAGTTTTTCTAAAATTAAACAGAAATGCATGGAACTTTTTTTTAAGTAGATATTTATAACTATCCTTTAAACATAATTTTTCCACTTTTATGTTCTTAATTTCAAGAAACTGTCATCTAAAATTGTGTTAAGTAAGTTATTTGGAGTCTGATGAAACGAACTTGTTTTTTTGTGAATAGTAACATATGCTTATGAATAGTAATATTAATAGTAATATGAACCTAATAAATAGTAAATTTTATTATTATTTTATTTTCTTAAGGCTTTAAGATAATAACATCTTGGTTAATTTTTCATCGTGATATAGAAGTAGTTATAGAATAAGAATTGTTAATTTTTGAATTAAGTATGACTTTATTTAAAAATTAAATTAATAATATTTAGAAAATTATTTTCAAAAAATGGAATTCATTTTTAAATTCTACACATCGATAAATGGTTAGGGTAAATTTTTGGGATTTTTCTGAAATTCTTTAATTTTCAATGAATAGTGAAATACGATAAAATACCGTATAATCAAATTATCTGTAAAATTCACTATTTATGACATCATAAGTGATGCAAGGACACTTGTTTCAAACTCACATTCTATTATTATTATTTTAGGTCATATGAACTAAGACTATTCATAATCTTGAGCAAAAATATTATAATAATGATTAAAATAATTAAAAAATACCCCCTCCCCACCACTATAAATACCACCCTCACTCCCCTATTCTTCCCACACCTCTCAAGCCTTGATCCATGCATAAGTTCTGCCCAATACTCCTCCCAACGTCCTAGAGCTTCTGGTCTCACCAAAAGACCAAAATAGAATCCCTTAAGAAGGATCTCAAGGAGAAGAGATCAAGAGGTAAACATCCTCTTTTATTTTCTTTCTTTTCTTTCATTTTATGTTATTATCTTACTTTTCCTTTGGATTATGTTGGGATATTTCATTAAATATCTCCCCTTAAGGTCCATATTATGTAATATTTATTAATATCCCCTTTCTCTCATCAAACTATTTTTATGATATTTTAAGAGATGCCATTAGGCTGCCGAATTTTCGTGAGAAATTTCTCAAGTTTTCTTTTATTTCAAGACTCCTTTATTTTCTTCTTCTTTACTAACATAATCTTAACTAAAATTCATGAAAGATATAGAATCTGGTATATTATGGATTTTCTCATGTTCATGTTAAATTCATCATCAATCTTCTTCTCTTCCCCACTTGTTCAAGGAATGAAAAACATTGTCCGTGATGTGTCGAATTACCGACATTGTGGACTATGTGATTTCAATTTTCATTAACTCTTTAAAGTATGGTCATGAAACCATTTTTATGGTTAAAAAAGTTATAATATATGTATTATGTATCATCCATGGTTATTGAATTCTTTTTACAAATGTTTTTAATTTATAAAACAAATGATGTCGTTATTATCAAAGAACCACTAAAATGATCTAAATGAACATCATTAATGTTTTAAATTATGAATCATCCTCATGTAAGAATTCAAAATGATAAATGGTATAATTTATGTTACTGTATATATGTAAATACTACTCCATTTTAATTCTGGAGTTTCACTTCCAATTGACAAGAACATCCACCATGAGCCAATCATGGAAATCATGTAAAGAACTCACCCAAAAACAGTGCAAGGAGAAAAATACTAACAATTAAATGGTGAAATAATGTTATGAAATGATAATATAAGATGTTATAAACATGAATATGTTTCTTTAAAATACTAATAACACTCTTTTAACCATTATACAGAAAGTTTAAACAAGTTTAAAGTAAGATAAACCTGAGGTAAGGGAATTCTTAACCCGATTTCCATTCTTTGGGTTAACCTTCTACTTTGTTATTTATGTTGTATTAAAATTGTTTGTGTGATGGGTTTTTTATATTATGTTTAATTATTTGTATCTAAATTGTATATATATATATATATATATTCCATCCACTCTATTAAGTCTCTCTTTAATTATATGATATTTATAAGGGATTTTTCTTTTAAAATCCTCTTTTAAAATTCTATTTTACAAAATTCAAAAGCAATGTTTTTATGATAATATTCATGTTGTATGATTATGTTTTGGATCTTGGGAATCTTTTATGATGAAGGGTGGGACCTATATCTCCCTCCAATTCATTTGGTATTGTAATTTGGAGGTCAGACGTATGGTTACTCCATGTGTAACTGCGATGGTTACACAAATTGTAAGGTAGCCATGAGGGTTACAAATTATAAGGTAGCCGTGAGGGTTACAATATTATGTAAGTAATGAAAAAAGATACCTTTATTATTATATTTATGTTCTCATGTTTTTTGTGGATATTTTTTAAATCTCATGTTACACGAAGTAAGTATATATGGGTGACAAGCATGTTTCTAAAAAAATGCTTTCATACGTTACGAGTATTCATGGACTAATGTTCTCTTTCCTTATTTTTCATCCCTTACTGAGATTTTGTGATCATCACAAGTTTTTAAATTATTTCACAGGTTAATATATGTGTAAGACAAATAAGGAATCCATTTTAAATGTTGAAGAATTTTCAAGAAATCATGTTTAAGTTTTAATGTTTTATATTTTGAAAAAAATGGAAACTGTTTTTATGGTATCCACTCTGTAATAATGTGTAATGTTATGAATGTATTGTCCTAATTATCTAAAGATATAAAATTGAAAATATCCCCAATGTAATAAGTAAGTGTTTTCTTGACTAAATTCAAGATTATGTATGTTATAAGGCTGAGTCCTTATAGTGGAAGACCCATTGGGGGCCGCTGACCAAGCCACCCATAGGGAAGGTCTGAAGTATGTGGAAGAGGTGACACATAGCATGTGTGATGAATGTGAGTGGATCACACTGAAACATGAGGGTTATGCCTATGTAGAGGCAAGAAGGACTTGCTAGCATGTGACGACACCAATGGTCTAGGGATTCCTCCATCCCCCATCCGACTTGCTATCTGGTTGATGCATGGATTATAATATAAATGAGTGGAAGATCATGATTATAACCAATGTGGGACATGAATTACTATTGGGTAATGTGCACTTAATAAGGAGACACTGTTTCACTCCAATGTTAACATCTTATTCCTTAGATAGAAGCTATGTTATAGCCATCCATTGATATTCCATAGGGAATCCATGGTTTGAAAATGGGAGATCCGATGCCACTAGAGATTAGACATTTGCTACACCACAACCTTGGTTATGTGGCATAGTCATCTTGGATTCTCAAACCAATGAAGAATTTCTACACCATGGTCCATCTGTCATGTCAAAGACTTGTTACTCATAGGTTAAATATAATGTTCTGTACCATGGTTTGAGTTTCTTGAGAAGAGGATATAGTGCAAGAAACTTGGTTGCACCATAGAGAAAATAAATGAGAAGTATAGAAGAAGGACAACAACAAAGGGATTTCATGTTGTTCCATGATCTAGTGAAATGGAGGAATGAGGAATGGAGGCTATGATATCATGATAAAGTTTCACCATGGATCATTGTTAATAAATAAAAGGAGGTGGCTACAACTGAAGTTGGTTTACTACACTATATCCATGCATGGAATGCACATGTGATATGGAATCCATCCCATAATGACTTTATCCACAACATAGGGTCTAGTTAAAAAATAATTTAAGAGATATCTCTCTTATATCCATCCATAGGATATAGGAAAAACCTTAGGCTGTTTAAGAAAAAACACATGCATGGGATGAATCCTATCAAAGAAGATTTTTAAAAACACTCCACAAAATCGGGAGGACTCAACCAAAGTTCAGATATTTGAGAAGGTATCATCATGGAGTTTCTAACTATTTCAGGTGTAGAAAAATATAGAAGGGAACAAAATTTAAAATAGTGAAGAAGTGGGAGAATTCACTCAGGGTGATTTCTATAAATAGAATCTAAAGGTTACTGTGAAGGGGGTAGAACCAAGGGATAAAGGAGACTCATACTGAGACTGTATCCTAGAAGTCTGGAGTAGTTATGCTTCCATAAAGTACTTCTTACGTCATTTTTATTTTCATATCCCCTCATGACTAGCATGAGGGGGTAAACCCTTCTATACTAAGAAATTTAATGATGGGGGGAGTGTATTTAGTATAGGGAACTTGGTGTGATTTAAATCTATAATGGGATGTGCATTGTTAATTTCATTATAATCTTACCCTCTACTCTCATGCATGACCATTAATTTGAGATGAGTCTATGATTTTTCAAATGTATCAAACAACTATCCCTCTAATGGAACAATATATGCATGAGTTAGTGATATATATTTTTAAATAATGTTTTAAACACTTATATATAAATAATATTGAGTAATTGAGAGGGGAAATGGGTGTTTATAAAATAAATGGTAGTACTATAAGAGAAGGCTCATTAAAGTTTGATTCTAAAAAATATGCTATAAAATTGTATAATTTTTCCTTAACTAATCCCATGAACCTAGATTTATATTTCCTAGAACATATCATCTCATTAATAAAAAGCTAAACCAAACGTGATCTCTTGTTCCTTATGTTTTCCTAAATTTTCTAAGTCATTTATACACCATTATCTATAGATTGACCTTGATTTCCACTCAACTACATTTTAAAAGTTATCTAGTGTTAGCCCAAGTTAATAAATTTTTAATTTGATTATCATAATATATTTAACAATTACTTTTGTGTGATCAATCCACAAAACATATTAGCATGATTGTCCCAATCTATCCACCTTTAAAGTACCCCAGGTTCCCATGTGTCATAGCCCATTCTTGGAGGCTTTAAATTTCACAAATATCATACATTTTAAGTCTTTAATTTCATATCTTAAATAATTCAAAGTGAATTGCACACATACATAATAAAATAGACCTTATACCATATTAAAACATGATTTGAAGTCTATTTTCATCAACAATATCAAAGGATAAGTAAATTTTATAAAATATTCCCAAAATTTCACATTTCAAGAATCATAGATCATACCATTAATCAATTTATAAAACCAATTTAAGATGATATAGTATGTAAATTTCATAGAAAAAGACTCTTTATGAAACCATATATCTCAAACACTTGGTATTTGCAACCAAAAAATGGGATCCAAATGATAAGAGGAATGAGGGTTCCTAAAAATAAAAAGAGAGACCTAAATGATGAAACCCATATAAATAAATATGGATTTAAAAAACTATAGATCAATAAATTCAAGAGATACCACTTACTAAGATGATTCCTAAAGAAATGCATGTCAATCTAGATAGATCCAGAATCTACCCTTATTTCTCACAATAGATCTATAATAAAACCATTATATCAATACACAACCAATATATTTGGAAGTAACATCCCTAATAAATGATTACTTTTAATAAAAAGTGGGAAGATCTAGAGAAATGTCAAAGGACAATGAATAATGGTCTCTTACCTTGAGCTTCCTAGATCCAACACTTCAAGATCTGTCATAATTTATCTCTAAAAGGGTTAGGATCAAAAAAATATCCAAGGGTAATCCCTAGGGTTGAGATCCTAGGTTGTTGGAGAAAGAATGGGGTCAACAAGAGGCAATTTGGGTTTAAAAATAAATTTTTGGATTAATTAATTTTCATCACATGGTCTGAGAAAATGTGAACCTATTTCTATCTATTAGAGATAAACACATGGGTTGGTCACAAAATTTCCCTAACTATGCTCCAAATATGTGAAATTACACTTCCCTAAACTACCAAATATTTTACAGTTTCCTAGGAATTTCGAACAGTATAGACTAAGTGTGCTCCAACCATGAATATACCTAGAAAACTCCAAAAACTCCCAAAAATCACCCAAGACAACCTAATAATGGTTCAAAAGAAAGTAATATAAGTACATGAAAGTGAAATTAGGATGTGATGATATCAACTTAGTGAATAGGCATGGGGAAGGGTCATGTGTGTTTGTTATTGAATGTAACCTCTCTGTTTCTATCAATTGGGTATTATATACAACTTGTGGTGATCACATTTGTATCTAAATATAGGAACCAAATTTATTTATGAAGGTTACAAGATAGTAGGTGGATCTTCAATCCACAAAAAGATTAATATTGATTGTACTGGATATAGGATACTACCAACTATTCCAAAAATATTGATTTTAGTCCCAAATAACTACTATTATGTTCCTAAAGTAACCAAAAAAATTATATATATATATATATAGTTTAGACATGGACAAATTTTTATTCAATTATTTGGAGTAAAAGATACAACTTTTATAAAGATAACATTTGTTATGGTGTTACAAATCTTAATAAAATCCCTTATGTGCTAGAATATGAAACCCAAGTGTTGGAAATCGATAAAATATCAAGTTCACATGATTCATATCACACCTAATTGTAGAATAATCGACTTGGTCATATAAATAAGAAGATTTTGACAAAGATTTATCAAGAAGTGTATTTAGATTATTTTTAACTAAAACCATTTGATAAGTGTCACACTTGTTTTCAAAGAAAAAATGACCAAATATATATTTAGTAGAAAGGGTGAAATATCCATAGAGATTCTTGAATTAGTTCACATATATGTGTATGGAACTTTTATAGTTGAAGCTAGATTTATATTATATTACTTAATTAATTTTACCTATGAAACAAGTTGTAACACCCTAATATTTTAGTGTGTATTTTCTTTTAAATAAATACTATGTTTAATATCTTGTATCATATGAAACACCAAACTATAATGAACTGTGATATATTAATAAGATAAAATTATAAGTATTAAATATGACTATTATAATATAGCCATTAAATTAGTGGGTACAAATAGAAGTAATTTTATCATTGAATCTATTTAGAAAGGAGAAAAATGGAATAAAGTTGTAGAATTATTCCTTATGAGGCTCATTTGTTCAATCTTGTAAAGTAAGTAATGTATCTATTATTTTCACTATACCAAGCCCAAGATGAACTTCAACAAGTATGAGTTGAGAAAAATCATCCACGGGATAAGTTCATGCTCATTGAAATTACTATGATATCAATGTTAGTAGAATCACCACCTGTGATGACCACCATTTCTTATCTTACACTTAGATCTTTTGTGGAGGTCCTGAGGGTTTTTTTATGTTAAATTTAGGATGATATAAAAAATAACTATTAATGTAATACATGTTCTAATAATTTGAAATTTTTGTTAAATTTAATTTTAAAATAAATTTAAAATGTTTTATTTAATAAAAATATGTTTTTTAATTCTTAGGAAATAAATAATATATTTTAAAAATTAGGAGAAAAATAATTTGATGTTTGAAAGATCTATTTTTTTAAGAATTTTATTTTTCGATATATTATGTATTTTTATATTAATTAATTAATTAATCACTTTTTAATAATAAATTTAATTAAATGTATTAATAATATATATAAAAAACAATTTAACAATCATTTTATTAATTTTAGTTTATAAGTAATAAGAATAAATTCACTTTATGCTTAAAAAATACAATTTTTTAATTTTTTAAGCATTATGCATTATTATATTAAAATTAATTATAATCACTTTTAGAAATTGAATCAAGTAAAATGGAATTAATATTTTGAATCAACATGAAAAAATTAGTTAATATGGTTAATTTCATTTTTGGCCATAAAAATAAGTTACAAAGGTAAAAATTAATCACCATAGTAAAGGTTAAAATGAGATAAAAATGTTTAATGAAGAGGTAAAGTCTCAAAATGTTAAAAAATATCATATCTAAATTACTGGATAATGGAATTATAGAAATTATATTATCTTTCCTTCATAATTATAAATTTTATATCCACTTTTATGGTATATGATATCTCTTTTAATATTAATAAATTAATAATTACAAAAATTCTGCCCTCACCTATAAAAGGCCCCCTTCACCAACCCACTTTTCCTTACACATAAAGCCTCTTAGAGAAACTAAAATAGACCAAAACCCCACCCCAACCCTATTTCCCACATCCTGTATGTTTTTTTTCACACCAAAATACCAATCTAAGAAGGCTTAAGGAGTGGTCTAAATGAGGATATCAAAGGAAGGGCTAATTTTTTTAACCAAGTTCTTTCAAGTTTCTTTCTTCTTCAACCTCCTAAAAAACTATTACACACATCCTAATGTAATAAAATATTTATTATTATTATACCAAAATATTATTATGTTTATGGAATATGATGGGTTTTTTTATAAAAATCTAATGATCATATACAGTGGAAGACAACCTAGAACACATGCAGATCTATATTTAAGAAATCAACATGTAAATAATCTGAAAAACAGAGTACCTATAATTCATGAATAATATTAGTTTCCATATTACTTCCATAGATAGTGTTTTAGGAATATCAAAATTAGTAGTGAAAAAAAGAACCCTGCCTATGCTGGATTACACCGACTAATAGATTCATGAATGCTTTGTGAGGATACCCAAGAAACTGAAGGGAAGTTAGCGATTTATCAGGTGAGATAAACAATGATCGAGAAGCAGAGATATTTTAAAGAGGGTTAAAATTATTCTTAACCCACATACATTGCATGAAAGTAGTTTATATATGAAATCAAGTATGTTCCTTAATTTCTATCTCATTTATTCATACGTCACAAAATATGAATAAATGATATAAATCCATCATATGAAATCATAAACTTCATTATGTTTCATCTTATAAAATGGTTTTAGAATAAATTCCAAGAATTAAAAGAACCACAATTTGTTTATAACAAATTAAAACCATTTAGGGAGAGATATGAATAATATATATATATATATATATATATATTATATTCATGCATCGCATGCATGAAAAATACATGCATCATATGCATGTATTAAATGTACACTATATATATATATATACTTCATGCATCATATTTATGTGTACATTAATACCATTAATGTACATTTGAGTTTACACCTAACAATAATTTACTTGCACTAAAACCCCATTAGGACTTTATAAAAAATCCCACAACTCTTTGTGAATCAATCCAAACTCTTTTGGATATAGTTTTTCATCAAACTCTCTTTATTTTGAACAAACACTTTGTCCAAAAAATTATACTTATCTAATGATCTAACCATGTGAACATATGGGACTTAGTATCATTGAAAATAGATATGAAATCCATATTTTGTATATTTAATGAAAGTGTTTCATCTATCAAAGTGTTATCACTACTCAAGCTACTAAGGGGTATGGTGTGATCTCCATCAAACATACTCATATCTATATAAAAAAATTTACACCACAAGATGTATCATATACATCATATTTATATCTATGTAACTCCTTTTTCCATGACATTTATTTACCACTAAACATGGAACACATCAATCTAGTATTTTATTCACATTATTTCTTGATTATCCAAAAAATACTAAAAAAGTTGATGAATACATCTCATGTCATTCATCTATCTGATAAGTACATAAAATGACACTTATTTAAGTAGTTGAACATATCATATATTAAAAATCTAATAATGGACATGCATTTACTCAGTCTAATTCAATTAAGGTCTATATGTCTCTAACTTGTCAAACAAGTGGACAAATACCATCTTGGTTGTGCTTTAGCTGGTGACATGATCAACAAAATACCCAACCAACCCAATTTTAGCTAAGTTAACATATAGAATTATGTAAGTTGGGTATCAAATTTTGAAGGTTATCATGCTAGGTATCTCTCCATCCTCAATAAATAAGTATTTATAATCAGTATACAACCCTAACTATATCTATGACTATATAAAATTCAATGAGATATAATTTAGCGGATCAATATAAGTAAAAAGTCTCCACTTAATACCTCTTGAATAAATTCTTCATATTTCATATACAACTCTTCATAATGAATACAATATTCTATTCATTCTAACTTTATCATATCATTACAACCCATAATACTCAATAATGATTATCTATTAGAGACAACTTAAAGTTGTAATTTTAGGGGTTATTATCATTCAACCATTCATGTAAAATAAATTACAACACACATGAATTATTGATAACTAGATATTTCCTTTACTATAATAACATGATGCATTTATAACCATTAAAACTAATATCTCATGTGTCTAAAACATATAGATTATACATGAACCTCATGTTATTTTTTGCAGTAATGGTTTTTAAATGAATATGATACATTATCATGAGTATCCACCCAAATTATCTTTACATCACCCCTACCAATGATCTTATATATGATATGGTATTTGTGAAGGATGTTTTTACTCCTTTAAAAAGACTAGGGTTCCTTAGCCTGAGAAAAAACACCATTTTTTTTGCAATATATCTCGATTTTCCCCTCAATTCTAGGAACCAATCCAAGTTTAGAAATGAACTTATTGATCTAAACATCTTACTTTGCATAATATAATACAATTATGTATTCTACCTCTATTAAAGAATCTACAATAGTGTATTTTTTGAAACTCTTTTAACTAATTTCCACACTATTTAAGAAAAACATGAATCCAGATTGATATTTTGTATCATCCTTTTCAGATTATAAACTATCATATAAATAAAAAATTACATAGAGCTCATACTCTCCTCCAAAGAACAAGAACATATATTTAGTCAATCTTAATTACTTAGGGATGTTCTTCATAAAAATCCTCTGACTCACACCAGTATTGGATTAGTATTGAATTTTTATGCTCAAATCATACGTGACATGAGGTAGAGTACACAAAATGACATACATGATAGATCCTATAGAATATGAATAAGTAATCATATAATTTTTTTCAAACTCTTTGTAAGGATCCCAAATCTTCCTAAGATGCATGGAATGCAATATTGGCAAGGACACCCTTTTAGTGTTCTCTATGTTAAAATGACTTAACATTTTACCAATATATGTTTTATAAATTATTCTAAGAAACCACTTAGATATATCTATATAGATATTCATACCAAGTATGTAAGTTTCTTTACCCATGTCTTTCATTGATAAACATTTACCCAGTCACATCTTTAAAGAGTTAAAGTATCAGGATATTATTTCTAATAAGTAGTATGTCATCTATATACAGTATTAGAAATACTACTATACTCCCTCTAAGACACTTTTATACACATGAATCATATATATTATTGATTAAACCAAACTATTTGATTACATCATCAAACCAGATATTGCAACTCTAAGAATCTTTCTTTAGTTCCTAAATGGACCGTTGCAATTTTCAAACCTTAGCATTCTCATTTAGAACTTAAAAATCCCTAGTATATCATACACATGTCCATAGCTAAATTCTCATCAAGTAATGTGGTTTTTGCATCCATATGATATATCTCATAGTCATAATGAACTATTATGGATAAAAAAATTTGAATGGTCTTTATCATCAGAATAGGTGAAAAGGTATCTTCATAGAAAATACCTTGAACTTTTTTGTAACCCTTTTCCACTAGGAATTATATATCGATTTAAATCAACCATTAATTTCAATTTCTTATGGATAAACCACTTGATACCTTTGGGTCTCATTCCTTCTAGTGCATCTATAAAGTTACATCTCACCCTCAGTTTCAAGTAAGTAACCCTTCATTTATGTATTTTAAGTATATAAAGTGTTTGGGTGAAGTTTTGGAGGGTTTTAAAAACTTTTGGAAGGCTTTTGGGCCTTTTATAAAGGTGAAAAATTGGTGAAAAATTTATGGAAACTGTGAAAATCATATAGGAAACCACACACAATGAGACAAAGGCTAAGGGGAAGGTGCATGGGTAGGCACACAGTTTTTCCAAACTGTGTAGCTGCCTAAGAGAAACCATGCAATTTGGGACAATGTAATTTTACATGGCTGGTGTAAAATTTTACTAATTATGTGATCTAATCATGCTAGGTTTATCCTTGAGGCAGTGGATGGTGCATGGTTAACACATGGTTAGTGCATGGTTTGCCTAACCATGTGACTAACCATGAACGTTTTAAAAACAAGATCCACAAAAAGTGGATCTAGGTTGGAATTAGCCTTTAACCCCTCTTTTATCCTCCATTTCGACTTAAACTTGTTATTTATCCCTCCCAATGGCCAAGGAAGCTTTACCCATCAATTTGTAAGTGATCCGAAGGGTTTTCTTGGTGTGTTGAAGCCCATATATCATGGTAAGTTATCATTTATGGTCATATTTAGTGGTTTTCCTTAGATATACTTCTCTCACTCTCTCAATTTCTTATATATAGTTACTATGTGGATAGATCCAAGGTTTTTAATTCCAAATATGATTAGAATTTTCCTATTTATTGATAGGGAAAGACATCTAAGGCATGTTTTTGGATATTCAAGCTAGTTTCATGGGAGTTTTAGTTTCATTCTTCATTTTTACCAGAGAACCCAAGGTAGGTGGCTTCAATCTCAACTACTATTTCTAGAACTTTAAGGATTAGTTTCAAATTTATTGTTTTTATTGAAATTGGTTTATAAATTTTTTTGAATTTTTTATTAGAAATCCTCTTTGGTGATAGTTTATAGAATTGTGGAAATTGGGTTTTTTTTAGAAAGTGAAATTGGTAACTTGATTTTAAAATGAGGAATTTAAAATTATTGTTTGGTTTTGATGCATGGAAAAGTGTTTTCAATAAAAGGATGGTTTTATTGAAATGTTTTTTTGAATGGTTTTCAATAAAAGTACAGTTTTATTAAAATGCTTGAAAGGGGTTGTTCTAACATTGGTTTTTGGCATAATGGTTGTGTGTATTCATATGAATTTGGGACAGATAAGGGTATAAAGTATCACCTATTATTATTGAGATGGATAAGTGTCAGGAATTTTCCCTGTCGAAATGGTTCATTAAGTGATGACTTAGTGAAAGGAAAACTCACCACTTGTGAGTATAGGATGGTCTATGGTTTCATTCATGGTTGTGTGTGTGGATATGTATAATGAAATGGATTATTCCAAAATGGAATTTGTGAAATGGTATAGATCATTGTTTGTTTTATTTCCTTGTAAAATATTTTATTATGGAAAAATGTTTTGGTATTGAATTTCTTGGATTTATGATAAACTATTTCAATTGTTTTATATAAATTGTTTTATATAAATGTGCTAACTTGTCTTATCCTAGTGGAGTGAGTAGGGAAGTCATTGGGGAAAATTGACCGAGTTTCATTACTCACCTCTTCTTTGGAAATTTGGTGATTTTGCAGATATTGTTGATCATGACATAAACAAGGGTAAAGTATCACACTTCTTTAGTGGTGCTTCATGATACATGGGTTGTTTTTTGGATTTGGAGCATAGATCATGTGGTAGCTTTGGACTTTGTCTTTAGAGTCCTTTAGTTTTGTTGGTTTTTCTTTCTATTGTGTACTTTGATATTTATAGTCTTCCGATATGGTACTTGTCTATGGTTTAGTTTTGATATAAATGGTAGTACTTTGAGTTATTTTACATTGTTATCATGTATAATTTAGTGTTTTTGGTTTGTTTGGATTTAGTTTTTTTATTACTCAAAGGGAAAATTATCCTCCAATTGTATTGAATTCCTTAGAATTTATTTCCAACCTTTACCATCTTAGGGATATTTCTTAAGGCCAAGTAATGTCCTTCCACCTTCTCAAGATAATAAGGAAGGGAAATATGTTACAGTTAGTGGACAAGGAGTCCATCTTATATTTCATGGATTTTAACAATTTCTTGAAATCAAAACTCTCAATGGCCTCTTGGTAGGATGTAGGTTCATCACCTATGACCATTACTTCATATTCATTATCCATGATAAATCCATATCACTTGAGATCTTTATAAATCCTACTATTCCTTCAATGTTCTTGCGTAACTTGAGTCAATTATTCTTCCAAAACTCTTTTGTGTAACCAAATAAACCTCCATCCTAGGAACACTTATTTTTTGTTGGTATTTAATTTCTCCAAGTTCAACTTTTATCCCATTTACACCTCAACTCATGTGTTACTTCTCAAGAAAAATGCCTCATCGGGCCACAAACACTTTTTTCCTTAGTAGGGTTATATAAATAATATCCCATAATTTATTTGGGATAACCAAAAAATAAAGATTTATCATATTTTTAGTTAAACTTGTTAGAATTTAATCATCATATGAATTCTTCACATCCCCAAATATTTAAATAAGACAAACTGGTATGTTTCCCATACCATATCTTATATGGTGTCTTTATGACTTCTTTAGATGATATGTGGTTTATTAATAATGAAAAAGTCTTGATATCATTACTCCAAAATTAAATAGTAATGTCACATAAACTCAGCATCGATCGAATCATGTATAATAAGGCAAAATTACACATTTTAGATACACCATTCCAATATGGTGTTCTAAGAGGAGTGAGTTGTGAAACAATTCCACAATATCTTAGATGAGATATAAATTCCTAGATCAATTATTCACCAACTTGATCAGATCATAAGACTTTAATACATTTTCCCAGTTGATTCTATACTTTATTCTAAAACTCTATAAATTTTTCAAAAGTTTCATACTTTTGTTTCACTAGAATCATTTTCCCATACTAACAAAATTCATTGATAAAAGTAATGAAGTACCTGAAACTACTACTTTCTTGTAAACACATTGGTCTACAAACATCACTATGTATAAGATCTAAAAGTACACTACCCCTCATATATTTTCCCCCAAAATGTAATTTTTTCATTTTTCCTGATAAATAAGATTCATATGTATTAAAATATTCATAATAAACTAAGTCCAACAATCCATATCTATGGAGTTTTTGAATGCTTTTCTGATTTATATGTCTAAATAGATGATGCCAAAGGTTGGTGAAATTAGAATCAACTTTGACCTTCTTATTTTCAATGTTATAAATATGATTATCCATATCAAGAATATATAAACCATTCATTATATTCCCAATTCCATAAAACATTCCTTTATGATATATATTACAGTGATCGTTCTTAACAATGAATGAAAATCCCATCTTATCTAAACAAGATAAAGAAATAAAATTCCTATTTATGGTAGGAACATAATAATAGTTTTTCAATTCTAGGATCAACCTACTTGGTAAAATTAGATTATAAATTAAAATATATAATGTAGAAACTCTTGCTCTATTATCAACATGAAGATTTACTTCACCCATCATCAATTATCTCTTATATTTGAGTCTTTGTTTGTCAGTACAAATATATGACACAATTAATATCTAATACCCATGATCTAGAGTTAGAGAAATTAATTTATATAACATTCACATTTGGGTACTCTGAATGTTTCTCCTTTATAACACTTCTCAATCCTAGATACAAATATTTAACTATTTTATATGTCATACCTATTAATGATCTCAATATGATTAGTGTGAAGTATGCTATAATCTATAAAAAATATATATCAGTAGGTGAGTATCATTTATTATATATTTTCATTAAGGGATTTAAATGAAAATTATCCATTAAAAACAAAGACCCTATACATCATATCTATTTATTGATCTAATATACATATTTAATCATAACATACACCAATTATCACATAATAAATCCATTCTTATTTAGTTAGGGAATCATCACAATCACAACAGTTATGACTCTTGGAAAATAGATTGGATAACCACTTATCTAAATACATTATATGGATTAACTCAAATATATTCCTATAGTATCCTAACCATTAGGGATTACCAGTTAGTGTAACCTCAAGAAATCACCAAGAATAATACAAATAAGGACAATCAAGGTATATTCATACTGAGATAGATAATACCCAACATGAAAATTATGATTTTCTTATATCTTTATTTATTTACACAGGATAATCCAGGGGTAATTGTGCTGTGATCGATAATACCCAGTTGAATGATCAAGGTTTTGACAAGTGTTGGTTTGGAAGGAATATTACACTTATTATTTGAAAGGGTTTTAATTTATGGTCTCACCAATTAAATATCAAATGGAATTTATATGATATTTCATGTGTTATAAACATTTCATAATTTAATTTATATTATATAAACATTTTATATAATCTAAATATAATATATTTTGTAATTTATAAACCTTTCTAAATCAAATATTATGATTTATAAATATAACATTAATTTATATATCATAAGGTATTCCATTTAATTTATCAAAAAGTATTTTTAAATATTAAACTTTAATATTTAGGAAAAATGATTCATAAACATTTATTTAATTAATTATAAACAATTTATAATCAATATATTAATTTATAAAATCTTTATAAATTAAATATTCCCAAAATACCTTTTTTACATGATCTATAAAGAATATATAAACCATTAAAAATCATTTACATATTAAAAACATTTTTTTTTATAAAATAACTATTTAATATGCATAATCCTTATTCTATATAAGGGTATCCTTCCTTTACCCTTATGTAGATAGTCTGTGTAAGTGTAATTACCTTTTACCATCATGAATATGCTCTATGGAAAGGTAAGACCCTTACACAATACCAATTTTATAAGGTTTAGGAAGAAACTACCTATACACAACAACTTTCATATAGGTAATACCTTTATGAATTCCCCCTATATAAGGGTATTAATTTCACACAAACCATTTGTGTAAAAGTAATAAAGAGGTTACCCTTACGTGTAAAGGTAAAGTCCCAGTTAACTTTATATATACCCTTACATAGCCTCCTCGAGTAAGGGTAAAGGCTGATATACCTTTACGTAGATGGTCCACATAAGGGTATAACATTTATATAGCATGTCTGTGTAAGGGTAAATCATATTTACCTTTACATTGATCATATAATGGTCTATAAACTACATACCATTTTATGGAAATGATGTTATTTATTTTCACTTTTTATTTTTCTAAAAAACTAGTGATCTAAACACATTTAAATTTTGAAGAAAATTTCTCTAATACCACTGATGGGTTTTATATGAACATATAATGATTATATGTAGCTGAATACAACCCAAAATATAGGATAATATATCATCAAGAAATCAATGTGTAATTAATCCAAAAACCAGAGTACCTGGAATCTATGAAAAACATCTATTTCCATCTTCCTTCCACCAAGAGTTCTTGAGTATGATCACAAGGATAAATGTACAAAATATCCCTACCTCTGAGGAAGTACATTGACCAACGAATCCAAAAATGATTTAGGAGGATTACTAAGAAAGAGAAGGGATTCTAGCACCTTCTTGGGTGAGATGAATAATGACCTAGAAGATGTGTGATTTGGAAGAGGCTCACAAGTATTGCACACCTACAGTTATCACATGGCAGTGGTTTATATAGGCAATCAAGGATGATACTTAATTACTATATTATTTATTAATATGTTACAACGTATGAATAAATTCAATGAATTAATCATATTAATTCATAACCTTCTTTATGTTTCATCTTATAAAATTGTTTCTGAATAAATTACAAACATTAAAAAACCAACATTTGGTTCTAAACAAATGAAAACCATTTAGGGAAAGAGATGAATAATATATATGTAATATATATATATATATATATTTATTATATTCATGCATTGAATTCATAGAAAAATACATGAGTCATATGAATGTATACATGAATCTCATTCATGTACATTTTAATGCACACCTAATATAATAACCATCTTCCACCTTCCATCAATTCATTAGAAAATGATAACGCCACTCGTGTTATGGTCACATTACCTCCTATATAAATGAAATATTTCATATTTCATCATAACTTTACATGGATATTTCTAAAATTAAATCTAATATATATATATATATATTATATTTATGAAATTATTAATATTATAGAAAGATAAATTAAACATTTTATTAATAATATTAACAATAAATGTTTATTGTTAATTTAACCGCCTAAAACGAGTATATTGAGATAATTTTCTAAATTTTAATCTTTTCTTGGAAACATATTGAAGAGTAAGAATTTTATTATAATATAATAATAAATAAAATATTTATATAAAATTCTATAGATGATGAAACTATTTTATAAGTCCTTCGACCTTGGTCAATGTAGTAGAGTAATTTTGGAGGAATTAACCAAACAACCCCAAGTGACCGATGAGAGGAAAAAATATAAAATAAATGAATGGAATATGTTAATAAGTAGATCTCAAAAAATGAAACATACATGAAAAATATTATTAATCAATTATTTAATAAACTTAATTTTGTTATTCATAAGGTTAGATTCATGCACCATGCGGGTTGAGACTTGAGGTAAGGGTTCTTAGTCTCAATTTTAATTCCATGAGGAATGGTTATTATTATGCACATATTTAATTTTATATGGTTTAAATACTTCCATATATACTTATTATATATTAAATAATTTGTTATTCTTGATATTTTCACTTTCATTTAAGATCTCTCTATTCATTGTCCTTCAATTCATACATTACCTAAGTTATAAAAATCATTGTTATCTAAATTTACTTTCATTTAGTTATAAATAATATTCTTGAACATAAAACTTATATGTTTGATTTATTACACCATATGATTGTATTATGTTTTATTCCCTCTTTATTTTATGGTTTTATAACAATTTTTACATTTCACTTCCCTTTGGTTAACACTTTAACCAAACGATTGCTTATATGTGGACTCGACCTTATCCCTTAATTATGGCCAGGAATATTTTTACTATATATGAATATTATTTATATTTTTACAATAATGATATTATATTTATGTTAATTATTTATTAAGGTTAATTTTTTTCTTTTTTAATTTATATACCAAGGTTTTAAAATAATTTTTTTAATATTTTTTACATGGTTCATTTTGACTTATTTTAGAAAAGTGTGAAAAATAACATTTTTAATGTTTATCGCATGACCACATTTTCCACTTTTATAATTTTTTTTCATAATAAATATTCCTCTATAAGTTTCCATGGGTTTTCAAACCAAATACTATTCTAATTATTCTATGAATTTTTTGTTTTAAAAATAAAGGCCAACGTTTTAAAAGAATAAATAAAGGGATTTCATTCCACTTATGTATATTTTTATCTTCCCCTCAAAATTTTCTATTTTTAAATTCATTTTTTAAATGTTTCAATATTTTTAATTCTATTAAAATTAATTTTTTGAATGTAATCTTTTCACCCCTTGAAACGGATTTCTAAAAGTGAATTAGAAGTTTATTTTTACAACCATATTACAAAATATTTAGGAAAATTATTTTCATAACTTCACTTCCATTTTCTTATAAAAATCTAAAATATATATATTTTTTATTGTTATGTTTCATGTATTACGTAATAAATTATTTTATGAATTTATAGTTCATACCTCACATTGTTTGTAATGGTTATGTTCCCTATCACTCTTCATACCTCTCTTGCTTTCTTCCCACCTTCATGTCCATATTAATTAATTTAATGGATATATTCTCTATAAATTACACTATTTATATACCGTGTTTTATATTATTGACTTAAAAATATGCCAATTAATCTATATGGTGTCAGTTTTAATGGTACTTACCAATAAATTTAAATTTATTGGCCGAGGAAAAATATTTACAATCCATATACTTGTTATTTCAATATAAATGTTTATTGATTATTAAGGCATGTTAGTTATGTATTGTATCATTTATTCATTACTACATATGATGAATGCATATGAAATAATTAGTTATGGGTGTAGACTAAAATTATATAGACCCTTGGTGACCCAGTAGGTTTCATGAGGTAAAATAGTTTGGGTATGTGGTGTAAACCTTACCCATTTATATATGATAACTATTAGAAAAAATGTTGTACCAACAGTTTAGAACCATTGGTATAGACCATAAAACAATTTTTATAAAATATAATAGTTATTTTATGATTATTTAAGTATAATTAAACCAGTAATAACCTATATGAATGGGTTTAGAACCATGGGTATATGCAATTTAATAAGAAAGACCAATACTAATGGTTTAGAAAAACTGTTTGTAACACCCTAAGATTTTAAAATAGAAACATCATGTTTGATAGATTTTATGAAATAAAAAGCCAAGATTAGAATAAAATATAACACCCCAAGAATTTATGATATATTTATTTTTAAATAAATTAAATCTCTTCGATATATTATGATGTACATGACACTAGGTTTAAATGAAATGTGACACTCTATTAAAATATTATTCTTTAAACATGACCATTATAATCTAACCGTTAAGTTAGAAGATATTAATAATAATAAATAAATTATGGAAATTATATAGTGTACACATGTATAAAATAAATTAAATGGTTATCTATTGATTATAATTAAAATAAAAACCATTTGAAAGAGAAATAAATGTTTTCTAAAAAACTGTATTTTTCAGAATGACGGATTAGTCAAACTTTTTGTACATAATTTAAAATTAAATTTTACCAATATTTGATTTTTTTTGAAAAAAATAAACTTCATTTTATAAGTATAAATATAAAAATTATCTTTGGGTTAATTTTTTATAATTTTTTGAAAATATTAATTTTTTGATGAATAGTGAAATATATCGAATTTTAATTAAGAAATGCCTTTTCGTTTAAATTATTTAAAAATTTAAATTATATTTTAAAGTGGATTTGAAGTAAAATTAGTTCAATTATATTAAAATTTCTTTAATTTGGGTTATTTTAATCAATTTCATATTGAATTTTGATATTAAAACATTCTATACTTATAAGATTTTTTTCTTTAGAAACCCGTTTTCTTGTCACGTCTGTGGGGAAAAAAGGATTTAAGGTCACGTGTGTCGGTATAATTTTGAATTGGATTCTTTTACTTATGTGGATTATATTTATAAAAATGGATTCCATATTTGGATTCATAATAATTTATATTATATAATAATTTCAACTAAATTTTTTAACATTATGAATAATAAAAACTATAAACATTAATTACCACGATTAAGGTAAAAATGGGTTACCAGAGAGTTAAACTAAAAAGATATGGGTTAAAATTACCTAAAATCTTATAAAAAATCTATTTTATGGTCATATTTAAACCATTTAATATATATTATTAGAAAATTACCAATTTTTGAGGCTTGTGACATGATAAAAACGTGGGTATAATTGATTCTTTTCAAAAATACCAAGTGTGTCCTCTTTCCAACTTATAAAAGCACACCCCCTCTCCTCCCCTATTCAAACTCCCAAAGACCTTTGGTTAGGAAAATATCTACCCAAATATCTTCATCAAATCCCTATCCACATACTATATTCATTTTTTATATAGGAAAGAATGTCTAGGAAGGATTTCGGTTAAACCAAAAAGAGACTTCTCGAAGAAGAGGTAGAGTTTTTAACTATGCATTTTCATTTTACTTTTTATAACTCATTATAATATTTGAAAACTATAAAAAAAATGAAAAAACAAGTATATAATATATACTGATATTTTAATATGTTAATTGAATAACCTATATCCATCTCCATTTCTATAAAATGGAAAATGAAATCATCGATCGCGTGTACGGCGGGCTACCGCGACGCGAACCGATGTAGTTCATTTTCCATAACCATCTTTCAAGGATGGGTGTAATGATGGATTTAGAATATTAATATGATATTTATGATATTATTATAATTATTTAATTATCATATCACATATAAATTATTACTTCCAATTTTGTGAGGGATATGATAACCTTGCTCGTGTGTATGGGGAACTACCACCTCGTGAAGAGATGTGATTCATTTTTCACTTACGTTTGATATGGAAGGTAGTAAGGATAAAAGTTAATAAAATATATGTGATATTTATGATCTAAATATACCCCTTTAAATATAATATCACATCTAAATTCTAACCTTTCAATCCATTGGAACATAATAACGTTGCTCATGCCTACTTGTGGACTACCACCTCCACGTAGAGATGTGAAATGATTTTCATTTTATTTTTACATGGATGGTAATAAGGATGTATTTTTTTAATATAAATGATATATATAACATAATAATTATTCCATAAAGTTTAATTAATATTTATTTTCCTTTCATTCCATCCATCGAGAAAAATGGAAACAACGTTCATGCGTACGTATGACCTACTGTCTCCATAAACGGTGTAATCCATTTTCTATATCTAAATTATAACGATTACTATAAAAAAAATATAATGAATATATATGAAATTTATATCATGTATAAAATTATGGTAATTATGTAACCATGATCAAATTAAAAGGACCAAAATTACCAAACCAAAGCATATATGAAAAATGAAGCAATTATCACCCAAAATAGTGATTTTAAAAAAGAGTGATAGAATACTATAAGTAAATAATACATGGTATCAGATATATGATTATGGATATACAATGTATTTTTAATAAACCTATATTTATTATGTAGAATTTTTGGACACATACAAATGAATTCAAACAAGAGGTAAGGGTTTCTCATCTCACTTTTACTTTCATGGTACATATGCTATATTCACTACTTATTCCATTGTGTGGTGTATATAATAAACATTTTGATATATTATATCATGAATCTATTTATCTTCATGTTATTTATATTTTCATTTGATGTTATTTTTTTCATGGGGCTTATGATTCAAAAGTTACCAAAGTGGTTAGGGTATATTTCACAATCTCATCATTATTTGAGATTGTTTTTATTTAAGTCTCCCTTAGGGAAATTATTTGATATTTAAATATTAAAATAAATATATTTTATTCTCTTATGTTTATTCATTAACTTTTCAATAAATAATAACATTTTTCCCACTCTTTGGTGCTTAAAATTATTGAGAAATTATTTTTAAGAAAATATGACTTTATTTCTCTCTTCAGTCAAAAATCTCATTTCATAAAAATCCATGTTTTATAAAAATGTTTTCAAAAAAATGTTTTTATCATTTTAAAAATAATTTATTAAATACATTTTACCCATTTTTACTATTTTTATAAATTAATCTTCATGTCTTTTTCAAATCAAGGCTCATTTTTATTTTATTAAAAATGTGAAAGGAATATTTGTTTTAATATATACAAAATAAAAATAATATTTTTCCATAATGACCAATAAATGTTTTAAATATTATTTATAAGTTTTAAAATTTTACTTTAAAATAAAATTACTTTAAAAATATTTTCTAAATTCTCAGTTTTTAAAATATTTTAAAAGTGAAAAGGTTATTTTCCTCAAAAATATTTTGATGATATTTTTATGGTATTTATATACATCAATGATATAAAAAATTTATTTTACTTATTATCCACTAAGGATATGTTATATTGATACCATCCTTATTATTTCTCCAAATGGTTTATGATCAGTTTTATTGGGTATTTAAAATTTTATTACCATTCACTATATTACTCTGGATGGTTTATGATAATGTTTATTGATTAGGGTAAGTATTAAAATATTTTATTTTAGTTTTTCAATATGAATGTTTATGTGTATTATGTTTTACCCATTTTATATGAGGAATGAATTGTAATTATTAAGTGATGGGTGGGGCCTGAAATTTCATACCCCCTCGATGCATTAGTCGGTCTCATGAGACAAATTATATGGGAAATTTGGCTGAGGCCTTACCCATTTAAGTAATATTTCTTGGAAAGAGGATTTGATAGTAATAAATCTTGGAATAAGGTCTTAAGAATATATTTATGATGTTTAAAATTATACATTCCCTCATTATGATACCAGTTATTGATATCTATGTGATTGTTTGATTAGTTAGAATATTCATGGTTAAGCTTCAAGCTCATGTGATTATTTATATGGATTTATTTGATCATAATTTATTTATACCATTTTATGCCCAGTTTATTGATTAAATGACACGTGTTTCAGTTATTTACCTTCCCAAATTGATTATTCCTATTTATTCATGATAGATTTTGTTGTATGCTTACCCTTAACAAGCATCTAAACTCATGTCTTTCTTATATTTTATTCTCTCTAGGATACCACAAAGTGTTTTGTGATTTATATGAATGGATACACTATTAGTAATAATATAATTATCATAGAAAACAATTTTTATATTTTATTTTTTCAATTTTAATGATAATTTAAAGTATGTAGCTAGTTTACCAAGACCACTAAACTATTAAGTCATTTGAGATATGATTCCTTATATCTTATGCCAATGTAATAAAGTAGAAATAAGATCTGGGTTATTAGGTCATGGTCACTATAGTTGGTATCAAAGGAATTTTAGTAGAAAACTTGGGAACTAGATTTATGAAAACATATATTAGAGAATATAAACCTATCATAGAATTTGATATTAAGTATATAAGAACATCCTAAAAATTTGGTATGGAAGAGATAATGTGGAATTTATTATCAATAAATCCTTATTTGGATACTAAAAGTGGGTGTGGTTTTGGTATAGATGTAACTAGGGGTAATAAATCCAAAAAGGTGTATTGGGCTTGCCCCGATCATCATATTGTGTATGAAATCGAGCCATGCTACACACCTAGTTTGACTATATCAGGGGATATTATTAGGATAATTCACATTTCTTTACAAAACATTATTATTTATTTGGAAATAAAGATATCCCCAAATGAACCATGTTTATGATTATGATATTAGCTACACATAAAATTTTCAATTTATGATAAGTGTTTCACTAGTTTTGTGATTATAAATTATGTTTCATAATGATATAATCTAATTTAGTGTATGAAATTGTTTATAAATAGCACATAATAGAAATAATGAGAACCGTATCAATGCACATACTCCATATAGGGATTGAACTCATAAGAAATATAATGATGCTAGAGCTATAACAAGAGCTGGAACTGATCAAATTATAACCATATTGGGGCATCTGAATTAGGTTATGAGTAATAACCTTTCCCATATGGAGTAGTATGCTAATACACCATGCAGTGTAACAATTTTAGACTACTTAAAGTGTTATAAACCTCCGTCATTCAATTGGAATACAAATCCATTTTATATGAGTAATGGATTCGTTCCTTATAGAATAAATTTCTCACTCTAGAAAGTAGTGGAATAGAGAAAGTTTTCATGGAAGTTTATCATATCTCAGGATATGTGGATCAATGGTGTTTATTAATTCAAAACACTAAGGATAAAGAAGAAACAAAAAACATTGAATACATGTATTTCAAGGTACATTTTTGGGAAAAATATTTTCCTTATGAGAAATGGGTTGATATGGAGAGAAAATTCTCGAGTCTAAGATAAAAAGAAGAGAAAAATATTACTAACTATAAAGACAACTTTTCAAGGTTAGTAAGGCAGGCTATAGACTACATATGCAATTCAAAGATAAATATTGACCACTTATTTTATGAGATTAAGTCAATCCTTAGAAGTTACTAGTCTCCCAAAAATTCTCATCATATAAGGGAATAATATCATGTGATTTCAAGACATAAAAATAATTTTCCAAGTCTTATGGCTTCAAAAGGAAGAAAGAGAATAAGAGAACAATATGGAAAAAATGGATAAAGGGAAGAAGGTAAATAAGAATTTTAAAACATGTAATACTTTTGGAAAGAAGAACCTTGGTATATGCCTAAAAGTAAAAGGATTTTTCTTCAAGTTTGGATAAAAATAACATCATGCTCATGAATTTAAGGGTAAGGTAGAATCCCTCAAAGTAAAATTATTTAACTGTATAGAGTTGGGGCACTATTCCAACCAATATACCAAGTGTAAAGGGAATATACCTTAGAATAAGCTAAGGTATCAATGTCAAGTTTAAGCTATAAATATTACTAAAGTGAAATGATTACTGTGTTTAGGTATTTAGATCAATGAAATATATTGTAAATTTTTTTTATTGATGGACTTCTTGTTATAATAATCATGTCATGTATAAGGATTTTACTATAGTAGTATTTTTTTAAGTATTTAAAAGACTTTGTTGAATGGTACAAAGAAAAGTGATTCAGTGTAAATTTGATATTTTTAGAAAACACATAATTAAGATAAGATAACCCTGAATATTTACTTTTTGTTGATATAATAATGACAATGATATGTTTATGGGATAGTATTGGTGACCATGAAATTGGTTAGTGATTTGATGGTCTATGTAATCTTTATTAGAGTTTACTGCATGTTAGGGTCTATATAATATATTTTACAACCTAAGATTTAATTTTTGGAAGATTTCATGTTTTCGTTATAGTTTTTATGGTGATCAAGGTATTTACATATTTATAATGTGACATTAAGTTCAAATTTATATTGTTATGGGAATATAATGTTGATTTAGTGAGCTTCCTTTAAAATTTTTGGACTTTGAAATTAGAGAGTTATATTTTGGACGAGTCTTATGATTAAATATATATGGAATGGATTAATTTGAACTTTGCATGTTATTGGTTATTTTTTATAACCATTTTTTATTTTGGAAAATATATATAGATAGGAGTAACTACTTGACATTCTAGGGATATGTTAAATATGCTTCAGGCATAAAAATTCATTTTGGACATTCATTTATTAGATTAATAAATGAAATGGGAATTGGTTTGAGAACAACCAAAGGATGAAATTGTTCCTGGAAAATAGAAATATATCAAGTAAGTACATTTTCATGTGTTCTCAGTCTGGATAGTAAAGAAATTTCTCAACTCCAGGAAAAGGATCTTGAAACCAAAATTTTATCCTAGTACTTTCATTTTTGATAAATCAAATGGTCCCTTAAATCATTGAAAATTTATGTTTTTTTGGTTGTTTAATTTATCTTGATCATTCACCTTCTTGTGATCAATGAACTCTATCACCCTCTATCATTATTTGTGAAACACGTTTTTTCCATGTATATATCTTCACTTCCCACCTATGTTCTCCTACTTTGAAACCCAGTTGTGTGATTATTCCATATGACCTTAAAAATTCATATTCTATCTTATCAATAGTATTTTTTAACCATTATAATGAAGTGGGATTTCAAGAAGGTAAATTTAAATGGTTAGACACTTGATTATTGAGATCACAATTAAATTACGAGTACATAATTTATTTAAGGGGGTAGAATGAAACACCTTGATATTTTAAAATAGGAACATCATGTTCGATAGCGTGTATGAAACTCAACACCAAGACTAGAAGAAAATATAACACCCCAAGACTTTCTAATATATATATTTTAAATAAATTCAATCTCTTTGATACCTTACGATTCACACAACATTGATTTTAAATGAAACACGACACTCTATTAAAATATTATTCTTTAAACATGACTATTATAACCTAGCCATTAAGTTGGAAGGTTTGAAAAACTATATTTTTCTAAATGGGGGATTAGTCACACTTTACGCACATAATTTAAAATTAATTTTTTACCAATTTTAGAAAATTTATTTGAAAAAATAAACTTTATTTTTGAAATATAAATATCAAAATTATCTTTGGGTGAATTTTTGGGAGTTTTCTGAAGTGATTAAATTTTTGATGAAAAGTGAAAAATAATGAATTTTAATTGAAAACTACTTTTTTGTTTAAATTATTTATAAAGTTAAATTATATTTTAAATTGGTTTTAAATTAAAATTATTTAAATTATATTAAAATTTAACCAATTTAGGTAATTTTAATCAATTTAAGGTAAAAATGGGCTTACCAGGGTGTTAAACTAAAAATATAAGGGTTAAAATGATCTAAAAACTTATCCAAAACCCATTTTATAGAGATATTTAGACCCCATAATATATATTTTTCTATAAATACCCATTTTGAGTATTTTTTAATGATAAAAACATGGATGTAATTAATTATTTTCTACCAAGTGTGTCCTCTCCCCCACTTATAAATGGACACCCCCTCTAATCCCTTATTCACACTTCAAAATCCATTTGATTTGAAAAATATCTTAACAAATATATTATTTAAATCCCTCACAAATCCTATAAGATTTTTTTAGATCCTAAATCTAATATATGAAGGCTTTAGGTGAAACCTAAAGAGGTTTCTTAAAGAAGAGATAAAGTTTTTAACTATGCATTTTCATTTTACTTCTTATTATAACTTATTATAATAGTTTACAACTATGTAAAAATAATAACATAATTATATAATATATAATTATATTTTATTATGTTAATTTAATAAACTATATTAATTTCCACTTCTATTGAATGGAAAATGAAACCATCGATCATGCTTAGGGCGAACTACCACCTCACGAACAGATGTAGTTTGTTTTCCATAACCACCTTTAAAGGAGGGATTTAATGATGTATTTAGAATATTTTTATGATATTTATGATATTAATATACTTATTTAATTATCATATCATATATACATTTTACTTTCCATTCTGCGAGGGATACGATAATGTCGATCATGTGTACGACTGACTACCGCCTCACAAAGCGATGTGATCCGTTTTTCACTTACACTTTACATAAAATGTAGTTTGGATAAAAATAAATGAATATATGTGATATTTATGACCTAACCATAATTTTTAAAATATAATATCACATATAACTTTTTACCTTCAAATCCATTGAAAAACAATAATGCTACTTTTGCGTATGTGTGGACTACCACCTCCACATAATGATGTGAAATGTTTTTCATTTTATCTTTAAATGGATGGTAATAAGGATGAATTTTATTAATATAAATAATATATATAACAATAATTATTATTTAAAGGATAATAAATATTTATTTTACATTCATTCTATCCATCAAGAAAAATGGAAAAGGCGTTCATGCGTACATACAACCCACCGTCTCCATGAACGATGCAATCCATTTTCTATCTCTAACTTTTATAGATTACTCTAAATAAATATATAATGAAAATATATTATATTTATATCATGGTTAAAATTATGGATATGATGAAACTATGATCAAATTAAAAGAACCAAAATTTCCAAATCGAAACATACATGAAAAACGAAGCAATTATCACTGAAAATATTGATTTTTATAAAGAATTACTAATAAATGAGTGATAAAAAATATAATTAAATAGTAAATGGTTTGAGATATATTATTATAGTTATTTAATGTATTTTTGATAAACCTAAATTTATTATATAGGGCGTTCATAGACATATGAAGGAATTCAAACAAGAGGTAAGGATTTCTTGTCTCACTTTTACCTCCATGAGACATATTCCATATTCAGAAATTATTACTTTGTGTGGTGTATATACTGCCCATTTTGATATATTATATCATGAATATATTTATCTTAATGCTATTTAAATTTTCATTTGAAGTTATTTATTTCATGGGGATTATGATTCAAAAGTTACCAAAGTGGTAATAGTATATTCAACAATCTCATCATTATTCGAGAATTTTTTTTGTTTAAGTATCCCTTGAAAGAATTATTTGATATTTATATATTAAAATCAATATATTTTCTTCTCGTATAATTATTTATTATTTTTTTCAATTAATGTTCTTTGGTACTTAAAATTATTGAGAATTGTTTTTTAAGAAAATCTGACTTTATTTCTCTCTTCGATCGAAAATACTTTTTCATCAAAACCCATGTTTTCCAAAAATGTTTTAATTTTTTTATACTTTTACAAATAATTTATTAAATATTTTTTTTACCAATTTTTATATGGTCCCAAACATAAACATTAGATAATATAGTTAATTCAACTGGAATACACTTATTATATTCCCAAAGGTCATTTCAATTTAGAGTTTTAGAGAATTAGATCATAAAAAATACATGAAAACACACAATCATACAAAGTAGATACTAATAAAATAGTATCCAATTCTTATATAATAAAAAAGTTTTAAATATATCATGAATTCTTCATAGCATTCATCTTTTCTTCTTATTTTCTCCTACCCATCCTTAATCCTTGTGAAAAACATTTTAAAACTTGGTACGAGCACAAAAATCTTAGTAAGGGACATAAAAATAAAGAGAGAAAATTTTAGTCCATGAATACATATAAACATATGAAATCATTTTCACAAATACATACTTCTCACCCATTAAGTATCATTAGTTACTTTATGAAAACTTGAGATTTCCATAAAACATAGAAAACATAAATAAACATTTAGGTAACTTGGGAAATTACATACTTAAGTTTGTAAACCTCATGGATACCATATGATTTGTAACCCTCATAGATACCTTATAGTATAACCATCATGGTTACCTTATAATTTAACCCTCATAGATACCTTATGGTGCAACCATCATAGTTACACTTGGAGTAACCATACAGTCAACCTCCAACATAAACACACCCAATGCATTATAGGGAGATAAAAGTACCAAAATTCATCATAAACAATGAAAAAGAACCCAAATAATTATAAAACATGAATAATTTCAAAATAAAAACATTCCTTTTGAAATTTGTAAAAATAGAAATTTAAAAGAGGGTTTTTAATGAAAATTCCCTTATCTCAGGTTCGTCTTACTTAAAACAAGTTAAAAACTCTTGTATAATGGTTTAAAGAGTGTTATTAATCTATTACAGAACTATAATAATGTTTATAATACCTTATATGACCATATTATAACAACTCTCCACCCATTTATTAATAATATTTTGTTATTTCCATTGTTTCAGGAGCGTTCTTTTCATGGGTTCCATGATTGGTTTGTAATGGATTTTTCTTTTTTTAAAGGAAGAAAAACTCCATAAGTGGAATGAAATAGTATTAATATTTTTCCATAATTTTAAATAATACCATATATCATTTTTTTCTGATATGAGGATGATTCATTAGATAAAACATTAATGAAAATGATTTAATTTATTTTGGCATTTTTTACGACTATCACGAAAATATATCATTTTATTTAATATCATGTTTATAAATTGGTTCTAGAACATTATATAACTTATAATATGTATAATAAAATCTTATTTAACCATAATAATGGTTTTATGACCAGACTTGAAGGTGATAATTGAAAATGAAAGTGTATCATCCACGATGGCGGTAAATCAACACATCATGGACGATGTTCTCATTTTTAGAATAAAAGGGAGAGGGGAAATAGTTTGATGATGAATTTTTCCACAAATAAGATAAAATTATATTATATATAAGATACTTGAGTTTTAATTCCACTTAGACAATGGTAGGTGAATAGATAATAGGAAAAGAAAAAAAAATTAAAAGGAAAATAAAAGAAAATGAAAGAGGATTTTACATATTGAATTCTTCTGCTTGAGAACCTCTTTAAGGCACTTGGTTTTGGCCTTTTAGTGAGACCAAAAAGTCATGGATGTGGGTAAGACTACTATTAATGGAATTGGGAATAAATTAAAAAATCTACAAGGCTTTGAGTTGTGAGGAGAATATATGGTGAGGGGTGATATTTATAGTGGATGAGAGGAGTTTTTTTTGATTATTTTATTCATTAGTTTATTATTTTGGCTCAAGACTATGAATAGTTTGAAAATTATCACTAAATATATTAAAATAATAGAGTTATTGAGATTATGGGCTTACATCATCCATAGATCATCTGTAACTCAATAATTCATGTATTTGTTAAATACCCTAAATTACCATATTTCACTATTCACAAAAAAATCAACTTTTTTACGAAAATATTTTTTTTACCATAACTATTTTTAAATGTGTAGAATTAAAAAATGAAATCCATTTTTGTAAAATTATTTTCTAAATATGATAAATTTAATTTTTAAATAAAATCGTCCTTTATTCAAAAAATACCAATTTTAAAACTATAACTAATATTATAGCACTTTGAAAAATTAATTAAGGTATCATAAAATAATCTTATAATAATAAGATAATAAAATATTAATTTATTAATACATTTTATGAAAATAATTTTCTTTTAAATCATTAAATTAATTATAAAATTATAAATAAGAATTTATGTTTCACAAAAATACCAACAATTAATTTATCACTTTGAAAACATTTATTTACTTCTAGAAATTTCATCCTCACAATTTTTGTTCACTTATTAAACAAGCAAGGATACCTTTCCCTCATACCATTTTCATATTCCCATGTTACATATTAAACCATGTAGTTTTTTCACAAAAACTTAACCTGGTGAATTTACATTATTCTGTAATACTTGCTCCCTACAATCAAGAATCTGAATAGGATTTTCCTCATAAGAAAGGTTCTCTTCCAACTAAACTACTTCTTGGCTAAAAACATGAGATCAATATGGCATATATTTTCTCAATATCAAAACATGAAAAACATTATGTACCTATGATAAACTAGGAAGAAAATATACTTGGTGGGAAACTTGTCAAACTTTATCTAGGATTTCAAAAGGTCCAATTAACCATGGACTTAACTTTCCTTTCTTTCCATAATGCATAAAAATTTTTAAGGAGATATTTTAAGGAAACCATAATCACCTACCTTGAAAGAAAATTCTTTCCTCCTATTATATGAATAACTTTTCTTCCCGATCTGAGATGTACTAATGTGTTTCTAGATCATATTTACTTTATTAGCCACCTCCTATACTAATTATAGTTCCATAAACTTCCTTTACCTAACTTCATCCAAAAATTCTAGGGTTAGAGACCTCTTTCCATACAATGACTCAAAAGGCTCCATCTGTATACTAGAATGAAAACTATTATTATAAGAAAAATCAACTAAAGAAATATACTGATCTCAACATCCTTGGTAATCCATTGAAAAATCTCAAATCATATCCTCCATGGTCTGAATTTTTTGTTTTGACTATCCATATGATTGAGGATGAAAGGCTATGATAAAATTTAATTCAGTTCCCAATAAATTCTAAAGGAATTTCCAAAAGTTAGAAGTAAACCTAGGATCACGATCAGATATAATGGAGAGAGGAACTCCATGTAACCTGATAATATCTTTGAGGTACAATCGATAAATATGATATAGATAAAGAGTGTCTCAAATAGGAAGGAAATGTGTAGATTTAGTCAGTAAATCAATAAAAACCCCAACTCACATTTTTACCTTGAGAAGTCTTTGGTAGTCCCACCATGATGTCCATGGATATATTTTCCCATTTCCACTTTGGAACTGGAAAATGATTTCATGGAAAAATAAAAAATATCTATTTTTATTCCATCCTACCAGTAATAATACCAAAGGTATTTGTACATATTTTTGTTTCCAGGATGAAATGAAAATGGGGAACTATGAGCTTCATTTAACAATTATTTCTTCAGTTGGGAATTACAAGGCACACATAATCTCTTTCCAAATATCAAGATAAAATATTTATCAATATTAAATTCAGGAAACTTACCTTCCATGACCAATTATAACTTTTTCTGTAACTCACGATCTTCCTTTCACACTTTCCTAATTCTTTACAAGAGAGACGACTGCACTAACAACTAGAGAAAAATAAAGAAATTTTTTACACCAACAACTTCTAAGAAAAAACCTATAAAATCACTTATTAAGGGGTGATGTTACAAATATAACATGGTTAATGATTCATGGTGTTTTCACCTCAAAGGAGTCTTCCACTTTGTTTGTTTTTCCAAGATGGTAATTGATCATGAAATCATAATCCTTTATCAGTTCCAGCCATATTCTTTGACTCATGTTCAATTCTTTCTGAGTAAATATATACTTAAAACTTTTATGGTCAGTATATATTTCACATTTGTATCCATATAAATGATGCCTCCAAATTTCTAAATCAAAAACCACAACTGATAATTACAAATCATGTGTGGGATAATTTAATTATTGAGGTTTCAATTATCTTGAAGAATAGGCAATTACTTGGCTATTCTGCTTCAGAACACAACTAAGTCCCTTCAATAAATAATCACTATAGATGAAAAAATCACCATTTATGAAAGGTAGGGATAAAACTAGAGCATTAACCAATCTTGTTTTTAGTTCTTTAAAACTAACATCACAGTATTCTGTCCAAATAATTTTAACCCCTTTTCATGTTAACTTAGTTAGTAGGATAGATAACCATGCAATGTTTTTAACAAACCATCAGTAATATCATACTAATCCAATAAAACTATGAATTTTAGTAGCATTTGTAGGTATTTTCCATTCATCAACCACTTTCATTTTGGAGGTATTGAGTGTTATGCCATCCTTATTTATAATGTTCCCAAGAAAAGAAATCTATTACAACCAAAAATAAAATTTTCTAAATGTCCCATATAACTTATTTTATTTAAGTGTTTTTAGAAGAATCCTTATATTTATTTCATGATCCTCATAAATTTTTGAATAAACCAAAATATCATCAATAAAAACAACAAAAAAATTATCTAAATATTTATAGAAGATTCTATTCATAAGATCCATAAATATAAAATGGTTTTTTTCAAACCAAAGGTCATAACAACAATTTAATAATGCATATATCTAGTAAAAAATTCTATTTACATAATGTAATACTCCTTAACCTTCATCTTATGGTACCCAAATCCCAAGTCAATATTTGAAAAATACCAGGCTCCCTGGAGATGATCAAATAAGTCATTGATATGAGACAATATATAATAATTCTTAATAGTAATGTTATTAAAAGCACTATAATTAAGGAAAAGTCTCATGAAACCATATTTATTTTTAATGAATAAAATAGGATCAACCAATGGTGAAGTGCTAGGATGAATGAAAAATTTATCAAGAAACTCATGAAACTGATTTTTAAATTCTAGAAGTTCCACTTGAGCCATTTGATAAGGGGGTTTTGAGATTATCTTAGCATCATGAACTAAGTATATAATAAATTCAACTTACTGATCAGGTATAACACTAGGAAAATCATCAGGGAAAACATACAAGTATTTATTTACCACTATCACATCATTAATATGAACAGTTCTATTATTTTCAATAATATATGCATGATAAATTTCATTTCCATCTTTTAATAGTTTCTAAGCTTTCTGATATGTTATCAATGGTATGGGTTCATTATTGTATATAAACTGAAAATATTTCTGGAAAATAACTTCTTTGGCTCTAAAATAAATCTTATCATGGTAAACAGATAGCCATTCCACACCTAGAATAACATAAAACTCTACTTGGGGTAAAACAAAAAGGTTTTCAGGTATTTTCTTTCCATAGAAAACAATAGGAAGATTCATATATATAATGATTTTTTCCTTAATATCCCCCCACTATTTTTACAATAAGTTCTGATTTCATTTATTAAGGTGAAATTTATAATTTATTAGAAAATTATTTATAAATAAAGGAATGTTTAGATCTCGTATCAAACAAGACATTAGAAAAATATGAGTAAAAAAACAAAGTACCTGATACCACTTCATTAGATGGTCCAAAATCTACTAAAGTAGTCGTAAAGGATTTATCTACACATTTATACTTATTTTCTAGCTATTTACCATTATTCAAATCTTTATTTGGAAAGGTATTTATGTAATGAACGATCTCACCACATTTGAAAAACCTTATAGTTTTCTTATTAGAATTAAACATACAAACACTAAGATATTTTTCATTACAATCTCAGGCCATATGTCCAAACTTACCACATTAGAAACACTTACTAGATTTTTTAAGGCATTCAACATGATGCTTTTTACCAAAATTACCACAAACTAGAAACCAAATTTTCATACCTTCATATTTATTTGATTGACTGTTACCCATTACTTTACTTCTAGAAAGATTCTTTTTCTTGTTTTCAAAGTACACATGATCATTAGAGAACTCCATTTATACCCTCTTAGCACATAAAACAAGTTTCTCATAACTTTTTCATTCACGGGTGGACAAAACCCTTTAGTATCTTGGCTTCAATCCTAAGTAAAAACAATTGATTTTAATATTAATATCCCGAATAATATTTGGAGTATACCTTGACAATTGGGTGAAATTTTATTCATAAAAAACCATTGAATCTTACTAATTTTGTTTCAATTCAAGGAAATTATATTATATCCTAAGTCAAACCACCTTAGGAAAATATTTTCAAATAAAATATTCTTAAATTCATCCCATTCCAAGGCATTAATCTCCTTGCTATCTCCGATATTCTTGACCATTGGATACCAATATTCAGATTCAAATTCAAAAAAAAGAAAGACTAAACTTTTTATAATATGAACACCCCATGACGTCAAATATCTTTTTAAGGGATTTAATCCACCCATCAAATGCCACTAGGTAAGAAGATTCACTGAAAGTAGGTTGGTGTGGCCTCATAAAATGTTCCACTTTCATCATGTTCCTTTTTGGTAGCTTTAGATGTTCTCTTGCTTGGATACCTCTGCCATTTATATCCTACATCAACTTATCCATCACTATAACAAACTGATTAGTTCCAATTCCCACAATTCTAGGTTGTAGATTTGGAAAGATATCATCCTCCTAGTGGCTTCCTACTTCAGATTCCCTATTTATTCAATGAAAAACCATTCCAAACATACATATCTTAGATAAAGAAAAATTGTAATCTTAAAATTCTATATCATTTAAAATTAACCATAAAATTATTTATGGTATTCTATTAACATCATCCTAACCCCTAAATTTATCTAAACTGTGCTCTAATTCCAACTATAGGGTCCTCACCTTAAACATTACATAATCTAGTTAATTCAACTAGAATATAATTATTATATTACCAAATATCATTTGAGTTTAGAGATTTAGATAATTAGATCATAAAACATACATGAAATACCATAATCTTACAAAATTTATACTATTAAAATGGTATCCAATTCTTCCATAATAAAAATGTTTTTAATATAACATGAATTCTTAACAACATTCATCTTGGCTTCTTATTTTCTATTACCCATCCTTAAACCCCATGAAAAACATTTTAAAACTTGATATGAGTAAAAAAAGATCAGTAATAGACATAAAAGGAAGGAGAGAAACCATTAGTCCAGGAATAATTATAAACATATGAAATTGTTTTAAAAAATACATACTTATCACCCATTAAGTATCATATATTTACTTTGTGAAAACTTGAGATTTCCATAAAACATAGAAAACATAAATAAACATTTAGGTAACTTAGGGAATTAATTAATTACTATTTAAACCCTCATGGATACCGTATAATTTATAACCCTCATGGATACCTTACAGTGTAACCCTTATGACTACCTTATGATGTGACCCTCACAACTACCTTATGGTGTAACCATTGCAGTTACACTAGGAGTAACAATACAGTTGACCTCCAATATATACATACCCAATAAATTGGAGGGATATATAGGTCCAAAAATTCATCATAAACAATTCCAAATAACTAAAATAATCATAATTTATGAATACTTTCATTATAAAACATTCCTTTTGAATTTTAAAAAAATAGAAATTTAAAAGAGGATTTTTAAAGAAAAGTCCCTTACCTCAGGTTTGTATTACGTAAAACGAGTTCAAAACTCATGTATAATGGTTTAAATAGTTTTAGTAATATATTATAAAACTATAATAATTTTTATAATACCTTATATAACCATATTATAACAAATTCCCCCCATTTATTAATAATATTTTGTTATTTCCATTGTTTCGAGTGCGTTCTTTTCATGATTTCCATGACTAGTTCGTAATGGATTTTACTTAAAGAATTAATGAAAAACTACAGAAGTGGAATGAAATGGTATTAATATGTTTCCTTAATTTTAAATGATACTATATATAATTTTGTTTTCTAATTTTAGGATGATTCATTAGATAAAACATTGATGAAAATGATTTAATTTATTTTGGCAGTTTTTACGACCATCACAAACTTATATCATTTTATTTAATATCATGTTTATATATTGGTTAAAAAACATTATATAACTTATAATATGTATAATAAAATCTTATTTAACCATAATAATGGTTTTATGACCAAATTTTAATTCAATAATGAAAAATGAAAGTGTATCATTCACGATGGTGGTAAATAAACACATCATGGACAATGTTCTCATTTTTAGAATAAAAGAGAGAGAGGATAAGAAGTTTGATGATGAAATTTTCCATAATAATGATAAAATTAAAGTATATATAATTTAGTAGAGTTTTAATTCCACTTATATAAGGGTAGGTTAAGTGAGAATAAGAAAAGAAAAGAAATTAAAAGGAAAATAAAAGAAAATGAAATAGGATTTTACCACTTGAATTCTTCTCCTTGAAAACCTTTTCAAGGCACTTTGTTTTGGCCTTTTGGTGAGACAATAAAGTCTTGGATGTGGGGAAGAGTCTTGGGAAGGTAATTGGGTAGAAATTAAACAAGATACAAGGCTTTTAGGTTTGATGAGAAGTGGTCGTGAGGGGTGATATTTATAGTGCACGAGAGGAGTATTTTTTGATTATTTTATTCATTAGTTTATTATTTTGGCTCAATAATATGAATATTTTGAGAATTATCACTAAATATTTTAAAATATTAAGGATTTTTCTATATTATGGGATTACATAAGCCATAAATCATCTATTAATCAGTAATTTATGTATTTTTTAAATACCGTAAATTACCATTTTTACTATTCACAAAAATTCAAATATTTTAGAAAAACCCCAAAACTTCACCCTAACCATTTTTCAATGTTTAGAATTCAAAAATAAACTCTATTTTATGAAAATAATTTTCTAAATATGAAAAATTTAATTTTTACTTAAAATCATCATTTATTTGAAAAGTACCAATTTTAAAACTATAACTCATTTTATAACACTTAGAAAAACTAATTAAGTTCTCATAAATTTAACTTATATTTATAAGAAAATAAAATATTAATTTATTATTATATTTTAAGAAAATTAATTTTCTTTTAAATAATTAAATTAATTATATAAATATAAATAAACATTTATGTTTCATAAAAATACCAACACTTAATTTATCACTTTCAAAACATTTATTTACTTATTCCATGATATAAATATATCATATTTTCACTTATAAGATACATAAATTTTATTTATAATCTCATAGGTGAGGTTACTATTCTATTTGTATATATTTCTTAATTTCTTTAAATACCACTTATTTTATTATACATTTATAATGAATTTAACTATTTAATTCGATAATTAAAGAAAATTATTTTATAAGTATCTCGGTTGTTAAATTTTGACCTTTCAATTTTTTTTGAAATGAATATTTATTTAGTTTTTAAAATAAGTCCCATTTAGCTTTTACCAAAAATGTGAAACAGATCTTTATTTTAAAATACAAGACATGAATCAAATTTTCCACTGCCATAAATACACAATGTTTTAATGATTATTATAAATGTTTTAGAAGGTTATTTTCAAAGAAAAGTACTTTGAAAATGTTTTGTGAACTTTTAGCTTTAAAAAAATTTTCAAAATGAAAAGGTTATTTTCCTCAAAAAAGTTTTTAATAACATTTTATAGTGTTTTTATTCATCAATGAAATCAAACATTTATTGTACTTATGATCCAATTGGGATATGTAATATTGATGACATTATTATTATTTCTTAGGATGTTTTATAATCAGTTTGATTGGGGATATACAATTTTATTACTATTCACCATATTACTTTGGATATTTTATGATTATTTTTATTTATTGGGGTAAGTATTAATATTTCATATGTTAGTTTTTCAATATTAATGTTTATGTTGATTATGTTTCATCCCTTTAATATGAGGAATGCATTGGAATTATTAAGTGATGGGTGGGGCCTGGAATTACGTGCCCCCCCAATGCATTGGTAGGTATCATGTGAAAAATTAGCTTGAGTATTTGGATGAGGCCTTAACCACTTATGTATGATGTCTTGGAACGAGGCCTTGATAGTAATAAGTTTTGTAATGTGGCCTTAAAGGTATGTTTATGATGTCCAACATTATGAATTCCCTCATTATGAGATCTGTTATTTATGTCCATGTGATTATTCGATTAGTTAGAATATTCATGGTTATGTTTCAAGAACATGTGATTATTTATATGGATTTATTTGATCATAATTTATTTCTACAATATTATGATCAGTTTATTGATTAAAATTCACGTGCTTCATTTTTTTACCATTCCATATTTATTACTCATATTTATTAATTATATCTTCCACTGTATGATTACCTTTACTAAGAATCTAATATCACCCATTTATTATGTTTTATTCTCCCCAGGATACCAAGAAGTGTTTTTTGATTGATATGTTGGGATAATATATGAGGAATAATGTAATTCTACAAGAAAACATTTTTTATATTTTATAGTTTCAATTTTGATGATAATTTCAAGTATATATCTAGTTTACGAAGACTTATAAACTATTTATTCCTTTAGGATGTGATTATTTGTATCTTATAACAATGTAATAAAGTAGATACTGGATTTGGGTTACTGTGGTCAGGGTCACTACACTATCAGTATAAGCCTTCTATTGAAAAAAATTCCAATGATGGGTATTGATCTAAGGAACTCCTATTTATTTTCCAAACTCTTTACCATTAAGATACAAATTTTTTTATGTTAATATGTAAATACATATAAATGAATATATATATGTATTTTTTTTAATTTTGAATTATTATTTATTATTATTATTATTATTATACATAAATAATGGGGCTACCTATAACAACATTTTGGTAAAATTGTTGGTATAGGTGTCCATATATGATACCTATACCAACAGTTTGGTCAAACTATTGCTATAAGTGTCCAAAAACCATACTTATACCAACGGTCTTGTCAAAAAATTAGTATAGGTGTCCATATACCATACCTATACCAATTTTTTGACCCAACTATAAGTATAGGGAGCTAAAAAACTACCTATACCAATAGTATTTCATACTATTAGTATAGTTCCATTGGTATTTGTCAGATTTCTAGTAGTGGATGTCTTGGCATGAGGCCCTGGATGCATGTTTATGATGTTTAAAATTATGAATTCCATCACTATGAAATTAGTTATTATTTTATATGTGATTATTTACATTTTTTATTTCATCCATGAATATATTACATGCTTATGTTATCAGTTATATGAATTTATTATTATTATTTATTCCTTCCATATTATCCATGTGTTGTTTATTCTATGATAGATTCTATAGTAAATTTGACCTTACTGAGAATTTATGTTAACCCTTCTTATGTTTCAATTGCCTTAGGTTATGAAGAAGAGTATCATGTATGAAATGTCTATATGGGTGTCATATTTAATGATCTTTACAGGAGATATTTAAGACTTATTATTGAATAATGAGTCCATAGTTTAGTGAGAAAATGATAATTTGATGGGAAATATATGGATTTTCTTAGTTAAAGTTTTTAATAACTCTATAAAACACTAAATCTAAATATTCTTGGGTGTATAACTAAACCAATGTTTATTATTTATACTATAAATAGTGAAGGTTAAGTTTGAGTTGCTTCAGTTTGTTTCAGAGACCATATGTAAAGGATATATTTTTACCACTAAATTCTATAGTTTGGGTTTGGGGGCATCATAATTTTTATAAATGTGCAATTTATATCACTTTATAGGTTATGGTTTTATCAGAGGAGGATATTTTAAGAGTTGTGGATACAATCATGGGTTAATAAATTTATTGATGATCATAAGTTTAAAGGCATAGATATCCCTTTTGAGGTTTTATTTTATTGAATTTTAAGGTTATTAATGATATACTATGAGATTTTTATAGGATTTTATGAAGAATAGATGATCAAGTTATATGTATCTCTTAGGGTTTGTATGAAATTTGATGTTAATAAATTTCATGTTATTTTGGGAAATTATTAATATCTTTTGGGAGAAAACATAATTTATCTATATAGATTGATATTTTATTTTATGTTGTTTGGGGATTAAAGGTTAAGTTTATTTCTAAGAAAATAGGTTTACATGAATTTTGGGTTTAATAAATAGTAAGAAAGACCTTAATTTAATTATTATTAGAAATTTGGACTAGAATACATTAGTGGAAACTCTAATGATAAATCTAAATATAATAAAACATCCTAAAATTTTGGTGAAGTAAAGTGTGTGTAGTTTCCTAGTAATGAAATCCTTATATGGATACTATAAGTAGTTATAAGATCTAGTTATGATGCACCTAGAGGAAATAAACCTGAAAAATGTTGGCTGAGTATTAACTAAATCTTCACTCGGTGCACAATAACAAGGACTAACTACACACACAGTTTTACACTTCTAGGGGATATTCTTTACATAATTAACAATCTATTTATGAACCATTATAAAATATTTTAATACATTATTATATAACGATTATTGACTATATTATGACAAACATCATCTATTTTCATTGGTGAGAGAAATTAAAATTTCAATGATGAAAAATAAATACTCTGTTGAATAGATTATATCACACACAACACTGAACTAAAATGAAGCACAATATATTAATAAGATAAAATTATAGGTATTAAATATGACTGTTATAATATAAATATTGACTTGAATAGTATAAATATAAGTAACCGCATTATGAAATATATATATAAAGGAGAAAAAATGGAATTAATAAGGAGGAGTCTTCTTTATGAGGAACATTTTTTTGAGCTTAGAAAGGAAGTCATGTCTCTAGGATTTTACCTAGACTAATCCAAAGTTGAGCTTGAACTGGTATGACCTGAGAAAAATTGTCTATGAGAGAAGTTCAATCCCATGGAAATTATTATGAGATTCATTCTAGCTGAATCACCACCCATGATGACCAAAATTTCTTATCTTAACCTTAGATATTATATAGTGGCCTTGAGGAATTTTTTATGTATAAGTTAGGATGCTATAAGTCAATAATTATTAAGGTAATGGATATTCTCATTATTTGGAATTTTCATAAAATTTGATTTTCAAATAAATTTAAAAGGTTTAATTTAAAACAAATGTATTGATCAATTCCTGGGAAATAATTAATTAATTTTAATTTTTTTGAGTAAAACCATTTTTTGTTTAAAAGACCTATTTTTCAAAGAATTATATTTTTCTATATATCAGGTATTCTTATCTTAATAAACTAAATCAACCATTTATAAGTAATGAATTTATATAAATTAATTAATAATATATATATATATAAATTAACATCTATTTAATTAATTTTACTAGGAAATTAATATGACTAAATTCACTTTATTCATAAAAAATATATTTTCTTAAACATTTTTTATATGTTATGCATTATTATATTAAAATTATTTTTCACCAATTTTAGAAATTTAATAAATTAAAATGGATTTCATATTTGGAATCAGAATGTAAAAATTAGGTAATAAGGTTAATTTCATTTCCCCCCTAAAAATAAGATTCCATGGTAAAATTAGTCATTATAGTAAAGTTTAAAATGAGGTAAAAATGTTAAATCAAGTGGTAAAGTCTCAAAATATCATAAAAATAATATCTAAAAGTGTGGATGATGGATTTAACAATATTAAATTATCCTTTACCTCTAATTATTAATTCTGGATCCACATTCTTTTAAATTGATATCTATTTTAATATTAAGAAATTAATATTTAAAAAAATGCCACCCCTCTCACCTATAAATGGACCCATTCACCACCCCACATATATTCACAAATAAATACACTTAGCTCAACCAAAATTTTATGAAACCCCTCCTAATATATATTTCCCATGTTCCCTTGGTTTTGGTCTCACAAAAATTCCAATATAAGAAGGATTGAGGGGTGGTATAATGAATGATATCAATGGAAGAGGTAATTATTTCAATTAAGTTATTTCAAGTTTTTTTCTTCTTCCACATCCTCCCAATAAAATAAAACCATACTAATATAATGATATTAGTATAATTAATATACTTATTTTTTTTGATATAATAACCTTTATCTACCATCCTCCCATTCATTAGAAAATGAAAATGTTGCTCGTGTTATGGTTAGATTACCACCACCTTGAATGGCGTATTTCATTTTTCATCACCACCTTAAATGGATGGTTCTAGAAGTCAATTTAATGAATAAATATTATTTTTATGACATGTTTAAGAATTATGAAATATAAATTTGGAATTATATTAATAATATTAATAATAAATGGTTATTGTAAATTTAACGTCCTAAAACCAGTATACCATGACACTTTTCTTAATTTGAATCTATTTTTGACTACCTGTCGAACTATAATTTTTTTTTAATTTAATGATAAATAAAATATATCTTTATATTTATATAGATGATGAAATTATTTTATAACTCCTCTTACCATGATCAATGTACCCAAGTAATTTTGGAGAAATTGACCAAACAACCCCAAGTGTCAGATGAGAGAAAAACTATACAATAAATGAATAAAATATGATAATAAATGAAAATTTAAAAAATGAAATATAAATTCAAATTTTTGAATAAAATATTTAATAAAATTAATTTTTTTTATTTATAAGGCCACACACACACACTAAGTGAGTCAAAACTTGAGGTAAGAGTTCTTGGTCTCAATTTTAATTCCTCAAGAAATGCTTCTTATTATGCACCAATTTACTTTTATATGGTGTAAATAATACCATTTTTGATTTTTTACATCTTAAAATATTTTTTATTCTTGTGTTTTTTTATTTAATCTCTCCATATACCATATCCTTCGATTCATACATTACCTAAGTCGCAAGGATTAATTTTAACTTAATTTACTTTCATTTAATTATAACTTTTATTCTTGAACATCATCCTTATATGTTTGGTTTATTCTACCCTATGATTGTATTATATTATATCCCTTATTTATTTTTTGGGGCTACAAGTCTTCTTTAAACTTCAACACCCTGTGGTTCACAATTCAACCAAATAGTTTCTTGTATATAGACTTGACCTTATCTCTTATCTATGGTCTATAATCTTTTTCCTCCATGCCCATATTCTTTATATTGTTACAAGAATGATCTTATATATACTTCAATGATTTATTAGGCCATTTTATATTGAATTTTAATTTCTTTATCAAGTTTTTAAATTATTTTTTTTAATGTTTTCTCCATTAATAATTTTTAATTTTCATTAACAAAGTGTGAAAAGAATATCATTCTTATTTCTTACCACATAATTACCTTTTCCTTATTTTATAATTTTTTTCTTAATGAATATTACTATATAAGATTATATGTTTTTTCAAAGAAAATATTATTCTAATTTTTAGGTGAATTTTTTCATTTTAAAAATAAAGGTTAATGTTTTAGAAGAATAGATAAAGGTATTTCATTCCACTTATGTAGATTTTTATCTTATACCCCACATTTCCTATTTTTTAACTTTATTTATTTTCAATGTTTTCATATTTTTAATTATTTAAAAATTAAGGTTTTTAATTTCCAATTTTAACTCCTTTAAAATATTTTTTGAAAGTTACTTAAATTTTTTTTTATAAGCATATCATGAAAGCATTATTTTTTTATAATTTCACTTCCATTTTTTTCTCAAACTTTAAAAGATGTATCTCTTTTGGAGTTATGTTTCATGTATTAACCTATAAAATATCTTATGAATTTATAGTTAATACCAAACATTTTTAGTAAGGGTTGTGTTATTTATCACTCTTAATCTCTCTTTTGACTTTATTTTTATCCTTCATGTTCATATTCTTTAATTTCATAGATATATTCTATATCAATTCCACTATTACTATATTTTGTTTTCTAGTATTGAATTATTCAAATTACCATTACTATATATAGTGTCAATTTTAATGGTTCTTACTAAGAAAGTTATTCCATTTATTGATTAGGGAAATATTGACAATCTATATAATTTTTTTTCAATAGAGATGTTTATTGACTACTAAGGAATATTGTTTATATATTGTACTATTTATTCATTCCTTCATATGATGAATGCATTAGAATTAATTAATGATGGTTGGGGAATGAAATAATGTAGCCCCTTGAAGAATAGGTAGGTCTCATGAGACAAACTATCTTGAGTATTTGTCATAAAACTTACTTGTTTATGTATGATGTCTTGGAACGAGGCCATGATAACAAGTTTATGATGTAAAATATTATGAATTCCATCACTATAAAATCAATTATTGATATCCATGTGATTATTTACATTATTATTCTATACATGGATATATTATATTCCCATGTTATTAGTTATATGTAATTTTTTAATTATTATTTATTCCTTCTATATTAATGATACCTTGTTTATTTCATGATAAATTCTGTTGTATTCTACCCCTTCATGAGTGTTTTATATCACACTTATTATGTTTCCATTTTCCCAGGTTATGAATAAGAGTATTATGTATGAAATTTATATATGGTTGTCTTGTGTTGAGAATTTTATGGGAGTTGTTAAAGAATTATTTTTAAATAAGGAGTCCTTGGTTTAGTATAAAAAATACTCATTTGATAGGAATGATATGGGTTTTGGTAGTTAAAGTTTTTTTCTTAACTATATAAAATTGTAAACATAAAATTTCTTTGGTGTGTAAGTGATTCAATATTTTTGTTGATATTGTAAATATATAAGGTTATTTTTAAATTGATTTATTTGGGTTCAAAGTAGTATATAAAGGATATATTTTTAGAACCAGATATGGGAGTGTGGATTTGAGGTGTCACATGATTAGATATGTATATGTCAACTTAACGAGGTATAAGTTCGATTCATTCATAAAATTTAAGGAATATAAGAATGATTTAGAGAATCATATTGGTAAGAAGATAAGTAAAACTTGATCAGATCAAGGTGGAGAATATATTAACTGAGAGTATATCGATTATTTAAGGGAGTTTTTGATTTTATATCAACTCACTCCTCCTTATAATATTCAATAGAATGATGTTAGTGAAAGGAGAAACCAAATATTATAATACATAGAGAGATCGATGATGAGTACTATATATATATATATATATTATATTATCCTTTTGGGGTTATAAATTATAGGTTATAACACACATACTAAAATAAGTTCCAATTAAAGTAGAAAATAGTATCCCATATGAATTATGGCATGTGAGAAAATCTGTGTTGTCTAACATAGATATGTGGGGATTCTAAATTTTTTTTAAGGACAATTTTGGAAAAAAAAATTACAACTAAGTAACAAAGTGCATCTTTATAAGATATCATAAGAAAACAAGTGAATATTATCTTTATAACCTATTATATAAAAAGTGGATAGAAATTCCACATTACTTGAGAGGGAGAACATATTCAAAAGGAATAGTGGAAGAAAGATCTACTTTGATGAAGTTGATTCTTAAGAAACATATGATTTGGAATGAGAATAAATTATATAATATCCAATGAAATATATTTTTCTAGAGATAAAAGTACTATGTAGGATAACTATAAAGGTTATAAAAATTGAGAAATATAGTTTTCTAGTTACTAAGGGTGGTGACTCATTATTAGTTGATAATGATGAAAATTTTCCCTAAAAGGAGGTAGTAAGAAGACTAAAAATTAAAAAATATAAATAATCCATGAATTCCAACATTGATTCCATATACTAGAACAAATTCTGGGTTCTGGTATATTCTCTAGTAGATATAAAGCCTGTTGGGTTCAAATGTGCATTAAAAAAATAAATTGGACTATGAAGGTAAAAGTATTACATATAAGTCATAGATTATTTATAAAGGTTTTAAACAATGTTAATTAATATTGTAACACCTTGATATATTAATATATTATTACCTATAAATAATTCAATGCGTTCAATAGCGTGATCTACACACAACACTAAACTAAAATAAAACCATGATATATTTTAATAAAAATATAAATATCAAGTATGAAAGTTAAAACCTAGTTTTTTAATTACAATGAATAAATAGGAGAAACTAATATTTGAAATATTTATAGAAATAAAATAATGGATAATTTTAATATGAATTAAATTCAAGTATTACAGCTAAAACAACTTAGAAAATCATTTTATGCTTAAAAATATATCTTTCTAAAATTAGTATTTTATTTCAAGAAAATAATAATAATAATATTAGATAATAATAAAATATATTTATAATATGAATAATATATCACCAATAAATTAATTATTAATTGATAGAAAATAGGAATAAAAAATAGTTAACATTTTAAAAAGCTGTTTTCCAATATGAAAAATTTGACACTATATTTTGAGATTAAATTTAAAAATTAAATTATAAAATTTTAAAAATTTATTTTGAAAAAATTAACATAATTTTTGGATTAATCATAATAATACAATATTACGATAATTTTTTGAGATTTTTATAAAAGGAGTGATTTTTAGGTGAATAGTGTAAAATACCATTTTCACAAATAACATACTTTTATGACATTATATGTATATAAGTAAGAATTTTAAATTAATGAAATTCTTTAAAAGAATAAAATTTTATTTTATATGTGAATTTATAATTTTTAAAAAAATTGGTTTTAATTTACAAACCCATATTTGATATTTTAGAACATAGGTAATATTTTCTCAAAAATTATTTTTAATACATCACATATTTTTATTTTAAAATTAATTTTTATCACTTTCAAAATTTGAACCAAATGAAATTTATTTAAAATTTATAATCACGAGGTCCAAATTAACTAATAAGGACCACTTTATTTTTATACATAAAGACCTTAGGTAAAAACTAGTTACCACGATTAATGCTAAAAGGGTAAAAGGAATAATTCAAGGCGTAAAGGGATTGAAACATGATAAAAAAATTTTATAATTTAATGTATGAGGTGTGGATCTACCTTATATCTATATAAATAAATTATTCTTCAATTTTGGATCCACTTTAAATGTTTAACATGTTTAACATGTTCTCCCTTTATATAAAGTTGAAATATTTACAAAAATGCAATTCCCACCACTTATAAAAGGGATGTCTCACCACCTCATCAAGGAACTACTAAAAATTCAGTTTACTCTTTAAAAAATACCATTTTTATATTAAAATAGAATAATATTTCACTATATTGAGCTTCTGGCCACAAAATATTAGCCTATTCCATCTATTTCTAAGGTATCTTGTAAGGTATCTTCTAAGGAAATGTCAAAGTGCTCAATGTAAGTAATCAATTTTAATTAACTTATTTCTTTTTATTTTTTATTTTCCAATTTTAATTTTAAAATAACTAGATAATAAAGTAAATATTGGTTATATATTGAATTTATTATGCTATGTTAATAATAATTAATCACCTTTTCCATTTTCTATTAAGAAAAATGAAATCCTAATTCATGCATCGTGCGGGCTACCGCATCCACAACACAACAAGTTACATTTTCCTTCACAACCTTAAAAGGATGGATATAAGGGTGGTATTAAAGGATCAATATTATTTTTATTATATAAATTATATTATGGTATGAAAAATTGGATAACTTATTTATGATATGATTAGAAAAATATTATCGTCAATTCAATCATTTAAAACGAGCATACTAAGAGGGAAACGATATATTCTTTATAAATAATGAATTTATATAAATGATATTATATTTATAATTATTTAAAGTTAGGATATATCACACTAATAATCACCAAATAATATCATTATTCTTTTTTATAATGATATTACAACTAAACCAGCCCATAATCACCCATTAATCATGGTAGGTAAATATTTGAGTTGGTTTAACCACCTACTTAAAAAATATTATGTATTTATATCATGGATGTCTATGAGAGATTATTTACTAGTTTATTATGATATAAATATGTAAATAATACTTTTTTTCTAAGTTTATATAAATATTTAACTAATTAATTAAGAAATAACACTATGTTCATTAAGAAACACAAAAACATGCTCGTCGCCAATTTCAACCTCATGGATCATAACCAAAATTACCATGAAATGAAATTTTAGATTTATAAAATATCATGGAAAATATATTCCAATAAATTTAAGTATATTATAATGATAAATTTTTTAACAAGAATGTATACCAACACCATTTTTACAAAAACTAGTTCAAAGCAATAAAGATCACTTACACTCGATGTTGAAAATAAGAAAAAACTAACTAATATATATATATAATGATTATAAATAGGGATTATAAATGGTTATATTTATGAATAATGTTATTGAGTATGTATTTAATGAACTCAATTTAATTATCCATGATATTTTGTGCAAGTGAAGAATAAATTATAACCAAGGTAAAGGTTTCATCTCAAAATTCTCTCTTTGAGACATGTTTGGTATTATGCACATAATTTAATTTATATGGTGTATATACTACCTATTTGAGATATCATATCATGAATTATCTTTTAATAATGATATTTTTAGTTCAATTTCAATCCCTCTCTTTCAAGGGGTTTTGATTGGAAAGTTTCTAAATCCATAAGGGTTTCCTTGGTCTCAATTATAATTCTTTAAGGCATAATAAATTTTGTGCACCATGTTTCTTTAATATGATTTATTTAATACTAATGGATATATTTTATCACACTACTTGTATTTCATGGGATTTACTAGGAAAATAATTTTACCTTATTCTAGTGTTTATTGATTTAGTTGTTTCCCCAGTAGTAAAGTTTTTTAATAACTCAGCTTTCATCCAATGAGTTATGATCATTCTCTTGAACTTATAAGTTTAGTATATTCTTCCCTTTGATTTTATTATATGGTATTATTTCATTGTTTTATAGGTATATATAATCCTATCACATAAACCATTTTCCTATTTTTTATCACTTATTTGGTTATGTTATTCTACGACCATCGATATTTTTTCTCTAGATGAATTATGATCTTGTTATTCTAGTATTGAATTAGATATATAATCATTACTATATATGGTGTTAACATGAAATTTTATATAATTAAGATTGGATTATTTTCACCAAGAATGGATGTTATTATATTATCATGGGAAAATGTATTGGCATTCTATATGTTGTTATTTCAATATAGATGATTATTGGAAGGTTGATTATGTACTGTTTGACCATACACCTTTTTTCTATGGATGGGTTATGGCCATGCTATCAATTTTATTGGAATGTGGAATAATAATTAAATTATTAATTATTATTGACCACAAATACATCTTGATAATGTATTGAAATTATATATTCTTCATTATTATAGCAACTCATACTTTTCATTCATATATATTACATCTTATTAGATGAATACTAATTACATAGTATAACAATACATGATATAATCATATAGGTCTTGAAATTTTAGGTATATGGATACCTAAACAACTTATTCATATGAGTTATACATCATCTCCCACTTACTTATTCACATTTTCACCCTTTAATACATATCATACTTAAAATTATCCTTTATATCCCAGGGAATGGAAACATAATAAAGTGGGAGCTTAGATGCTTATTAATGGTAAAAAGTGAGATATTAATGATCACATAAGAATAAAATGAGCATAGGGGTATAATAACATGAGTTTAAAATTTGAAGACCATACCCATCATACCATAGATCATAATCTTGAATCATGGAATGAATATTGGTAGTTCATAAGACTTGAATCATAAAGGAATCAAAGAACTTGAGATATGATTGCATAATATTGGCCTAATACATAATCTTGTAGAATATTCATAAGCATAGAAAATAATTTCTTTATTAGTCAAGTATTACTATTAATAATATAATAATGTTTTAGGTTCACTCCCCATTCTATCATATTAGTAAATGTTTACTCCCAAGACTATCCTAGTGGAAAAAATCCCTTACTAAACTAATTTCACACCCCATTCCAGTCCTATTTATCTCATGAGATATATATCTTTAAACATTTTATTAAAGGGATATATAATTTTGGTCCCACATATTACATAATGAAAACCATACATAATTGTACCATAATATCAAAAAAAATTATTTATATTGTAACCTATAAAAAAGAAATGGGCCTCATAAACATTTCATCATAGTATGACCCATATAAAAGATATGGGCTTCATAAACTTTTCATTAATTCATCAAAGCATAACCCATGGAAAAGGAATGGGTTTCGTAGAAATCCTGTCATCAAAATCATAAACCATCCAAAGAAATAGTAAGTATGGTATCATTAGATAATATCCCTAGAAAATCTTAAGTAACATCAAAGTATGTCATCTTAGATGAAAAATGAATTTAAAAGATTACTTGGAAAAATTATTTAGAAAAATAACATTTTCAATTTGAAATTAATAATTTAAAATCTAAAAATTTCCCAAATATTAAAGATTTTTTTTAATTGGTAATAACCTTGGAAAATTATAAAGGAATATTTAAATCATTGATTAGTCATTATAGTAGTAAATTTCATACATTTTGTATAAGTTAAAATAAAACATTCACTTCAAACTTGTAAAAACTGTCAAATAGTACCTTTTTCAAAAAATTACAAGAATATTACTTTAATTTTTTTTTAAAAAAAATTAAATAATGGGTAAAAACGGCTTTAAATAATCATAGAATAATATTAAAAACATTCCTGAAATATTTTTAGAAAACATGGGCATGAAAGAAAATTTATTTTTGATCGAAGATAGTAATAAGTTTGGTTTTAATTAAAAATATTATTTTGGTCTCTTGAGTACATAATGTAACACCCCAATATTTCATATAATGTTATCTCTTCAAAGTATTTTAATAACTTGCGCTACACGTAATACCGAGTTCAACCGCACAACGACTTACCAAACTAGCCATTCAAAAAAAGAGGTTATGATTAGTATTAACCACATTTTAAATTTTATATATATCCTATATAATTTTAACATTCATATTTTGTGTTTATTAGACATAATATAATAAAAATTCAAATTTTAAGATAAAAGAGGTATTTTTCAAAAAATGCATTTTTTCTGCCTTTTAATGGCGAAGCCTTTTTAAATCCAATATTTGAAACTTTTATATATTCAATTTAGTAAAATTGAATTATTATTTAGAAAAGGGACATAAAAATTTAGTTTGGATAAATTTTTGGTACTTTTCTGATAACTTTCATATTTTGATGAGTAGTGAAAAATACTAAATTTTAATTAGAAACAACATTTGTAATAAAAATAATTTATAGTGTAAAATTCTACATTTGAGTGGTTTTAAAGTATAATTAGATTATATTTTTATTTATTAATATAATTTAGGTAATTTTAGGTAATTTCACATTTAAACTGAACATAAACTAGTGTCAATCTTTTGATAGTTATTATTTCTTAAAAACACGCTTTTTGTTTTGACAACGAGAATTAATTTTAAATTAATTTCTACCACTTCTATGTTATGAATTTGGAAAAATTCATTCCATATTTGTAATCAAGAGGTCCAAATTGTGTAAATAGGTAAATTTTATTTTTATACATTATGAATAATTACTTCGGTAAATATTTAATTTACCACGGTTTACGGGTAAATCCGGTAAATATGGGTAAATAAATAATATTAAAATAATATTAAATTACCCTAAAATGTGTCCTAACCATATTTTATAATAAATTTCCGACCATGGGAATCCTTGGGTCGATTTTAGGACCCCATGGAGCCACTTGGGATTTACAATGACATTTTATATTAATTAATCTAAAGTAAAGACAAAAATAACAAAGCATGTATCTTTTAGTAAAACATTTTTATATGGGGTTATATAATTTATATATTTGACTAAAAATATTTATTTGAGATCTAAAAATATTTCATACATTATGATATTTTATTTATAATTTTTATACATAAAATAAATATATTTATTTATGACACAATAATTATAAACTATTTTCCTTATTAATAAAAGAATCAAATAAATGATATTGTAAATATTAAAATAAATATAATTTGAAAGTTTTTATGCCATAAAAAAATTTTATAGGTGACTATGACATGTTATTATTGATTAAATGTATTTTTTTTGAAGTAACAAAGTTTTTATGACTTTCACAAAAACCAAATACTAAATAGTGTCAAAACTGACATAAATTAGTTTTTAAAACAAATACTATATTATTGGTTGATATAATATTCCAAAAAATATAATGTTCAGAAAAAGGGATTAAATAATATTATATATGTCATTAATGAATCACTTTTGGTTCTATTTGAAGTTTAGAGTAAGTTTTTTAACCATATACTGTAAGAATACAAGAAGACACGGTAAAAGTTAAACTATTTAATAAAGAGTTAAATCTAAAAGATAAGGTTAAAATGGTAACCTAAACTTGTCTAAAACCTATTGGTTGAGATTATTTCTACCCATAACCACCTAATTCTAGAAATAAATTTATTTGGAGCCATTATAAACTTAATATTATTGTATAATAAATTAATATTTTAATCTTTTCCTAAAGTGACCCACACCCCCTTATAAAAGGGCACTTCCCTTATCTCAATTTTACACCTAAAAAGCCATGTGTCTCAGCCAAAACCTTCCCAAATACCTTCTAAACACTCTTAAATTCAACCTAGAGGCCTTAATTTGATCATAAATCCAACCTAGGGATCCCTTTTGATCAACTCAAAAAGAAACACCCAAAGAAGAGGTAACAATTTCACCACCCTCTTTCAAGTTCTTTTCTTCTTCCACTTCCTCTTTCTTTGTTGTTTCCATAATAAAATAATATATCCAGTAACTTATATATAATGTGATGTTATTATAAATATGGTATAACTATATTCATTATTCTATCCATCCTATAATGACAAAGTCACCATATGTGCGTACGTACGGCTTACCGTCTCCACGTCGTGGTGTAGTTTGTTATTCAAACACTTCATTATTTAGATGAGTATAATAATGAGTATAAATGATGTAAATAATAAATATAACATGTTAATTATTATTTATATATGATATACCATCCAATTACATACTATTTCACCATCAATATAAGGATATTTTCGCTCGTGCGTACGTATGGATTACCATCTCCACGACGCGATGAATTCATTTCCACGTTCACCATTCAACGATGATTACAAAAATATATATTTTTAATAAGTATGTAATATATGAAATAATAATGCTAATGGATATATATATATATATATACATATACTTACATATATCTTATTCACTTACATCTGTTCAATACAATATGAAAACAAAAACATCATTTATGCGTACGTACGACCTACCGTCTCCATAAACGGTGCCTCCCATTTCATATATCTACCTATTATAAATATTCATATTTTAAATATATATGATATATAAATAAAATTTTATATTCTTAAAGTATTTAAATCATTATCTAAATGATACTATCAAGAATAATAAGTTAAAACACGTACAATAAAGAAAGCGATTATTACACTAAATGTTAATTTAACATGGAAATAATTATTAAATGGGTAGTATAAAGTCATAAATGAATAATTTATGATATAATAAATATGAATATGGTTCTCATATAATTTAATAACATACTATGGTCAGTATACAGAAGGTTAAACGTACCCTCAACCAAAGGAAAGTGAAAGGTAAGGGTTAATTCTACAATCTCTCCATTATCTGAGGTTGTTTTTACATGAGTATCTACTGAGACCTCTTTATCATCCACATCCATGTTTCATAAAAATATTTTCAAAAGGAATATTTTAAGTTTTTATAGAAGGGACTATTTAACTAGATCATCATTTTAAATTTTTTAAAGATTTATCTTTCTAAATCCTTTTAATTAATGTCTATGTTTTCTAAATGATATTAAGGATTTATTTATATGGACTTGAATGTTTTGAAATGATAATTATTTTCAAAAGATTCAAAGTGTTATGGGACACTTTGATTCAAAAACGTATTTTAAATTACTTCCTTTATAAATGTGTGACTTTTAAATGTTTTCATGAAAAAAGTATATCTCTCTCAAAGAGTTTTACAAATCAATTTTATCTATGTAAAAATCCTTTGATGGATTTTAAACTTGTTTTAAGTTGATTTATTATGATACAAATCTTCCATATTATATTGAAGGTTTTGTGATATGTTTGACTATGTATGTGTTATTTTTATACCATTCATAGTTTATGGTTAAAGTATTGAAATTTCATATGCTAGTTCTAATATGAATGTTTATGTTATATTTCAGCCTTTTCATATGAGGAATGTATTGGACATAGTAAGTGACGGGTGGAGCCCGCTATAGCTCCTCGATGCATCAGTAGTTCTCATGAGACAATTAAACATGGAATTTTCCGAGGCCTTTCCCAATTTGATATATGGTTTTGGCCGAGACCTTAATCATTTTTAGACGTCTTGTTCAAGGCCTTGACAAAATGTTTCAGAATGTCTGGCATTATACATTACCTCATTATGAAAATAATATTGATGGTTCATGTGGTTATTTGATGAGTAGAATACCCATGGCTACGTTTTATTATGTAATTATTTACTCAGCTCATATTTTTTCCAAAAAGTGTTTATGTTTATTATTTGTAAAGGCATGTGTTTTCAATTATTCACCATGCCTATTGTTTATGTTATCTTCCACTAAATTGTTTACCCTTACTAAGCATCTAAGATCATCCCTTTCTTATTTTTTATTTTACCAGGATTTCCAAGAAGTGTATTATGAATGACCTATAGAGATAGTCTAAGGGATATGAATGTGGTCAATGTAGACAATGTTGTTGTTGTTTTTCATTTTATAATGTAATGTAACGTTCATGTATGTAATCTATTTCCAAGACTACTAAACTGATCGTTCTTTTCGGACATGATTTCTTTGTATCATGCCAATGTATTAAAATAATACACTGAATTTGGGTAACTGGGTTCAGGGTGTTACAGTTGGTATCAGAGGAAGTTTACCAATAACCTTGGAAACTTGATTTAGATAAACTTTGATTAAGAAACATTACCCTAAGATAGACTTTGAGGATTAGTATAACAGAACTTCCTAGAATTTTAGTAATGTAGATATTTTGTTATTTTTCCAAGAAATACCTCCCTGTCTGGATACAATCAGGTAGAGGCAGCTCTAGGACAGATGTACCTAGGATTAAAACCTGAAAACACTGCTTTGAGCTAAACTCGAACGAGAACTAGGGCTTGACAATAGGCCTTGCTGCAGTCTTGGTTACGACACTCTTGGGGGATATGCTTAGGTTAATTCACAATTTATTTACAAATCATTATGAAGGATATATGAGTAAATATTCCAGCAAAGAAACCATTTTTATGATTATGATACTAGATGTGTAAAAATATTCAATTAATGTTGAGAATTTTTTTAGTTTTTGGATTATACTGTATGATATGATCTAACCTAGTGTGTGTTGTCATTTAGAAATGGCACCCAATATAAGGAATGATAAATCTCATAATATGCATGATCTAAAGGGTAATAAGGATCATATCTTTCATAGTCTTTAGCCATCATTTAGAAGGGAAATAGTCTCCCACTTATTCTTATCATATGAAGAAATAATATCATGTGTTAATAAGATAAGTAATGTATTCTCTGAGTCCTATGGCTTTGAATTGAAGCAAGAGAATAAAATGATGGAAGAGAGAAAGATGGATAAAGGGAAGAGGGGAAAGAAGGATTTTCCCATATGTGATAATTGTGGAAAGAATCACCTTGGTAAATTCTTGAAGGGAATGGGAGTTTGTTATAAGTGTGGAGAAAAAGGACACCAAGTATGTGATTGCAAGGGTAAGAAAAAGGTTTCAAATGTATAATGCTTCATCTACAATGAGTTAGGGCACTACGAAAATCAATGTCCAAATCATCAGAGTATAACCCAAATGATGCTATTGGATAATAATCAAATTATGATACTACCTAAGATGAAGAGGAATGATTATATTTCTTATGTTGTTATTAAGGTATTGTGTCATTTGAGTATTGTATTAATGATGTACATGTTATAATAATTATAGAGTATATAAGGATTGTACTGCAGTACTATTTCTTTAAGGACTCGAGATTCCGTGGAACCAAGAAAAATGACTCAATAGAAGATTATTTTTTTGGAAAATATATGGTTGAGAGAAAGATAAACCTTAATATGATTCTGATACTGAGGTAGTGATTTTGAAATAAGACATGATTTATTTGGATAAATTATATTGGATATTCTTGACTACCTTGAAACTGATTAATGATTTGTATATTCTATCATTGTTGGAGCTTACAACATTTTTAGATATAAGGAGTATATCCAGTATTATATAAGTAATAAGGTAGAGTGAATGCAATCAATAAGGTTTTATAGTAATTCAGATAGTTACCATGTTTTAAGAGAATACACAATTAAGGTATTCACATGTTATTATGTGGAAAAAAGAGACCTTCATTATGTTTACCTTCCTTATAAATTTTGGACTGTGAGTTTGGACAGAAGTATTTTGGATAAGTCTAAAGGTTGGAATGGATTACGTTAGACATTGTATACAATTGTTTATGGTTAAAAAATTTCTTAATATTATTTTTGTATTGTTATAAAAAGGACAACCCAGAGGTCAGGCGACAACCTGTCGCGTCCGGAAATGCCGATTGACTTGAACCTGCAACCAAAGGGTGACAAGGGTGCATCACCTACCACTGGCCCAAGTGATGTCCTGGTTTGTATAATATAGTTTTTTTTAAATGGTCTGATAGATTAATTATAAATTCATTTTTTGAAACCCTATATGATTAGGATAAATATAATATTTTTGAGTTCTATTATCTTTTGGAGTGAAAGATGAGATTGTGGTAAAATTAGTTAACGGATGTAATTATAATAGTTAAGTATTCTTTTTTAAACTAATTATATAAAGAAATTAATACTAAACCTTTAGTTAAGAGATCTTAAAACAAAAAATATATTATCCTAATACCTTATGTTTTTTTGAACTGATGATATTTTAAATCATCATAGATTGATGGCTTTGAGGACCTCAATTTTACACTTGTTTTTGATTGATGACCTCAATCACCCCTAAAAATATTTACATCTTCCCTCCAATTATGTTTCTCTGATTTCCACCAATGTTCTCATAATCGAGATCATAATTTGGTAGTGAATTTTTCATTTTCCTTTCCCTCTTATTAAGACTAAATTTTATTAACCCAATTTCTGATGTGGGTTTTCCACAAAGGTATTTTTCTATTTTTAACCTTTTATTTTTGAAAAACAATTTCAAATTTCAAGGACTCAATTTTTTGAAGTATGGGAGAATGTAACACCCTAATATTTCATAGTATGTTATCTCTTCAAAGTATTTCAATAACTTGTACTACACGCAATACCGAGTTCGAGCGCACTACGACCTACCAAACTAGACGTTAAAAAAAAAGGATATGAATAGTATTAAACACATTTTAAACTTTATATATATCTTATATAATTTTAACATTAATCTTTTGTGTTTATTAAACATAATATAAGAAAAATTCAATTTTTAAGATAAAAGAGGTATTTTTCAAAAAATGCAGTTTTCCGCCTTTTAATGGAGAAACCTTTTTAAATCCAATATTTTACACTTTTATATATTAAATTTAGTGAAATTAAATTCTTATTTATAAAATGGACATAAAAATTTAGTTTTCATAAATTTTTGGTACTTTTCTAATAACTTTCATATTTTGATGAATAGTGAAAAATACTAAATTTTAATTAGAAACAACTTTTTTAATCGAAATAATTTATAGTATTAAATTATACATTTTAGTGATTTTAAAGTATAATTAGATTATATTTTTATCATTTAATATAATTTAGGTCATTATATGTAATTTCACATTTAAAATGAACATAAACAAGTGTCAATCTTTTGATAGTTATTATTTCTTAAAAACATGTTTTTTGTTTTGACAAGGAGAATTAATTTTAAATTAATTTCTAACACTTATGTGTTTTGAATTTGAAAAAATGGATTCCATATTTGGAATCATGAGTTCCAAATTATATAAATAGGTAACTTTTATTTTTATACATTATGAATAATTACTTCGGTAAATATTTTATTTACTATGGTTAAAGGGTAAATCTGGTAAATATGGGTAAAGAAATAATATTAAAATAATATTAAATTACCCTAACATGTTTCCTAACCATATTTTATAATAAATTTCCAACCATTTTCATCCTTGGGTTTATTTTATAACTTTATGGAGCCACTTGGGAGTGACGATGACATTTTATATTAATTAATCTAAAGTAAAGCCAAAAATAACAAAGCATGTATCTTTTAGTAAAAAAATTTTATATGGGGTTATATAATTGATCCATTTGAATATAAATATTTATTTTAAATATAAAAATATTTCATACATGATGATATTTTAATTATAATTTTTAGACATAAAATAAATATATTTATTTATAACACAATAATGATGCAATATTTTCTTTATTAATAAAATAATCAAATAAATGATATTGTAAATATTAAAATAAATATAATTTGAAAGTTTTTATGCCATAAAAGAATTTTATAGGTGAATATTAAAAGTTATTATTGATAAAATGTATTTTTTTTGAAGTAATAAAGTTGTGATGACTTTCACAAAAACCAAATACTTAATAGTGTCAAAATTGACATAAATTAGTTTTTAAAACAAATACTATATTATTGGTTGATATAATATTTCAAAAAATATAAGGTTCAGACAAAGATCTTAAAGAATATTATATATTTCATTAATTAACCACTTTAGGTTCTCTTGGAATTTTATAGTAATTTTATTAACTATATAGTGTAAGAATACAAGAAGACACGGTAAAAGTTAAACTATTTAACTAAGAGTTAAATCTAAAAGATAAGGTTAAAATGGTAAACTAAACTTTTCTAAAACCTATTGGTTGAGATTATTTCAACCCATAAACACCTAATTCTTGAGATAAATTCATTTGGAGCCATTATAAACTGAACATTATTGTATAATAAATTAATATTTTAATCTTTTCCTAAAGTGACCCTCACCCCCCTTATAAAAGGGAACTTCCCCTTCTCTTAATTTCACACCTCCAAAACCATTTGGATCAGCCAAAACATGACCAAATACCTTATCAACTGTCCCCCCTTAAATTTAGAGGCCTTACTTTGATCATAAATTCAACCTAAGATCCATTTTGATCAACTTAAAAGGAAACACCCGAAGAAGAGGTAATAATTTCACCACCCTCTTTCAAGTTCTTTTCTTCTTCCACTTTATCTTTCTTTGTTGTTTCCATACTAAAATAATAACCCCAGTACCTTATATATACTGTGATGTTATTATTAATATGGTACAACCATATTCATTATTCTATCTGTTGGTCAGAGTGGATACTCAAGAGGGGGGGGGGGTGAATTGAGTACCAATTTTAAATTTCTGTTAAAAACTTTTAGGATTAAAATCCCCCAAATTAAAATGGCCTAGTTAATTAAGGCATTAGAGATATAAGTGACTTATTGTTCAACAATTTTCTCAAATGTTGATTACTGCTCAGTAGAGTAAATATGAGAACTAATTCTACTTTTGAAACAAGTTTACTAAATAACTCAGATATACACACAAACCAGAACTAACTATCAGAGCGAATGTAAAAAACATATTTATGTTTTTACTAATGTAATAATAGCAGATAGGAATAAAACAGAGTAATGAAAAGGGGAACACAACAATTTAAAAAAGACGTTCAGTCTTAATACAAGACCTAGTCCTCTCTACTTGGTGATCACCTACCACCAAGAAATTATATTAAAAGGGATACACAGCCTGTATCGGGATTTACAATAGTTTTCACAAACTGTCCAGGTTTTGCAACCTCTACCATAGTTCTATGTGGGAAAATAAACTTCTAAGGCACACAAGGCTTCTTCCACAGTTATAAGTGGGAAACAAATGTAAAGAGAGTTTAGAATGGGGATTTTCAGTATCCCTCAGTTCAAGTACAAGAGTCAGTGTGTGTAACACATTCACACTACTCACAAAAGTAAAGTATTTAAACACAGTAGATCTAAAGATAGTAGGGATGAGTTTAGAATGCTCTTGTGTGTTGGCAGATTAGATCTGGACTCGTTGGAATGAATGAGATGAATTTTTGGTCCTTCTCTGCAAGTTGACTCCAAAATAGAGTGTTGCAACTTCCAGGTTATGGCTTACCAGATATAGAGATGATCAGCTTCCAGGATTTAAGAAACTCTTTGCAGCATACCACTATAGATTGTAGAAATTTCTTTCAATATATCTTCGTGAGGCTCTATGTTCTTCTGAATAAGTGCTTGAGTGTTCTCTGCTTCTTTCTAGTATGTTCGGGGGTCTATTTTTGTGTCTCTCCTGTATCTATTATATAGTCTCTTGTTTTTCGTGTTTTGTTGTTCAATAGAGGCTAACAAGAGAAATGTTTCAACCACGTGTGGTCTTCCTCATACATCGTACTGTCTCCTGATATCCCTGCAAATAACATTAAATAATTTTAGGTGCATTAATTTGTCCAGACATGACCGTTATAGTAGTATTAATAAAATTGGTAAAGGAAAGAATAGAATATCATCAGACTGGTAGTAGATGCATGTCACACGGTAGACTTCAACTGTGGTCTTTCCAACTGCGGACTTCATTGGTGGACTATTCAACTGTGAACTTCATCGATAGGTTCTTTAACTGTAGGCTTGTAACAGTGGACTTTGTGCTTAGTGGATGTCTTGTAACGGTAGCTATTTACTCTTGTAACGGTATCTGTTTACTCTACTTCAATAATAACCTTTACAACTACAGACTTGAACAGTGAAGTTCTCAACAGAAGACTAGAGAAAGAGTCTGACAGTGAACTTCTAACAAAATCTTTGTCCCAGCCATGACTTTGTGACAATAATTTTTTTCTATGGGCTTTGATAAGCAGATCAACGGTAGACTTGGGATGGTAACCTTGTTCCGGTAGCCTATATTAGTGATAGTAGATCTTCAACTGTAACTTTCTAGGATCAGTTAATTTGTGTAACAGTGAGCTATAACGGTGAACTTGAACAGAAGGAAACCAGTAGCCTTTAACAGTGAACTTATATTTAGATAAATATAAACTATAAGCTAATGCAGCAAAGTCACGAGACTTAAGAGTATACATTGATCAGAATAATATAGTTATAAATGTAGATTAAAAAAATTAGTAACTGACTTAATATATCATGATCAATATTTAAACATGATTTGGGATTATCAAAATAGGTGAGTCCAACAATCTCCCCCTTTTTGATAATCACAAATTATTTCAGTATGTATTAAAGATAAGTATCAGAGATTAATAAGAGTGTAAAAACAGAAAATATTAGTACATGGTATTAGAGAGAAAGGTAGATAAGATTCAACATAGTATCATGGTAGCATAGTAGCATATTTCTCCCCAATCATATGATTAGTCTAGAATTAGCACATTATTTCTAAAATTAGCACAATATTATTTCTCCAATTATCACAATATTTTTCAAATTAGCACAATATTTATCAAATTAGAAGAATATTATTTCTCAAATTAGCACAATATTATTTCTCCCCCTTTGTGATTAGCAAAAATAAAGACAAATGAGAGAACATAGAAAGCTTGTATTAATAAATAGTTTAGTACATGACAAAAAAAATACATAGTCCCTATCAAAAGACATAAACAGACTCAATCCACATCAGCCTCAGGCAAGGGATCTTTCTGTTTGGAGGAAGAAGAGGGAGGATGAGCTGGTGGATTAGTAGGTTTAGGAATGGCTGTAGGAATGACCGGAGGGGCATCAACAGAAGCTCCTGTGGGTCTGTAATGGGTATCTCGTGGAAGGATCAGTGGAGTAAGGCTTCTGATAGCTTTAGCAGGAGACATCGTAGAAGAACCACTGGGTTGAGATGCAGTTAAGGCAGGAGGGATGATGACAGGGGTGCAGTCCACATGGAGAAAGGGTAGAAGAAGGTTTCTAAAATCCATAATAATGATTCCTCCTCTTTCCATAGCAGATAATAAATCATCTTTATTCTCCAAAAACTTATCCAAAGCTGGGTTCAATTATCTCAGCTTGCTGACTTGCTCCTTGAATGACTGAGTCACTGAAGGAAACTTCATATTCTCAATCAAGAGCTTGAAGTGGTTGGTCATTTGATGCTTGGTATAGAACTTCTCAAAGTAAGAATCTACCTTATTCTTAATGGCCTCTTGAGAAGCAGTAGCTGCCCGTAGGTGGTCATGAAAAAAACTGCTGACTTCCCTAGTGGTAGAAACTACTTGAGAATCAGAGGTGCCACTGGTACTGGTCTGAGCAAGTTCTTCCTGGATCACAGTTCTGATCTGGTCAATGGTCATAGAGGAGATATATGAGGGAAGGGGTTTGACCGAGAAAGCCACTGTCTTTTTGAAAGACCGAGTCAAGTTACCAATCACCTTCTGAACAAGTGCATATTGACTGTTCATATGTTCTTTGACTGATTTCTTAAAATCCTCAAAAACTTCCACAAAATGATTGACTAATTCTTTGATATAACTAATCTCAGCATTCACTTGGTTTTGAGAACCGCTCATGGCAGTCAATGATGCAACTGATTGTCTCAGAGCAACCACAACTCCTGTCCAGCTCTCAATTTGAGTATGGAATAATTTAACTTCATCCATCATTTCTTTCATTGGACTATACACAACACATCCCAGAGACAGCTCCAGGGATTTCTCCACACTCCTCAGTTCTTCAACTAGGCTTTTCTTCAAATCTTCTACTCATTCTCTCACTGCCTCTTTCATTTTATCCTTTAAGAACTCAAGGTCCTCCTTGGTTGCCAAATTGTCATCCACAACAGGTAGAATAACAGAATCCCTTTGGGGATGGTCTTCCTCATAAGAATCTCCATAATTGCGTCCAAGTACCATATATCCTGGATCTGATGACCAACCTTCGATTTCATACAGCACAAAAACTGAACCAAGATGCTCCCCCTCACTTAGAGATCTCTCTTGAGGAAGCTATTCTATCTGTTCTTCTCTAGGTAACTACACAACCTCCTCTGCATTTCCAGTAGATTCAACAGCCACTTGCTCTGTAGGGTGAGTCTTATCCATCTCTGATTCATTAATGAATCCCATATCAATGGTAGTAGATTCCACTCCTACTTTCCGATCAGACACTATATTTTCTGTATTATCTATCAGAGGGCTCAAACTAAGCTCTTCTTCTTCATTGTTCTCATCATCATCTTCAGCAACAACCTCTTTTTCTTCATCCCTATCACATGATTCCTCTGCCTTATCCTCTTCAGAGGTTTCCTTGACAATATTCTGATATGCTTCTTCTTCTTCCTCATTGGTTTCAGTGTCACTGTCCTTTAGTACTGTCTCTCTTCTTGGCAGTTCTTTTGGAGGGCTAGCTGCTCCGAAAGCTACTGTCTTTACAGGACTGTGAGGAAAGTCAAGATCACTCCCATCATCAATGGGGGTGTTCTCTCTTTCATGGTCCACAGCTCCTTCAGCCTCCTCCTCATCTGAATAAACCAGTTCTGGCTCATCAGGTTTCAGGCCTGGATCTCTCTTGTCTTTTGGCCTAGATGGATGAGTAGTAAGGTCAAAATTTTCATACACCTTTCCTTCATCATTCACCCACCCCTTCTTCCAGGGATTCCAGCTAATTTTCATGAACTTGAAAATCACCTTGGAGATACAAACACTGTTCTTGGACACTATTATTTCTTCTTGATTTCCAGCCACACCCTTTACCTTTAGCATAACTGAAATAATCTTGGAATGGAATAAGGAATTGGACTTTGAACTTTCCTTAGTAATATCCTCTAATTGTGCCATCAGTAACCTACATAGGTTAATATTCTTTCCATGCTTCAGTAAGTACATCAGGAATATGTCCTGGTACTTCAGTACTGCGAAGTCTCCTCTCCTCAGACTAAGTACATGATGAATAAACTTAAATAAAAGCCCGTCTTCTCCATTCATCTCAGCTGCAATGATCCTCCTTGATTTTCCATCTCCTATCAGTTCTTCCAGAGATTTTTTATATTAAAAAACAACACTGTCTGGAGGAGCCACTCCAGAGTAGTAAGCATACACTCCTTCATGAGGGACTCTCAAATAGGAAACCCACTCAGCAGACGTGAAACAAACTTCATTTCCATTGACTTTGGATATTAGCTTATGCACATCATCTTCCTCTTCAAATTTCAGATATTCATAGAATTATTTCACAAGATTCGGGTAGTACGGACCATTGTTGTTGGCAAAACATTCAGTCCATCCTTGGGAATCTAGTGCTTTCAGCACTAATGACTTGCTCGACAACATCCATTCTTCACTTAACTCCTTATCAGTAAAGATTTGTCTCTTGTTCAGATGTGGGTTGACAGGTCCTGTTGGAGTATTACTGGTGCCACTGGATTCAGATCAAGTCCTATTTGTCCTTGGCTCATCCTCATTGACAGTCGGGGGTCACTTTGTTCTAGCTATAGATATTGAGAGAGGTTCAAGGGCTCAGATGAAGGGTTAGGGTTTAGGAATTTCGAGAGCAAGGTTCGATATTGAGAGAGGAAGGTGGATTTGAGATACGTTCATTGCCTTTGGTTTTATCATTTAGGGATTAAAACAAAATAAAATAGAAATAATAAATAGGAATAAAAATGATTCGAATTCCCACAAAAATAAAGACAAACAGTGAAGTATCCAACAGTGAGATGTACCAGTGAGGTACACCGGTGAGGTGCAACGGTGAGGTATGATAGTAAGGTCCAACTGTGAGGTTTAACTTTGAATTATAACTGTGAGGTTTGACTGTGAAGTCTAACTGTGAGGTTTGAATGTGAAGTCTAACTGTGAGGTTCGACTGTGAAGTCTAACTGTGAGGTTCGATTGTGAAGTCTAACTGTGAGGTTCGACTGTGAAGTCTAACTGCGAGGTTTGACTGAGAAGAGATTAATCATACCTAACTCATGTTTGATGTAATTTAACCTCTCATAATTCAAAGGCTTTGTGAATATATCAACCAATTGATGTTAAGTGCCAATTAATTCAAGAGTGATATCACCCTTTTGATAATGATCCCTCAAAAAGTGATGTCTTACATCAATATGATTTTAACTATCATGAGATACAGGATTTTTGGAAATGTTAATAGCAATTGTATTGTCACACTTTATAGAGACATGTTTGAACTGATATCCATAGTCCAGTAAAGTGTGTTTCATCCACAGAATTTGAGCACAACAACTACCAGTAGCTATGTACTCAGCTTCGGTAGTAAACAATGTAATAGAATTCTACTTCTTACTACACCAAGATAGTAGTGACTTTCCTAAAATGTGACATGTCCCAGAGGTGATTTTTCTATCTAACTTGCAACTGGAAAAATCAGCATCAAAATAACTCAACAAATCAAACAATTGACCTTTTCGATAAAATAATCCTAAGTTAGGAGTATGTTTGAGATACTTAAATTTTTTTTATAGTAGTTAAATGAGATTCTTTTGGATTGTCTTGAAATCAAGCACACATGAAAACACTAAACATGATGTCAGGTCTACTAGCTGTAAGATAGAGTAGACTCCCCATCATACCTCTGTAGTTGGTTTGCTCCACTGGTTCTCCAGCTTCATCAGCATCTAACTTACAAGTGGTACTCATAGGAGTGTCACTCCCTTTACTACCATCCAAAGAAAAACGTTTTAAAATATCCTTAATATAATTACTTTGATTTTAAACAATGCCATTTTTATTTTGAAAGATCTGAAATCCAAGGAAAAATTTGAGTTCTCCCATTAAACTCATTTCAAACTCATTTTGCATCATTTTTGAAAAATCAACACATAATGAATTTTTAGAATATCCAAAAATAATATCATCCACATAAATTTGTACTATCAAAACATCCTTAGAAATCCATTTAATGAAAAGAGTAGGATCAACTATCCCTTTGGAAAAACCTTTTGAAATAAGAAAAGAGCTGATCCTATCATACCATGCTCTTAGAGCTTGTTTTAAGCCATATAAAGCTTTAGATAGTTTAAAAACATTATTGAAAAAATGGAGATTTGTAAAACCAGGAGGTTGTTCAAAAAATACATCCTCAACTATATACCCATTTAGAAAAGAACTTTTGAAATCCATTTGATAAAGTTTGAAATTCAGATGAGCTGCATAGGCAAGTAGTATCCGAATAGCTTCTAATATAGCTACAGGTGCAAAGGTCTCCTCATAGTATATTCTTTCCTCTTGACTATATCCTTGCGCAACTAACCTGGCTTTATTTCTAAGTATATTCCCAGACTCGTCTACTTTGTTCCTAAACACCCATTTAGTGCCTATGGTCAAGGTTTCCTTGGGTCTTTCCAATAATTCCTAAACTTTGTTCCTTTTGAACTGATTTAGTTATTCTTGCATAGACATTACCCAAAATTCATCATTGATAGAATCATTAATATTTTTGGGTTCAAGCTGTGAAATAAAAGCTTGATGTTCAACCTGGTTTCTTAGAGAAGATCTAGTTTGTGTTACTCTATTCAAATCACCTACAACAACATCTAGAGGATGATTCTTAAGAGTCCTAGTACCTCTAGGAGGGGTTGAACTAGATTCTTCATAGTTTTTTGTTGGTTCAGAATCTGTAGGATAAGATTCTGGAAAATTTCCAGACCTGGATACTTTTACAGGGGATTCACTATTTTTATCATTAAAGTTAAAATTTGACAAATCTTCCTCAAGATTTTCAAGAGAGGTTTTAGGCTCATGTGGATCAGTCTCATAAAATTTGATATGAACTGATTCTTCCACACATTTGGTTTTCTTATTGAACACTCTATAGGATTTACTTGAAATAGAATAACCATGAAAAATTCCTTCATCACTTTTGGGAGCAAATTTTTCAAGATTATCTTTAGTATTTAGAATAAACACTTTGAAACCAAAGACTCTAAAATAATTAACCTTAGGATTCCTATTATTCTAGAGTTCATAAGGGGTCCTTTTTAGAATAGGTCTAATTAAAAATCTATTGATAACATAACAAGCTGTATTTACAGATTCATCCCAAAAATAAATAGGTAAGTCATACTCATTAAGCATAGTTCCTACAATTTCTTGAAGGATCCTATTTATTCTTTCTACAACTCCATTTTGTTGAGGTGTCCTAGGGGCAGAAAATTTGTGACTATAGACATTGTGTTAGCAGTAAGATTCAAACTCATGATTCTCAAACTCACGACCATGATCACTTCTCAGGGTCTTAATTTTAAGTCCACTAAGGTTTTCTACAGACTTGGAATATTTGACAAAATAGGAATAAGCTTCACTTTTGTGAGCAAGAAAGTATACCCAAGTATACCTAAAAAAACATCTATAAGAACATAAACATAGTGCTTCCCATTTAGACTTGAAACTCTTGATGGTCCAAACAAATCCATGTGAACCAACTCAAGTGGTTAAGAAGTTGAAACTTATTTCTTTGGTTTGATAGAAACTTTGTGTTGTTTTCCCTTTTTATAGGGATTACACACTTTATCATTTGGGAATTCCAATTTAGGTAGGTATCTAACTAGACATTTTTTAGATAGCTTCCTAAGTGAGTGCACATTGCAGTGTCCTAATCTTATATGCCACAACCAAGACTCTTTATGAAAAGCATTTAAGTAGGAAACATTCTATTTGGCTAAGGAGTTTAAATCAATAGAATATAAATTCTCATTTGTATATCCAATGAAAAATAAATCATTTTTTGAATTAAAAACATTGCATGAATCATTATCAAATTTAACATTAAGGACATCATCACATAAATAAGATATGATAAGTAAATTATATTTTAATCCATCAACAAAAAGTACTTTAGAAATTAATATTGTATCAGGGTTACCAATCTGGCTTAAGCCGATGATTTTTCCTTTTGCATTTTCACCAAAGGTGACATGCCCACCATCAAATTTAATTAGACTCTTGAAGAAAGAATAGTCTCCTGTCATATGTCTTGAACATCCACTGTCCAAGTACCATAAGGTCTTACAGGAACTCTTTAAGCAACTTTCCTGCAAAATAGATTAAACATAGGATAATTTTGGTACCCATATCTTCTTGGGTCCAGAAAGGTTAGCCAACAAAACTTTGGGAACCCATATTTGTTTTATAGGTTTTATAAAATCAAAAAACATATTTTGAGACATAAATACTTTGTTCGGTCCTTTAGAAAATTGTTTCTCAAGAGATGATCCAGAATTAACAGTGAACTGTCCAGATTTTGGAACAAATTTGGTTTTGCTAATTTGCCTCTATCTAGGCTGATATCCTAGACCAGTTGTATATTTTGGTGTAATATGTTTTCCTAGAAACTGTGTCAAGGTATCCCTACCAGAAGTGAACTTCTCAATATCCTTTTTTAATTTTTCATTAGATAATTTAACCTGAGTGTTCTCTTTCAACAATTGAGCATTCTTTTCTTTTTCTACACTTAGATCTGTTTTAATATTTCTAGTCAAGGCATGCTGTTTTTTAAAGATTTATATTTATCTTTTAGTTCATTGAAGGTGTCTTCTAGTATATTGCAATATTCAAACAATTAGTCCTTAGACATATTTTCCTCATTATCTAAATCACTGTTATTTTTAGAATAATAATCATTTAGAATAGGGGAAACAAGTACCTCAGATATGTTAGTCATGAAGCACATGTTGGCAGGATTCTTTTCAGAATCAGTGGCTTATGATTCACTTGTGCTATCTTATGAAGCACTCCAGGTTGCTTTCATGGATTTCTTATACTTCTTGTCCTTATAATCATATTTATTTTTGAATTTTAACTTCGGACAGTCAGCCTTGATGTGTCCTTTCCTCTTGAATTTATAGAAGACTATATCATCTTCCTTGTCAGATTTCTTCTAATCCTTCTTCCACTTACCTTGTTGATCATACTTACCCTTGTAGTTTGATTTTCTGAAAAACTTCTTCATCCTATAGAACTTCTTAAATCTCCTGGATATTTGAGCCATTTATGCATCACTGTCTGAATCTGAATTTTCACTAGCTGAACTTTCAATAGGTACATGTATTTTCTCCTTGTCTTTTCTCTTTGAAGCAGTAGACTTGAATGCCACATATTTTCTCTTGGGTTCATAATCATCTTCTTTGTTCACCTTCAGTTCTTCTTCATACATTATTAGTTTACCAATCAATTCCTTAATAGGTAGCTTGCTAATGTCACATGACTCTCGGATAGACACAGAAGTGCCTCTCCATCTGTCAGGTGAACATCTCAATATTCTCATGATCTGCTCCTTTTCTGGAACAACTTTTCCCAATGAACTCATGGTGTTGACAATCTCATTAAACCTAAGATACATATCAAAAATAGGTTCATCAGGTCTCATCTTAAAATTATCATATTTAATAGTATAAGTATTCAATCTCATTTCCTTGACATTGGTTATTCCTTCATGAGAAACAACCAAGATGTCCCAGATTTCATGAGCTGTTTTACATGAAGAAATTAGGTTAAATTCATCATCTCCTAAAGATAAGTAAAGGGAATTCATATCTTTATAGTTATTGTTATAATAAAATTATGTAGCATCATCCCAGGTAGATCTAGAAGTTTCGGGGATCTCATATTCTGATTCTATAGCAGACCAAATATCAAAACCAATACTTTCCAAATGAATTTTCATTTTGATTTTCCATTGATCATAATTCACACCATTAAAGAAAGGTGTCCTGTTAGTAGTAACTCCTTCTAGTCTATTGTCCATAACTAGATTTTATAAAAAATATTAAAGAGATAAAATTTAGAACTAACAGAAATTTAAGATCTTTAAGATAAAAATAAAATCACAGTTTAAAAAACAGAGGGTTTGAAAACATTTTTATAAATAACAATGTTACCTCTGATACCAAATGTTGGTCGGAGTGGATACTCAAGAGGGGGGGGGGGGGTGAATTGAGTACCAATTTTAAATTTCTATTAAAAAATTTTAGGATTAAAATCCCCCAAATTGAAATGGCCCAGTTAATTAAGGCAGTAGAGATATAAGTGACTTATTGTTCAACAGGTTTCTCAAAGGTTGATTACTCCTTAGTAGAGTCAGTATGAGAACTAATTCTACTTTTGAAACAAGTTTACTAAACAACTTAGATATACACACTAACCAGAACTAACTATCAGAGTGAATGTAAAAACAGATTTATGTTTTTGCTAATGTAAGCACAACGGATAGGAATAAAATAGAGTAATGAAAAGGGGAACACAACAATTTAAACAAGAGGTTCAGTCTTAAGACAAGACCTAGTCCTCTCTACTTGGTGATCACCTACCACCAAGAAATTATATTAAAAGTGATACACAGCCTGTATCGGGATTTACAACATTTTTTACAAACTATCCAGGTTTTTCAACCTCTACCACAGTTCTACGTGGGAAAATAAACTTCCGAGCCACACAAGGATTCTTCCACAATTATACGTGGGAAAAAAATGTAAAGAGAGTTTATAATGGGGATTTTTAGTATCCCTCAGTTCAAGTACAAGATTAAGTGTGTGTAACACATACAAACTACTCATAAAAGTAAAGTATTTAAACATAGTAGAGCTAAAGATAGTAGGGATGAGTTTAGAATTATCTTGTGTGTTGGCAGATCAGCTCTAGACTCGTTGGAATAAATGAGATGATGTTTTTGTCCTTCTCTGCAAGTTGACTCCAAAACAGAGTGTCTCAACTTCTAGGTTATGACTTCCCAGATGTAGAGATGATCGGCTTCCAAGATTTAAAAAACTCTTTGCAGCATACCACTACAGATTATAGAAAGTTCTTTCAATATATATTCGTGAGGCTCTGCTTTTTTCTAGTATATTCGAGGGTCTATTTTTGTATCTCTCCTGTATCTATTATATAGTCTCTTTTTTCGTGTTTTGTTGTTCAGTAGAGGCCGACAAGAGAAATGTTTCAACCACGTGTGGTCTTCCTCGTACATCGTACTGTCTCCTGATATCTCTGCAAATAAAATTAAATAACGTCAGGTGCATTAATTTGTCTAGACATGAACATTATAGTAGTATTAATAAAATTGTTAAAGGAAAGAATATAATATCATGAGACTGGTAGAAGATGCATGTCACACGGTAGAATTCAACTGTGGTCTTTCCAACTGTGGACTTCATCGGTGGACTATTCAACTGTAAACTTCATCAGTAGGTTCTTTAACTGTAGGCTTGTAATGGTGGACTTTGTTCTTAGTGGATGTCTTGTAACGGTAGCTTTTTACTCTTGTAACAGTAGATGTTTACTCTACTTCAACAGTAACCTTTCCAACTGCAGACTTGAACAGTGAAGTTCTCAATAGAAGACTGGAGAAAGAGTCTGACAGTGAACTTCTAACAGAAGCTTTGTCCCAGCCATGACTTTGTGATAGTAACTTTTTGTCTGTGGGCTTTGATAAGCAGATCAACAGTAGACTTGGGATGGTAACCTTGTACCGATAGCCTCTATTAATGAAAATAGATCTTTAAAAGTAACTTTCTAGGATCAGTGAATTTGTGTAATTGAGATCTATAATGGTTACCTTGAACAGAAGGCAACCATTAGCCTTTAACAGTGAACTTATATTTAGATAAATATAAACTATAAGCTAATGCAGAAAAGTCATGAGACTTAAGAGTATACATTGATCAGGATAATATAGTTATAAATGTAGATTAAAAAGATTAGTAACTGACTTAATATATCATGATCAATATTTAAACATGATTTGGGATTATCAAAACAGGTGAGTCCAACATTATCTATCCTATAATGACAAAGTCACCATACGTGCGTACATACGGCTTACCATCTCCACGTCGTAGTGTAGTTTGTTATTCAAACACTTCATTATTTGTATAGGTATAATAATGAGCATAAATTATGTAAATAATAAATATAACATGTTAATTATTTTTTATATATGATATACCATCCAATTACATATGATTTCACCATCAATATAATGATATTTCCACTCATGCATACGTACAGATTACCATCTCCACGATGCGATGAGATTCATTTCCATGTTCACCATTCAACGATGATTATAAAAATATATATTATTAATAAGTATGTAATATATGACATAATAATGATACTGGATATATATATATATATGTATGTATATACTTACATATATCTTATTCACTTACTTATGTTCAATACGATATGAAAACGAAAACAACGTTTATGCGTACGTACGACCTACCGTATCCCTAAACGGTGCCTCCCATTTCATATATATATCTTTTATAAATATTTATATTATAAATATATATGATATATAAATAAAATTTTATATTATGGAAGTATTTAAATCATGATCTAAATTATATGATCAAGAATAACAAGTTAAAACACGTACGATAAAGAAAGAGATTATTACCCGAAATATTAATTTAACAGGGAAATCATTATTAAATGGGTAGTATAAAGTCAAAAATGAATCATGTATGATATAATAAATAAAAATATGGTTATGGTATAATTAAATAACATACTATGGTCATTATACAGAAGGTTAAACGTACCCTCGACCAAAGGAAAGCACAAGGTAAGGGTTAATTCTACAATATCTTCATTATTCGAGGTTGTTTTTATGTAAGTATCTATTGGGGACTCTTTATCATCCACATCTGGGTATCATAAAAATATTTTAAAAAGGAATATTTTAAGGTTTTATGGAAGGGACTATTTAACTAGGTCATCATTTTAAATGTTTTAAATATTTCTCTTTCTAAATCCTTTTAATTAATGTCCATGTTTTTAAAATGATTTTAAGGATTTATTTATATGGACTTGAATGTTTTGAAATGATAATTCTTTTCCAAAGTTTCAAAGTGTTATGGGACACTTTGATTCAAAAATCGATTTTAAATTACTTCCTTTATAAATGTGAGACTTTTAAATGTTTTCATGAAAAAGAGATATCTCTCTCAAAGAGTTTTACAAATCATTTTCATCTATGTCAACTTCCTTTGATGAATTTTAAATTTGTTTTAAGTTTATTTATTATAATAAAAATCTTCCATATTGTATTGAAGGTTTTGTGATATTTTTTACTATGGATGTGTTATTTGTATACCATTCATAGTTTATGGTTAAAGTATTGACATTTTGTATGCTAGTTCTAATATGAATGTTTATGTTATATTTCAACCTTTTCATACGAGGAATGTATTGGACATAGTAAGTGATGGATGAAGCCCACTATAGCTCCTCGATGCATCGTCAGGTCTCATGAGACAATTACATGTGGAATTGGATGAGGAATTTTGCAATTTGATATATGGTTTTTTCCGAGGCCTTAATAATTTTTAGACATCTTGGCCGAGGCCTTGAAAAAATCTTTCAGAATGTCATGCATTATACATTACCTAATTATGAATATAATATTGATGGTTCATGTGGTTATTCAACGAGTAGAATACCCATGGCTATGATTTATTATGACATTATTTACTCAGCTCATATTTCTACTATATATTGTTTATGTTTATTATTTTTAAAGTCATGTGTTTTCAATTATTCACCATGCCTATTGTTTATGTTATCTTCCGCTAAATTGTTTACCCTTACTGGGCATCTGATCTCACCCCTTTCTTATGTTTTATTTTCCCAAGATTTCTAAGAAGTGTATTATGACTGACCTGCAGGGATAGTCTAAGGGATATGAATGTTGTCAATGTAGACAATGTTATTGTTGTTTTTCATTTTATAATGTAATGTAACATTCATGTATTTAATCTATTTACAAGACAGAAAAAATAATCAGTCTTTCGAGACATGATTTCCTTGTATCATGCCAATGTATTAAAATAATCCACCGACTCTGGGTAACTGGGGTTGGGGTGTTATACATAAAGAAAAAAATATTAAAGGAAACATGTAATATATAGAAGTAACCATATTTTAATAAAATTTATAATATTCTTGAGAGGTAGATCATGTAATTTAATGACCAGAAACTTATTCATGAAAAATCTTGGTAAACAATGAGATTATAATATAAAACCCTTACCTCAAATTCAAATTGATTCAAAAGGGATCTAACCTCCTGTATAATAAATTTAAATTTTTTAAATTCATATACTATAATAATATACATACTTATAGTATCATATTTGATCCACTTATAATATTTTGACACCCATTTATTAATAACTCCTTATTAAAATCATTGTTTGTGAGTGTTAACTATTTCATTTTTCATGATAATTTCAATTAGATAGTTTTAATCCTTATACTTTGATCATGTTACCATAATATATATAATGTTAATCATGATATAAATAATATATATATATATACATATATATATATATTTATATTCATCCATTATATTTAGAGATAGAAAAATAAATTACACTGTTCATGGAGACAGTAGGTTGTACGTACGCATGAACACTATTTTCACTTCTTAAAGAATTTAAAAAATAAGGTAAATAATATTTTACCTATTAAGAATCATCATTATATCATATATATTCATTAAAAATATCCTTATTACCATCCATGTAAAATAAGAATGAAAAACAAATCACATCGCTCCATGGAGGTGGTAATCCACACGTACGCATAAGTGACATTATCATTTTCCAATGGATTAAAAGTTAAAAAAATAGATGTGATGTTATAATTAAATAAGAATAATTATTTTATAAATATAATATACGAAATTTAAGACCATCATAATAACCATCCATGAAGTTCAATGAAAGAAAATGAATTGTATCACTACGTGGAGGTGGCAGTCAACACGTTTGCATGAGAAATACTTTCACTTCCCATTTGATAGGATAAAGGGTGGATAATGGTGATCCAATAATATAATTTTATAATTAATAAAATATAATTTTAGGATGTGGAATAATTAATAATTACCTATTCTTTGGTAGAACTCCTTTAGATCCCTTTTAAAGACTTTTTGAATGGTATTTTAAGATGACAATCAGATATACTTCATGGATATGGAATTTTGTAATATAATTAGTTAGGGTTTGGATTATATAGGTTATTAATAAGTTATAAAGTAAATATATAATTATTTCCCTTTTATAAGTGAGGGAAAATGCACTCTTGGAATGTCTTAAAAGATTAAAATATTATAAATTCATTGTCAAGACTGATGCTTAAAAATGGACATTAATTCTAAGAAAAAGTGTATATGGTTAAAATATCATCATCAAATGAAATTTAGATAGGTTTTTGTGTTATTTTAAACCTTATCTTCTGGTTTAACCCATTGGTTAACCAATTTTAACCTTAATTGTGATAATGACGTTTTCAATATTAAAGGATTATAATTTTACTTATAAGGGGAAAATTGCATAATAAATGGCCACGCGATGAAATTTTCAACCATATATTATCCACCTTGTCCTATTTAAATATTTTTATGATTTTTAAATAATATAATAAAATATTATTTTCATAAAAAATCATTAATTCCATTTTTGACACTATTCATCTAATTTTACACTAAAGACATTAAGAAAAAGATGGAATTTGAATATAATCCTTTAAAAATCCCTAAATTTTTATATTTATCTAATATATTCATGTAACACAATAATTCATATAAATTTAATAACTTTTAATATTTTTAAAATCATTTTTTTTAATTTTTTTAATTAATTGAATGAATACTATACCATCGTTGCCTAAGCATTCAATACAATTATTAAATAAATAAAAATTAAAAATAAATTACCATGATAAAAAATTAATTCATATTAAAAATAACCATTTAGAACTAATTTTATATTCTTTTTATCCTTATGTAAAAATTTTAGAGATATTAAAGTCAAGAGAGTGATATTTATTTATTTATTCTTTTCTTAAAATAATATAAAGGTAGTAATCAAAGAAAAATGGAATAAAGTGGACATATATTCAGGAAATGGATGTAAATAGATAAAATATAGTCATCTAATAGGATATAAGAAAATTTTATAGAAATTTTAAAGCCGTATCCCTAAGTTTTAACCATATTTTACCTGTTTTACCCTTATTGAGATGGTAAATATTTACCAAGGTTATTATTCATAATATCCCAAAATAAAAGGGGAATATGTAACAAATTTTATACTCCTAATTAAAAATATATAATAATAATTTAAATATTTAATTTCTATAAGTGGAAAAAATTTGTTTTAAAATAAGTGCACAAAACATGACGAGAACCATTTTTTAGAAAATTACATTTTTAAGAGTAAAACTAGATTTATTATTATCCCATGCCTAGAAAAAATATTAGATGAATGCCAATTTTTTATTCAATATATAATATATAAATTTATTTAAAATCATTAAATAATAGTTATTAATTTAATTTATTAAGATAAAAAATCATTACACACATAAAAATATTTTTTTAGAAAAACATCTCTTTTTTTACTTTCAAATGATTTTTTTTAATTCTAATCAACTGATAACCAATGAATTTATTTTATACATGTACAAAAAATGAATTTTCAGTAATTTAATTAGTCCTATTCATACTTACCAATTTAACAGCTAGGTTATAGCGATACAATATATTATAGTTCATTTATATATGGGGTTGCGTGTATCAAAAGCTATCAAAGAAATTTTATTTGAAGAGAAATATATCATAAAATCTCAGGGTATTACATTTTACCTCCTTAAAATGAATTCTTCCCTAAAAATTTCATTACTATGATAAAAAATAAGGATGTCTCTATTTCATCACATCATCAGGTTTTCAAGTAGCTTCTTTAGATTTTTGATTCCTTTAGAGAACTTTAACTGGATGAGTAATCTTGTTCCATAACACTTTATCTATATGATACACGATTTCTACTTATTATTATTTATAGGAAAGATCATGATCCACTGGTACAACCTCTAAGTTTAGTATATGTGAATGATCATGCATGTACTTCCTTAAGAGAGACTCATGAAACACATCTTGAACCTGAGAAAGGTTCAGTGGAAGAAAAATGTGATAATATAATGTCCCTAATCGATCAAGAATCTCAAAGAAGAAAATATAACTAAGGATTATATTTCCATTCCTTCTGAACATCATAACCATATTCCACATAGAAATCCATAATAATACCTTTCACTAACTTCAAATTCTAGATTTCATCAATGATTGTCAGTATAACTGTTCTATCAAGTTTGATCTTTCTTGATGTGCTACTGAATAGATCTGACTTTCTCTACCATTTCCTCTCCTAGCTCAGGTCCCAATAAATTTCTTTATCCAACTTCATTCCAACACATTGTATTTCTACACTTATTTCCATAGAGTTCTTTATACGTTAAAGTTATTATTGTAAGAAAAATCAATTAGAGGAATGAGTTAATCCAAAACACATTTCAAATCCATATAATAAGATCTAAACATATCCTTTAAGGTTTGAATAGTTCCCTCAGATTGAAAATATATATAAGGATGATAAAAAGTACTAAAACTAAACTTTATATTCATATACCACTGAATAATTTACCATAATTTTGAGGTAATCCTTAGATCCTGATCAGATACAATAAAATTTGGTAATCCATGAAACCTTAGCACTTCTTTAATATATATTATGAAAAGTTTACCAAGAGAGAAATATTCTCTAGTAGTAATTAAGTGTGATGACTTCATAAGGTGATCAACTATAACTGAAATAACATCACAGACATTATAAATTTTGAGGAGTATGCTGAAAAAATACATGGTGATGCTTTACCACTTCCATTCGGGTATGGGTAATGGTTATAAAATCTTATTAAACTTATATCTCTTATCCTTAATTTTTTTCATAACAAGTACTGAGATATATACTCTAAAATATCTATTTTCATATTATCCCACCAAAAATAATCTTTTAGATCTATATATATATTCATACTTCTAGGATGAATAAAGAATTATGAAATATTAGATTCATCCAATAGATCCTTTTTAAGTATGATATGGATGAAACACATACATGGTTTATGAATCTTATCATTCCATCATAATCAAGGTTGATCTCAGGAACATTTCTCCCCTTCTTTTGTATCTATACATCTTCCTTATGCACCTCTTTAATCTTCACTTGGATATATGGTTGATCACTCATTTAAGAAAGATAATATTTTTACCCTTCCTTCAATATTTCCAAATCCATATTTTAAAAATCTATAAATATCATATTTTTTTGATCCTCATCATAAATAAACAAGCATGATTCTTTCAACTTAGATCATCTTCCAAAAAAATTTCTTTCCTAGGGTGGTATTGTATTGAATAGTCATAATCTTTAATGAAATCAAACCATATTCTCTGGAATATATTCTACTCTTCTTGATTTAATATATATACTTTAAACTTTTATGATCAATATATATGTCACACCTTTCACCATATTGATAATGCCTCTATATCTTTAATGAAAAAATTACCACAACTAATTCTAAAGATTGAGTTGGTTAATTTTTTTCATGAACCTTGAATTAGTGTGAGGCATAAGCTATCACCATATCATTTCTCATGAGGATAAATCCTAGTACCTTCTTTGATGAATCACTATAGATAAAGAACCCTTATCAACTATAGGGTAGTGTATGCACAGGTACACCGACTAACCTTCTCTTCAGTTCCTTGAAATTTTATTCACATTAATCTATACAAAGGAACTTAGATCCCTTCTAAGATAACTTGGTGAGTGGATTATACATCCATAATAAATTATTTATAAAGTGTCGATAATATTTAGATAATACAAGAAAACTATATATCTCAGTCACAATGGTTGTCCTGGGAAAACATTTAATAACTTATGTCTTTGATGGATCCACTGATATACCCTTACTTGAGATTATATAACCTAGAAATGAATTTTTTTTGTATCTAAAATTCACACTTGGTAAAATTTTCATATAAATTATCCTTCATTAGGGTCTTTATTAAAATCCAAAAATTATCTTCATGCTCTTCCTTGCACTTTGAATATATATATGAATATCCTCTATAAAGACTACCATAAACTGATTAAGGTAATCTCTAAAGAATTTATTCATTAAATCCATGAAGATATTGGGGGAATTAGTAAGACCAAATGAAATCACTATAAATTCACAGTGTACATACCTCGTATGGAAGGCTGTCTTGGGCATGTCTTCATTTTTGAACCTTAAATAATAGTATCTAGATCAAAAATCAATCTTAGAAAAATATCAATCTCCTCATAATTTATCAACCAAATCATCAATATGGGGAAGAGGATAATGTTTCTTGATTATTATCGTATTCAGTTCTTGATAATCAATGAAGATTCACATTGATCCATATTTTTTAACAAAAATAACTAGTCTACCCCAAGGCGACACATTTGGATGAATGAATCCCATATCAAGATTCTCCTGGATTTGTTTCTTCAATGTATAAACATCAATGAGGGATATTCTATAAGGATAATTTGAAATGGCTGTAGCACCAGGTAAGAGTTCTATTGAAAAATAAACTTTATGATTTGGTGAAATACTAGGAAAATATTTTGGAAAAACATCAACAAAAACCAGTAAAATAGACATATATTTGATGTTGAGTTTATCCCCAACCATATGAGATAAACACCCCTATTTAATTTGAATTCAAGACCCATAAATGGATTCAATTTATAATGGAAGTTCATATTTATCATCACACTGATAGATGATAATATATTAGTTTATAATATCAAACGTGACTTCCCTTGAAAATTGATGTCAGATTTATGTAAAGAAAGACAATCCATTCCAAAAATAACACCAAATTCAAATAGAGGTAGAATAAATTTTTTTAGAGGAATTGAATTCAAACAAACATCAATTGGATAAGAATCATAGACTTGATATGTGATCATCATACCATTAGGGTTTGTCACTACTAATTAAATATCTAATAATTGATGTGGTACTGTGATACCATTAGAAAATTATTTAGATATAAAAGAGTGGATGGATTTAGAATCAAATAAGATATTAACAGTTCTAGAGTGGATGTAAAGTGAACCTCTCAACACTTAGTTATTATAATCTACATCAACAATAATTATTTTATTAAATTTATCTTTATCTCTAGGATTAAGAGGTTATTGACATTGATCACCATCATTAACCTTCAGATTTGAGAACTAGTTAGAATAATTACAATAGTCCTTGAATTTGAAATATTGGAGTATGGGTGGTGTATTCTATGGTGGTTTCCCTCCATTATTTGATAAATTCTTCCCATCACTTTAGCATTCTATTTCGTGATGACCTTTATTTCCACAATTATAACATTTACCAACCCCCTTAAGAAAATTTCCTCCATGATTCCTTCCATACATCAAGCATAAAGGAAATATCATCTTCTTCTATCCATGTTTTTTAGAATTTCCATTTAATTGCATCTTTCTTTTCTTTTCAAAACCATGAGATATATAAGTAAATATAATCTTTATTTCCACCTAAATAGCACATCAAATGATTTTTTCATATATTCTGAAGTCTATTATGGATAAATCACTTTAGATAATTGGTTTTATCCATTAAATATTCCATAAAAATTAAATTTATGTTATATTATAAAACTATAATCCTACCTCACAAGCCTTGTAAAATTTTCCTCATAGGTACTAACAAATTCATCATCCTTTTATTTTAGATTAAGAAATTCCTTCACCATCTTCATACGAAGAATAAAAGGAAAGTAATTATTGAAAAATAGGATCTTAAAATCATCCCATGTAACACCATAAAATTATAAAATAAGAACAGTGTATTATATCACATATGCACTATGAAACAGTGAGCTTAAAGAACCCATGAAATACATTTCATTAAATTTAATCTTTTCAAAAACTTGCATAACACACAACTCCGATTCGAAATAAACCATAATATAGTATAGCATTACAAACTAAATTTTAAATTAGTGGGTATTAATATTAATAACTAAATTATAAAATTAAAGTTATATATTTATTATAAATAAAATAATAATCATTAAAAAATGTTTTCTGAAAAATTTTATTTTTTTCTAAAGGACGGTTTAGTCGTACTTAGCGCACATAATTTAAAACTAATTTTCTATAAGTTTTAAAATATTTAGTTTTAAAAAATAAACTTCATTTTAGAAATAATCATATTAAATTTATATTATGGTGAAGTTTTGGGTTTTTTTCTAAAATATTTCATTTTTTGATGAATAGTGAAAAATACTGAATTTTAATTGAAAACTGCCTTTTAATTTAAATTATTTATAAAGTTAAATTATATTTAAAATTAGTTTTAATGTAAAATTAGTTAATTTATATATCATTAAATTAAATTTAGGTCATTATACTCATTTTAATTTTGAATTTTTATATAAAAATGTTGCAAACTTTTGGACATTTTCTCTTTAAAAACCCGCTTTCTCATCACGTCCGTGAGATTAATTTTAAATTAAAATTTACCAATTTTGTGAATTAAATTTAAAAAAATGGATTACATAATTTTAATAAGTATAATTTATATTATCTAATAAGTTCAATTTAATTTTTGACCATAATAAATATTAAAAATAGTAAAAACTATTTATCTCGATTAAGGTAAAAATGGATTTATTAGTGGGTTAAAGTAAAATTATAATGGTTAAAATGAAGTAAAAACTTGTATAAAATATATTTTATTGAAATATTTAGACCATATAATGTATAATTATTGATAATAATCCATTTAATATCCTTTTTTAATATTAAAAACATGGATATAACCATTTATTTTGAAAACTTACAAATGTGCCACTCACCTCACTTATAAAAGGCCACCCATATCATTTATTTTATACACCCTAAAAAATATTTTTAGGAAAATAACTGAAAAAATACCTTCATAAATTATATTAATTCATCCTATAATAATTATTTTGGGAATAAATCCAACCTAGTAAGGATTTTAGTGCAAACCTAAGGAGGTTACCTGAAGAAGAGGTAACATTTTTAAAGGAGCATTTTTATTTTATTTTTTACTACACATCCTTAAATTATTATTAAAACAAGATGATATAATTAAATCAGTATATTATATATACTAAGATGTTTTTATGTTAATTTAATTACCTAAAAACATGTATACATCCATCAAATGGGTTATGAAATCATCATTCATGTGTATGGAGGACAACCGCCTCACGAACCGATGTCATTCATTTTTCCATTACCACCTCTCAATGTTGTATATTATGAGGAATATAAAGTATATATATGATATTTATTACATAATTATGCCTCTTAATTCATTATATCATATATAATTTGTTTACTTTCCATTCCTTAGGGGATGCGACAACGTCGCTTGCGTGTACGGAGGACTACTGCCTCACGAAGCGATGTGGTTTGTCTTTCACTAATGCATATCCTGGAAGGGTGTAAGTATAAAGTTAATGAATATATGAGATATAAATGACATAATTATGACATTAATTAAATATTTATCATTCTAAAAAAAATTATATATCATTTTATTTTTTACACTGAAAAGTGATAATATCGTTCGTGTACGTGTGGACTACCGCCTTCACAAAGCGATGCAACCCTCTTTTCATCACCATGACAAATGGATGATATGTATAAGTATATTTTAAGAAATTTAATTATATTTATGATATTATAATAATTATATAATTATAAAATATTACTTACCTTCTTTTCATAATGATTATTGAAAAATAGAAACGTTACTCATGCGTACGTACGACCTACCGTTTCCATGATCGTAACATACTTCATTTCTCAAAAACATATTTAATGATTGGTATTAAAATTATAATTGATGTATACATATGATAATTATTTCATTATTATTATTCTGTAGATTATGAAACTATATAATATATATAATAACTAGATCCTTAATGACAAAGAACAAATGAGAAAACAAAGCAATTAACACCCACAATAATGAAAATAATGATATATTATTAACGAATGAGTGGTAAGATATTATAAAAGGATCATATATGATATCATAAATATTAATATTGTTATGGTGTAAGTTAATTATATTTTTAAAACTACTATATAGGATTTCAAATCACTTTCAATGAAAAGTAAGTGTGAGGTAAGGGACTTCATCTCAATTTTCTTTCATTGAGGAACATTTGTTTGTTATGCATTATATAGTGTATATAATACCACTTTTACATTAAATATCATGATTAATTCATAATTTATGGTATTTTAAGTTTCAATTTGAATTATTTCATCCAAGGTAATTTCACTTAAAATTACCAAGTGGTAAAAGTTATTGTACAATCTCACTTTTTTTTTGTGATTGTTAACTTTCTATTGAATAAATAACTTTATTATGATAAATTTTTATTGAAAATTATATTTATATTAAATATCAATATTAAAGTATGATATATATTATAATTTCATAAACCATAGACCATTTTTTTCATACAATGTATACTTTGAAATTTATTTGATTAACTCGGGGAATATTGATAAATTTGTATCTGTCTCAATATAGATATTTGATGATAAGACAAATTTTTCATGAATTAAATAAATTATTAGGTATATGAGGTTTTATTTATACATGAGTACATGGGTGGGTTTAGGTTATAGATATCCCCCCAATGCATCTACAGGTCTCATGAGACAAACTAGTTGGCTAAATCAGATGGTGTTTTACCTAGTAGTTTTAAATTGTCTTGAGGATAGATATTGATGGTAGGGGTATCATGTTCCTGAGGCATGAAGTCCAATAATTAATAATTTCATTCATTTATAATTTAGTTATCTTATTATCCATGATATTTTCACCATGATATTATCTCTATATGCATTTCATTCTCAGATTATTGATTAAATGGAATGTGTTTTCAGTTATTTACATTTTCATATTGATTATGAATTATATAATAATGATAGTAAAGTTATTTAAATAGAATGTGTGTTAAGTTACTCAACTTTAAATATTGATTATGATTATTTATTCATGATATATTCTACTATACTTACCCCTTACTTAATATTGGTGCTCACCCTTATTTTGTTTCCTTTCCCCAGGATATGAAGAAGAATTATTGGAATGAGTTTTTAAGGATGAATTTCATTTTATTTAATTACATATTATGTTTTATTTTATATTCCAAATTTAAAATGGGTATAATTTATATATATGGTTCTAAACAACTACTAAACTGGTCGGTAATTCAGGATTTGACCCTTTATATCTATGTCAATGTAATAAAGCATGCACTAGCTCAGAGTTACTAAAGTTGGGGTCATTACAGTTGTTATTAGGGAAAATTTAATAGAAAATTTTGGAAATAGATTTAGGAAAAAATTTATCAGGGAACATAAACATATTATATACTTTGAGGATAATTATATAAAAACATTGTTAAGTTTTATTAAGGTAAATATTATGTGTTTTTTCCTTGCAATACAAACTTTTTTGGATACTACAAGTAGACATGGTTTTGTAACAGAGGTACCTAGGGGTAATAACTCTGAAAAGGGTGCATTTGTATTGAACTTATCATCACATAATGCATGATAATGGTGATTAATGTTCACTTGGTTTGAAAATCCCAGGGGATATTCTTAGGATAATTCACATTGTATTTATAAACCATTATGAAGGATTTGAAAATAAAGATACCCCCACATAAACCAAGTTTATGATGCTAAGACTAATGATGAATATATTTTTTTAATTTATGATAAGTGTTAAACCATATTTATAATAATAAATAATGATTTAAATTTCACAAATTTATGAGATAATCCAGTATATACCATTGTTTAGAAATGGAACTTGGAAAGAAGAAGCATACAAATAGTCATGGCCAATGTAGAGATTGACCTGCCGAGGAAGCCAATATAGCTGGTATTAGAAATGAAAAAATTATGGTTGTATTAGGTAAGATTAATCAATTTATGAAAAATATCCTTTCCTATATAGAGAAATATATCCCATAATGTAATTCTACCATGTCAGATCACTTTATGTGAAAGAAGCCCCCGTCATTTGGTGGGATTACTAATCCAATGGTATCTGAACAATGTATTAAGTATTTGGAAAAAATATTTATTAAGTTGGGATGTGGTGAAAAGGAAAATATTACAAATATAATGTATTTTATAAAATGATATGCTGATAAATAGTGGTTGTTGATCCAAAATACTAAATAGGAAGAGGAAATAGAACTCATAGAATGTAATTTTTTTAAGAATATATTCTTTGAAAAATATTTCCCTCATGAGAAAAAAACTTAGAAAAAAAGAATAAAGAAAAAGGAAGAATAAAGTATTATGGTGTATGAATAAACCTTTATAATTCTATCTAGGTATTCTATAGATTACATAAACAAAATTTAGTGTAATATTGACCATTTCTTTGAAGGGCTTATGCCAAGCCTCTAAATGGTGGTGGTCTCTCAAAATTTCCCTTCATATGATGAAATATTTTTATCTTATATCAAGATAGAGAAATAATTATATAAGTATTATGGATTCAAAGGGAAGAAGTATAAGAAGAGGATGATAGAAAAAAATAGATAAAAGGAATAAGGGAAATAAGGATTTTCCCATATGTGATAATTGTAGAAAGAAACATCCAAGTAATTTCTTCAAGGGAATGAGAGTTTACTAATATGGAGAGAAAGGCCACCATACTCATGATTGTAAGGGAAAGAAAGAAATTTACAATTTTTAATGATTAAACTATAAGTATATGGGGCACTATTCAGATAAATTCCCCAAGCATTAAGGGAATATACCTCAGAATATGACAAGGGATCAAGGTCAAGCTTATGTTATTGATACAATAGAAGTGGAGTGATTAGTGTGCTTGTGTATTTGGATCCAAGAAATATTTTTTAAAAATATTTTTTTGATTATATTCCTTTTATAAGAATAATGAAATGTATAAGGATTGTATTTTAGTTATATTTCATTAAGGATTTGAGAGTATATGTTGAATAAATCGATGACCAAGAAAAATAATTCAGTGGAAATTCTAACTTCTTGGAAAACGCATGATTGAGGGGAATATAATTATTAATATGTTCCTGATTTTGGGATAAAGAGATAATTGATATGGATAATGTAAATTGGATAGCACTGACTACCTTGGGAATGATTAATGATTTTTCCACAAAGTGGTTTATGCTATCATTTATGGAGTTTACAATATCTTCATATTTAATGAATATATCCAATAATATGTTTTTTTACTTAAGGAATAAGGAAGAATACATATTTTCAATAAGGTTTTATGGTAATTTAGGTTATTACCATGTTTCATGAAAATACACAATAAAGGTATTCACATGTTTGGCATGTGAAAGTCTAGAGCTACTTCATGTTGTTTATGGGATTAAAGATAAGTTCATTTTGAAAATTTAGTGACCTTATTTATAAAGTTAGGGATATTAATATTTTATAAGGACTATAAGGTTAACCATTTATGAAATGGTTTAAGTTGAACTTTGGGTGTTATTGGAAAAAGTTTTCTAACCATATTGGTTTTGTAAAATAGTTAGTGATAGAAAGAAATTCTTTTCACTCTTTTATAGATCATAAAAAATTAAATTTTAGTGCTTTAGGAATAAAAAATTCATTTTTGAATATTCATTTCTTAGATTATGTGATGAATTAGAAATTGGTCAAAGCACAACTAGTGTATGAAATTGTGATTTGAAATAGAATCATATCAAGTAAGTATATTTCATAATATTCTTAGAGAGTAAAATAATTCCTCAATTTTAGGATAAGTATCTTGAAATAATTTTTTTCCTATTACATTCATATCCTATGAATCATATTTTCTTTTAAACCATTACATATTTATATTTTTAAGGCCCTTAATTTTCTACTAATCAACCACTCTCTTGTGATCAATGACCTCAATCACTCTCTATAATTATTTATTCTTTTCTTCCATGCCCATATCTTCCCTTTCCATAAATTTTATACTACTTAGAAACCTAGTTATGTGTTATTTCATATGAACTTTGTACTTCAATTTCTCTATTATTAAGAGGATATTTTTAACCCTTCTACAATGTGGGGTTTTCAATAATGACATTTCCAAATGTCAAATCCTTGATTACCAAGAACAAGTTTAAATTAAGAGGATGAAATTTATTTATGGTGGGGAGAATGTAAAATCACAAAATTATAAAATAAGAACACTGTATTCGATATAGTATGAAAAATTCAACACAAATATTAAATAACCCAGGAAATATATTTCATTAAATTTAGTCTATTCGATATCTTACAAAACACGCAACCATGAGGAAAAATAAACTATAATATAGTATACCATTATAACCTAACCATTAAATTAGTGCATATTAATAGTACTAAATAAATTATAAAATTACGTTTATCCGTTGATTATAAATAAAATAATAATCATTTTAAAGAAAAAGTATTTTTTCTGTATTTTTTCTAAAAGACGGTTTAGTCGCACTTTGCACACATAATTTAAAATTAATTTTTACTAATTTAGAAAAATATATTTTACAAAAAGATATTTTTAAAATTATCATATCAAAATTTTATTAGGGTAATTTTTTGGTATTTTTATTAAATATTTTATTTTTTATGAATAGTGAAAAATACTGAATTTTAATTGAAAAATGATTTTATGTTTAAATTATTTATAAAGTTAAATTATATTTTAAATTGACTTTAAAGTAAAAATAGTTAAATTATATATCAATAAATCCAATTTAGGTTAATAGAATCATTTACATATTTAATCTTGAAATAAAACTTTGCAAACTTTTGAACATTTTCTCTCTCAAAACTCGCTTTCTCATCACGTGTGCAAGATTAATTTTAAATTAATTTTTTTTACTTCTATGAATTTGTAATTCCCCAACCCCAGTTACCCAGAGTCAGTGAATTATTTTAATACATTGGCATGATTACAAGGAATCAAGTCCTGAAAGACCGATAAGTTTAGCAGTCTTGGAAAATAGATTACATACATGAACGTTACATTACATTATAAAATGAAAAACAACAACAACATTGTCTACATTGACCACATTAATATCCCTTAGAATATCATTGTAGGTTACTCATAACTCTCTTCTTCATATCCTAAGAAAATGAAACATAATAAAGGGGTGAGATCAAATGCTCAGTAAGGGTAAACAATATAGCAGAAGATAACATAAACATTAGGCATGATGAATAATTAAAAAAAATGCCTTTACAAATAATAAACAAGAAAAATTTATGGCAGGAATTTGAGATGAGTAAATAATTCCATAATAAAACATAGGCATGGGTATTCTACTAGTCGAATAACCACATGAACCATCAATATTATTTTCATAATGAGGGAATGTATAATGATAGAAATTTTGAAACATCTTGTCAAGACCTCAGCCAAGACGTCTAAAAATGATTTAGGCCTCGGCCAAAACCATATATCAAATTGGGAAAGTCCTTGTCCAATTCCACATCTAATTGTCTCATGAGACCAACCCATGCATCTAGGAGATATAATAGGCTCCACCCATCACTTACTAAGTCCAATACATTCCTCATATAAAAAGTTTGAAACATAACATAAATATTCGTATTAAAACTAGCATACTAAATGTCAATACCTTAACCATAAATCATGAATGGTATAAAAATAACACATCCATAGTCAAATATATCACGAAACTTTCAATACAATATGGAATATTTGTATCATAATAAATCAACTTCAAACAAGTTTAAATTCCATCAAAGGATGTTGACATAGATGAAAATGATTTATAAAACTCTTTGAGAGAAATATACCTTTTTCATGAAAACATTTAAAAGTCACACATTTATAAAGGAAGTAATTTAAAAGATATTTTTGACTCAAAGTTTCCCATACCACTTTGAAACTATTTAAAATAATTATCATTTCAAAACATTTGTGTCCATATAAATAAATCCTTAAAATCATTTTGAAAACATGGACATTAATTAAAATGATTTAGAAAGATAAATATTTAAAATATTTAAAATGATGATCTAGTTAAATAGACCCTCCCATAAAACCTTAAAATATTCCTTTTGAAAACATTTTTATGAAATATGGGTATCGATGATAAATATGTCCCAACAAATACTTACACATAAACAATCTCAGATAATAATGAGATTGAGGAAATAATACTTACCTTGTACTTTTCCTTAGTTGATGGTATGTTAAACTCTTGCATAATAGTTATTTTTTTTATATTAAATTATACAAGAACTATATACATAAATATGATATCATATATGATCTTCTAATATTTATTTGTTAACAATATTTTAGTAGTATCATCATTTTGGGTGTTAACTGACTCGTTTTCCTTTATATGTTTGGTTAAGTAAGCCATGTTTGTTATGGATATGATGCACTTGATTCATATACAGAAATATATAATGTTAATAAAAATTATTTTTAATCATAAAATGAAAATTATTCTTGAATGATTACGATGGGGAATGAATCTCATCGCGTTCGTGGAGATGGTAATCCGTACATACGCATGAGCGATAATATCATTATATTAATGGTGAAATCATATGTAATTGGATGATATATCATATATACAGAATAATTATCATGTTATATTTATTATTTACATTAGTTATACTCATTATTATACCCATCCAAATAATGAAGTGTTTGAATAACAAACTACACCACGACGTGGAGACGGTAAGCTGTACGTACGCACGTATGGTGACTTTGTCATTCATATGATGGATAGAATAATGAATATCATTATACCATTTTTATAATAACATCAAAATATATAGAATATACTGGATTTATTATTTTATAATGTAAACAACAAAGAAAGAGGAATTGGAAGAATAAAAGAACTTGAAAGAGGTGATGAAATATTTACCTCTTCTTCGGGTTATTTCTTTTGATTTGATCAAAAGGGATCCTTAGGTTGAATTTATGACCCAAGGAAGTTCTCTAGGATTAAGGGAGGAAAGTTTGGAAGATATTTGGCCAGGGTTTGGTCGAGACAAAAGGCTTTGGAGGTGTGAAATTAAGATAAGGGGAAGTTTCCATTTATAAGAGAGGTGAGGGTCACTTTAGAAAAAGCTTGGAATATTATTTTATAATAAAATCCTTTTTAGTTTATAATGGCTAAAAAATGAATTATTTAGATTATAAGGTGGATATTGGTCGAAAAACTCTCAACAATAGGTTTTATATAGGTTTAGGTCTCCATATTAACCTTATCTTTTAGATTAAACTCTTAGTTAAATAGTTTGACATTTACCATATCTCTTTGTATTTTTATATTATATGGTTAATAAACTTACTATAACCAGAAAAGATAACCCTATTTGGTTTATTACTAATATATATAACATTATCTAAGTATTTATTCTGAACCTTAGTTTTTTAGGAATATTATATCAATTAATAATATAGTATTTGTTTTAAAAACTCAATTATGTCAATTTTGACACAACTTAGTATTTGGTTTTTGTAAAAGTCATAACAGCTTGATTACTTTGAAAAAAATACATTTAATAAATCCTAACATTTCATATTAACTTATAAAATTCGTGGATGTCCTAAAAACTTTTAAATTATATTTATTTTAATATTTATAATACCATTTATTTGATTCTTTCATTAATAAGGTAATTACCACATCATCATTGTGTCATAAATAAATTTAATTATTTAATGTATAAAAATTATAAATAAAATAAAATAATGTAGGAAATAGTTTTATATTTCTAATGAATATTTATAGTAAAAAATATAACATATATAACACCGTGTAAAAATTGTTTTACTAAAAGATATATGTTAATGTTATTTTTGTCTTTACTTTAAATTAATTAATATAAAGTGTCATTATCACTCTCAAGTGGCTCCAAGTGGTCCCAAAATCGACCCATGTATTCCCATGTTCGAACATGTATCAAAAAATAAAAATTGGACACATGTTATGATAATTTAATATTATTATAATAATATTTTATTTACCCTTATTTATCAGATTTACCCTTTAACCATGGTAAATAAAATATTTACTGAAGTAAATATTCATAATATCTAAAAATAAAAATTACCTATTTTCAAAATTTGGACCTCATTATTCCAAATATGTAATCCATTTTTCCAAATTCAAAACACTGAAGTGGCAGAAATTAATTTAAAATTAATTCCCGTTGTCAAAGCCCAAAAGCGGGTTTCTAAAAAGTAAAAACTATCAAAAGATTGACATGTGTTTATATCAAATTTAAATGTGAAATTACTTATAAGAACCTAAAATGTATTAAATGATTGAAATATAACATAATTATACTTCAAAACAATTTAAATTCATAATTTAACACTATAAAATATTTCAATTAAAAAAGTTGTTTTCAATTAAAACATAGTATTTTTCACTATTTATAAAAATATGAAAGTTATCATAAAAACACCAAATTTTTATCCAAAATAAATTCGTATGTACTGATTCTAAATAATAAGTTTATTTTTTCAAATTTAATATAAAAAAAGTTTCAAATATTGTATTAAAAAAAGGGGTTTCCATGAAAAGGCGGTAAAATTTCATTTTTTTGAAAAATACTTCTTTTATCTGAAAAAATGAATTTGTTCTTATATTTCGTCTAAGAAACACATAATATGGATGTTAAAATTATATAGAGTATATAAGATTCAAAATACATTTAATACTATTCATAACCGCTTTTTGAATGACTAGTTTGGTAAGTTGTGGTGTGATCAAACTTGGTGTTGCATGTAGTGTAAGCTATTGAATTACTTTAATGAGACAACGTACTATGAAATATTGGGGTGTTACATTCTCCCCTTCTTCAATAAATTGCATCCTCACAAATTGAAATTTTTCTTCAAAAATAAAAGGTTTAAAATAGAAAAATACCTTTTTGGAAAACCCACATCGAAAATTGGGTTAATAAAATTTAGTCTTAATAAGAGGGAAAGGGAAATGAACAATTCACCACCAAATTATGATATCAATTATAAGAACATTGGTGGAAATTAGAGACACACAATTGGAGGGGAAACATAAATATTTATAGAGAGTGATTGAGGTCATCAATCACAAACAAGTGTAAAATTGAGGGCCTCAAATCCATAAATCTATGATGATTTAAAATATCATCGGTTCAAAAAAACATAAGGTATTAAGATAAAACATTTTTGGTTTTAAAATTCCTTCCCTAAAGTTTAATAATTAATTTATTCCTAGAATAATAGGGAAAAAATATACTTGACAAGTAGAGTATCATCCTTCAACTAATTCCTACCACAAACTCATATTTCACTCCAAAAGATAATAGAATTCAAATATATTCTATTTATCCTAATCGTATAGGGTTCCAAAAATAGTGAATTTATAATTCATTTGTTAGAATATTAAAAGAAAACTACATTATACAAACCAAGAAATCAAGTAGGCCAATGGTAGGTGATGCACCCTTGTCACCCTTCGGTTGCGGGTTCAAGTCTTAGAGCCTTGCCGGACGCGACGGGTTGTCACCCGACCTCTGAGTTGTTCTTTTTATGACAATCCAGAAATAATCTCAAGAAATTATTTAACCTTAATAATAGTATCCAATGTCAAACATAATTTATTCCAACCATTAGACTTATCCAAAATAATTCTGTCCAAACTCAAAGTCCAAAATTTATAAGGAAGGTAAACACAATGAAGATCCTTTTTTCCACATAATAACACGTGAATACATTCATCATGTATTATTTTAAAACACTATAACACCCTGAACTACCATAAAACCTTATTGATTACATTAATGATCCCTCATTCCTTATAGAATATTGGATATACTCCTTCTATCAAAAAATGTTGTAAACTCCAACAATGATGGAATATACAAATCATTAGTCAGTTTCAAGGTAGTCAAGAATATCCAATATAATTTATCCAAGTCAATCGTATCTTATTCCCAAATCACTACCTTATTATCAGAACCATATTAAGGTTTATCTTTCCTTTAACCCTATATTTTCCAAAAAAATTAACCTTTTATTGAGTAACTTTTCTTAGAACCATATAATCTCAAATCCTCAATAAAATAGTATTATATTACAATCCTTATTTATTTCCATAATTTATATAATCAGTACATCATTGATACAAAACTAAAATGAAATAAATCTTTAATAACAACATAAGAACAATAATCATTCCTCTTCATCTGTGGTAATATCATAACTTTATTATTATCTAATAGCACCATTTGGGGCATACTATAATGATTTGGATATTGATTCATGTAGTGTTCCAACTCCTTGCAGATGAAGCATTGTACCTTTTACACCTTTTTCTCACCCTTGAAATCACGTACTTGGTGTCCTTTTTCTCTACACTTATAACAAACTCTCATTCCCTTCAAGCATTTACCAAGGTGATTCTTTCCAAAATTATCACATATGGGAAAATTATTCTTCCCCCTATTCCCTGTATCCATCTTTCTCTCTTCCATCCTTTTCTTCTCTTGCTTCCCTTCAAAGCCATAGGACACATAGAATTCTTAAATTATCTTATTAACACATGATACTACTTCTTCATATGATGAGAATATGTGGGATACTACTTCCCTTATAAATGTTTTTTATTACCATGAAAGATATGGTCCTTTTTAATCTTTGGATCATGAGTATTGCTAGAGTTCTGATTCCTTCTACTAGGTTACATTAATAAACAATGGCATACATTAGGTCAGTTTATGAATCGCAATGCATAATTCCAAACTTGTAAAATACCTAACATAAATTGAAAATATTATGCATATAATCTATAATCATAAAATGTTTTCTTTGAGGAAGTATATATACTCATAAATCCTTCATTATGGTTTGTAAAGAAAATAAGAATTATCATAAGCATATCCCTTAGGAGTGTCATAACCAAGAGTAAAGTAAGGCCCGTTGTCATGCACCAGCTCCCATTAGAGTCCAGCTCAAAGCCGTGGTTTTGGGTTTTACCGCTAGGTACATCTGTGCTAGAGACGCCTATACCTACTCATATCCAGACATGGATGTATTTCTTGGAAAAATCACAAAATCTCTATAGTACCAAAATTCTGGGAAGTTCTTCTATACTAATCCTCAAATTCTATCTTAGGGTAAGGTTCTATAATCAAAGTTTATCTAAATCTATTTCCAAGGTTGTTGCAAAGCTTCCTCTGATACCAACTGTAACACCCCGATCCCAGTTACCCAGAGTCGGTAGATTATTTTAATACATTGGAATGATTACAAGTAATCAAGTCTTGAAGGACCAGTAAGTTTAGCAGTCTTGGAAATTAGATTACAAACATGAATGTTACATTACATTATAAAATGAAAAAAAACAACAAAATTGTCTCCATTGACCACATTCATACCCCTTAGACTATCCCTGTAGGTAAATCATAACTAAATTCTTCATATCCTGGGAAAATGAAACATACGAAAGGGGTGAACTCAAACGCTTAGTAAGGGTAAGAAATATAGTGGAAGATAACATAAACATTAGGCATGATTAATAATTAGAAACACCCACCTATACAAATAATAAACATGAAAACTTTATGGTAGGAATATGAGAAGAGTAAATAATGCCATAATAAAACATAGCCATGGGTATTCTACTAGCCTAATAACCACATGAACCATCAATATTATTTTCATAATGAGGGAATGTATAATGCCGGACATTCTGAAACATCTTGTCAAGGCCTCAACCAAGACGTCTAAAAATGATTCAGTCCTTGGCCAAAACCATATATCAAATTGAGAAAGGACTCATCCAATTCTACATCTAATTGTCTCATAAGACCTACTGATGCATTGAGGAGCTATAGAGGGCTCCACCCATCACTTACTAAGTACAATACATTCCTCATTTGAAAATTTTTAAACATAACATAAAAATTCGTATTAAAAATAGCATAATAAATTTCAATACTTTATCCATAAACTATGAATGGTATAAAAATAACACATCCACATTCAAATATATCCCAAAACATTCAATAAAATATGTAAGATTTGTATCATAATAAGTCAACTTCAAACAAGTTTAAAATCCATCAAAGGATGATGACATAGATGAAAATGATTTATAAAAATCTTTCAGAGAAATATCCCTTTTTCATGAAAACATTTTAAAGTAACACATTTATAAAGGAAGTAATTTAAAATATATTTTTGAATCAAAGTGTCCCATACCACTTTGAAACTATTTAAATGAATTATCATTTCAAAACTTTCATGTCCATATAAATAAATCCTTAAAATCATTTTGAAAACATGGACATTAATTAAAAGGATTTAGAAGGATAAATATTTAAAACATTTAAAATGTGGATCTAGTTAAATATCCCCTCCCCTAAAACCTTAAAATATTCCTTTTGAAAACATATTTATGAAATATGGGTATCAATGATAAATATGTCCCAGTAAATACTTACACATAAACAATATCATATAATAATGAGATTGAGGAAATAACACTTAACTTGTAATTTTCCTTAGTTGATGGTATGATAACCTATTTTATAATATTTAAAACACTGTTATTAAATTATACAATAAATATATACTTAATTATGATATCAAATATGATCTTCTAATATTTCTTTGTTAACAATATTTTTGTAATATCATCATTTGGGGTGTTAACTGACTCATTTTCCTTTATATGTTTGGTTATGTATGCCATGTTTGTTGTGGATATGATTTATTGGATTCATATACATATTGATATTATGTTCATAACCATTATTTTTAATCATAAAATGAAAATTATTCTTGAATGATTATGATGGGGAATAAATCTCATCGCGTTCGTGGAGGCGATAATCTGTACGTACGCACGAGCGACAATATCATTATATTGATGGTGAAATCGTATGTAATTTGATGGTATATCATATATACATAATTATTAGAATGTTATATTTATTATTTACATTAGTTATACTCATTATTATACCCATCCAAATAATGAAGTGTTTGAATAACAAACTGCACCACGACGTGGAGACAGTAAGTTGTACGTATGCACGTATGGTGACTTTTTCATTCATATGATGGATAAAATAATTAATATGGTTGTACCATTTTTATAATAACATAAAATTTTATATAAGATAATGGAGTTATTAATTTATAATGGAAAGAACAATGAAATAGAAAGTGGAAGAATAAAATAACTTGAAAGAGGTGATGAAATATTTACCTCTTCTTCGGGTTCTTCCTTTTGATTTGATCAAAAGGGATTCTTAGGTTGGATTTGTGACCAAAGTAAGGCCTATAGTATGTATTGAGTAAAGTTGGGAGGATATTTGGGTTGGGTTTGGCTGAGCGAAAAGGCTTTGGAGGTGTGAAATTAAGATAAGGGGAAGTTCCCTTTTATATGAGGCTTGAAATATTATTTTATAATAAAATCATTTTCGGTTTCTAGGGGTTAAAAAATAAATTATTTAGAGGATACGGTGGGTATAGATAGAAAAAATATCTACCAATAAGTTTTATATAGGTTTAGGTCACCATATTAACCATGTATTTTATATTTAACTCTTAGTTAAATAGTTTGACATTTACCATGTCTCTTTGTATTTTTATATTATATGGTTAATAAACTTACTTTAACCAGGAAAGAGAACCACATGTGATTCATTATTAATATATATAACCTTTTATAAGTTTTTTGGCCAAACCTTATATTTTTAGGAATATTATATCAATTAATAATATAGTATTTGTTTTAAAAACTCAATTATGTCAATTTTGACACTATTTAGTATTTAGTTTTTTTGAAAGTCATGAAAACTTGATTACTTCGAAAAAAATATATTGAATCAATACTAACATGTCATAGTAACCTAAAAATTTCGTTTATGTCATAAAAACTTTTAAATTATATTTATTTTAATATTTTTAATACCATTTATTTGATTCTTTCATTAATAAGGTAATTACCGCATCATCATTGTGTCATAAATAAATTTAATTATTTAATGTCTAAAAATTATGAATAAAAAAAAACTATGTAGGAAATAGTTTTAACTTTCTAATAAATTTTTATAGTTGAAAAGATATCTTATATAACACCTTGTAAAAATTTTTTTACTAAAAGATATATGTTTATGTCATTTTTGTCTTTACTTTAAATTAATTAATATAAAGTGTCATTATCACTCTGAAGTGGCTCCAAGTGGTTCCAAAATATACATAAGGATGCCCATGGTCAGAAATGTATCAACCAATAGGAATAGGAAACATTTTAGGGTAATTTAATATTATTATAATAATATTTTTTTACCCTTATTTATCAGATGTACCCTTTAACCATGGTAAAAAAAATATTTACTAAAGTAAATATTTATAATGTCTAAAAATAAAAGTTAACTATATTCAAAATTTGGAACTCAATATTACAAATATTTAATCCATTTTTCCAAATTCAAAACACCGAAGTGGAATAAATTAATTTAAAATTAATTCTGTTGTCAAAGCCAAAAAGAGGGTTTTTAAATAGTAAAAACTATCAAAAGATTGACACGTGTTTATGTGAAATTTAAATGTTAAATTACTTATAATGAAATAAATTGTATTAAATGATAAAAATATAATCTAATTATACTTAAAAATAATTCAAATTAATAATTTAACACTATAAATTATTTCGATTAAAAAAGTTGTTTTCAATTAAAACATAGTATTTTTCACTATTCATCAAAATATGAAAGTTATCAGAAAGATACCAAATTTTTATCCAAAATAAATTTGTATGTCACAATTATAAAGAAGAAGTTTATTTTGTCAAATTTAATATAAAAAAGTGTTAAATATTGTATTTAAAAAGGGATTTCCATTAAAAAGCAGTAAAATTGCATTTTTTTGAAAAATACTTCTTTTATCTGAAAAAATGAATTTGTTCTTATATTATGTCTAAGAAACACATAATATGGATGTTAAAATTATATATAGTTTATAAGATTCAAAATTTAGTTAATACTATTCATAACCTCTTTTTGAATGAATAGTTTGGTAAGTTGTGGTGTGCTCGAACTCAGTGTTGCGTGTAGCGTAAGTTATTGAATTACTTTAATGAGATAATGTACTTTGAAATCTTTGGGTGTTACAGAATTGAATTAATAAAAATTAATTTAATTTTTGGAATCATAATAATTTATTTTATATAATAAGGTAAATTTAATTCTTTTCCATATTGAATAGTAAAAATAGTAAAAATTATTTACCGTGGTTAAGGTAAAAATGGATTTATTGGGTGGTTAAACTAAAAATATAAGGGTTAAATTGACCTAAAAAATTCTCTAAAATCTATTTTATGGAAATTTTTTGTCCTCATAATGTCTAAGGGTCTATAATAATATATTTTTGACTATTTTTTCATGTGGAAAATGCAGGTATCAATTTTTTTTTGAAAAATTACAAGTGTTCCACTCACCTCACTTAAAAAAGGCCACCCCTATCTTATATTATTAATATATTAAAACCTATTTGGTTCATCCAATACCTACTCAAATACCTTAAAAAATTACCTACCCTCATCATATAATACTTATTTTTCGAAATAAATCCAACCTAGTAAATATTTTGGTGTAAAACTATTGAGGTTACCCGAAGAAGAGGTAACATTATTCAATGAGTGTTTTTATTTTATTTTTTCCTACACACAATTTAATTATTATTAAAACATGATGATATAATAATATCAATATCATAAATATATTTATATGTTGGTTTTTTATGGTCATGATCAATAACCATATTCACTTCCATCAAATGAGTTATGAAATTATCATTCATGTGTATGGTGGACTACCGCCTCGTAAACCAATGTCATTAGTTTTTCCATTTCCAAATCTCACTATTGGGTATGATGATTGATATAAATTTTATATATAATATTTATAAAATAATTATATCTATGGATTTATTATATCATATGTACCTTTTTATTTTCCATTAAATAGGGGATATGATAATGTCACTTGTGTATACGGAGGACTACCGCCTCACGAAATGATGTGAATCATATTTCACTAAAGTGTAACATGGAAGGTGATAAGAATAAGTTTAATAAATATATTTAATATAAATTAAATAATTATGATATAAATAAAATATTTATCATTCCTAAAATATAATATTTCATTTTATTTCTTACACTGGAAAGTGATAACATCGTTCGTGTACGTGTGGACTACCACTTTCATGAAGTGATATGACTCTATTTTCATAACCACACCACATGGATGGTATATATAAGAATATTTAAAGAAATAATATCGTATTTATGGTATTATTATCGTTATATAATTATAAAATATTACTTATATCCTTTCCATAATGATCATTGAAAAATGGAAACGTTACTTATGCATACGAACAACCTACTTTCTCCGTGATCATAACACACTTCATTTCTAATAATCATCTTTCATGATTGGTATTAAAAGTATAATATATATATATGAATATTATTTCATTTTTATTATTATGTAGATGATTAAACTAAATAATATTCATGATAACCAGAAATTTCAAGACAACGAACGAATGAGAAAATAATGCAATTAACACCCGAAACAATTAAAATAATGAAAGATTATTAAAAAAAGAGTGATAAGATATTATAAAGAGATCATATATGATATTATAAATACTAATATGGTTCTTTTTTAAGTTAGTGTCACATTTAAAACCACTATACATGATTCTAAATCACTTTCAACCAACAAGAAGCATGAGGTAAGGGACTTTGTCTCTATTACCTTTCATTGAGGCACATTTGTATGTTATGAACCAATTTATTTTATATGGTTTATATAATACCAATTTGACATGTAATATAATTATTAATTCATAATTAATGTCATTTTAAGATTAAATTTGAATTACTTTATCCAAGTGGATTTGTCAAGATCATTCGTGATAGATCTAAGAGGCTTCTTAGACTAAGTTAGGATACATACATTGACAAGATAATGAATAGATTATGTAAGAAGAAATCAAAGAGGAGATTATTTATATTATCACATGGTATAAACATCTCCAAGAAAATGTGTCCTTAGACATAAGATGATAGATAGGATGCGAATAATTCCTTATGAATAAGTGACATGATATGTTATATATTCAATGCTATGTATCAGGCTTGATATTTCCTACACCTTAAGCATGGTATAAAAATATCAAGTAGATACATGAGACTAATATTAGACTATTTTGAAGGATATCCTGAAGTATCTTAGGTCTAATAATATGTTTCTAATTTATAGAGGGTGAAAAGAACTAGTCATTAGGGGATATACATATGATACTTTCTAGATAGACCAAAATGATCTAAAATCACAGTTAAGATTTGTATTCTATCTTAATGGAGGATCTGTGAGCTAGAAGAGCTCAAAATATCCAATAGTTTCCAATTATAAAGTAATGTCTAATTATATTATGTATTCTAATTCAACTAAATATGTAATCTAAATTTGTAAATTTTTCCCTGATATTGATGTGGTACCTAAGAGTAAAGATGTTATCACATTAGATTATGATAATATTGTAGCAGTGTCCTTTTCTAATGCGAAAAGGTTATATCAATGGGTAAAGAATATAATTCATAAGTATCACATCTTGAGGTATTTTTCTAAAAGGGATGAGGTGTTATTATTTATAGTTTCCATGGAAGTGAATATGGAAGACCTATTGACTAAAGCCTTATCTCAACAGAATCTTGAATATCATGTGAGAGCTACCGGGCTTAAAGTTTTTAGCAATTGGATCTAGTGTAAGTGGGTTACTATTGGACTTGGTTCTCTATAAAAAATATTTTTTATATTTTATTACTTTTATATTCAAATAAAATAATATTGATAAACATATTATCACATAATGAGTGTTCTTCTATGTGATGTTAATGTGATATTGTCATTATAGTATCTATTGCATCAAAAGGCCATAGCAGTTTCCCGCTATGATGAGAACCTTGAAGTGATATAATGATATTATTAAATATTCCTTATATGGTAAGATCACATCTATCTAATGGTACATAGAGGATGTAATATATCAGGTGTAGGGGGCTCATAAGATATTGAAAATTCTTCTCATGAAGCTTGAACCTTTTAATCTCTAAGAGACGATGTTATAAGAACATACACTCCTATAAGAATTCCATATGATATATGTGTCATTAGATATTCCTATATTTATATATATTTATTGGTCCTTATATTTGAGATATTATTAATTTAAACGATAAATCATGTACTTTGATTTATTGAAAAAATGGTGATAATATATGATCATAGAGAGGTATGATACATTGGGTGTGTCATAAGTGATATGAAATTAATGAATAAGTCAAGAAAATATTTTCCATTACAATTTAATGAAAATATATATTTTTAGACCATTTTTGATCATAATGTAACTATATAATTAAATCCATGACCATGGTGATTTATCAAAGAGTTTATTTGGGGAAATTCAAAGAATGATAAATCAACAAAATAAGTTAATGACACAAGTATGTAACATGATTATTGAGATATTAGTACAGATTAATTATATTACATAGTGAGTTTCCATAGGATTTTATTGTCATTTAGACATTAATTAATTTCTCTATGGGTAACTTAATTCCACGGTAGACTTTGATCATATAATTTAGGTCAATTCACTTAACACCACTGAGAAAGAGTCATAGAGGGTCACACACTAAGTGTATCTAGAACGTCAGTTAAATTCGATTTGAATTTAAAATTAGAATAAATATTATTCTTAAGTTACAAGGAATAATAATTATCTGAGTTATTTTGGCCACATAAATATTTATTGAATAAATAATATTTAATGAATTGGATTTCCTCGGACCAGTCCTTTGTGAAAAACCAGTGTTTAGGGTGTTTTGAGAGGCAATGGTGGATTATTTAAATATTTTTCTAGTTTCTTGTTTTTCCATCAACATGTCAGTGAGTTGACATGTCAGTGCGTCAGCATGCTATTGCATCGGCATGTCAGTATGTCAGCATGTCAGTGCGTCAACATGTCAGTGCATTGGTGAGTCAGAGGCATCGACATCGGTAGGTCAGGGCATTGATAGGTCATGGAATCGATAGGTTGTGGCATCGGTAGGCCAAGGAATTAGTAGGTCAGAGCATCGATAGGTCATGGAATCAGTATTTCAGGGCATCAGTATGTTAGGGTGTCGGTATGTCATGGTGTCAATAGGTCAGGGCCTTGGTAGGTCATGGCATCGGTGGGTCGTTGTGTCGACAGCTCACCCGTCGGTAGCCAGCATCCATAGCTTAGCATCGGTAGGTCATGTCGGTAGATAACCTGTTAGTGGATCAACATTGGTAGCTTAGCATCAGTAGGTCGCACTAGTATCTCACCCATTAGTGGCTCAGTGTCGGTGACTCACCCATCGGTGACTCATTTGCAATTTTTCCCAATTTTACATTTTCTCCCCCTTACGTATTATTTGTTGTAAATCGAGTTTAAAGATTTTTATGGGAATTTTAAGGGTGTTTCAAATGATATTTATTGTATCTTTAATATCCTAAACATCCCAAGAAATTTGAGATACTCAAAAAGTGTAGTCTTGACCATGATCGCATGATCAATGACTTTTAGAAACCACTCTTCCTTTAAAATAGGATCTGGCTCTTCAAAGCCAAGATCTTCCATTCATTGCGTGTTTTACATTTTCCCTAAGTGCACCTAGAGCCATACTCCCTATAAGAGTTGTGCTCCTATGCTAGAGATCTACTGCTCAACTTTCTTAGAGTTCTTTACTGCTACTCATGCGATCCCCTATTTTTGGTACAAGGAGGAACTTCGATCCTTTGATCATCCGGTAGGGATTCCTTATGTATTTATTTAATTTTGCATCATGCTGAGTGGGTGTGATAATGATTACATGAGGATAATGGGTGAATACTTTATTAAATCAAGAAATAAATAATAAGGTAATATGATAAAAAAATGACAGGATAATGAAATAACAGGATGAGAGTAGATTTATATTTGATCACCTGTTTTATTTTTGTTATCTTTGTTTATTAATGGATTAATTGTGGATGTATGCCTTTTATAAATCATGGCCATTGGTGATATTTTTTTTGAGCATTGGTGGTGTCCCTTTTTTTGTTATGATGTTTGATAATCGGCCATAACATGAAAACTACTTAAACACATACACTTGGTTAATTGAAATGGATGACCCAAGATGAAAACCCTTATATGATCACCCCTTTTTATCAAGTGGATTAAAGAATGGTGTTTACCAAATTTGAATATATATATACACACATCTTGTTGATAGGTGTGGCTGAGTGCTGTGTCATGTTGAGTTCTGTGACTTTGTGTGAGTTTTGTGGTGCTACTGTTGGGAGTACAGTTGTGGGTACAAGGTTGGACATATGATTTGGTTCTATGAGAAGGTTTTGGTATGTGTGTACAATGGGGCTATGGGTTAATAGTATTTACTATGGGATTTTTTTGTGGGGCAACATAGGATTTTTTTTTTGGTATACCAGTTTGAGAGACCGATTGATTGTGAAATGGATGGACTTATTGGCAGCTGAACTGCCTTTGTTTTTGTTGTATCCATCGAACGACATTGGGAAGTAGGGCTATGATGTGGTTGTAAAATTTTATGTAGTGGGACTGCATCTAGGAATTTTTTGGGTGGTGGGGATATAGAAGTAGGTTGTGAGATATGGATTGTGCGGTATAATTTTGAAGAATGGTTGTTGGCAATGATTGAACCAGTGTCTATAAAGATTGGGGGTTTGTGCAGTGGGATGAAAGTTTGGTTTTTCTTATTGTTTTGATATAATATTGGTTGGTAGTTTATTAGTAGTTATGGAATAAATTAAAGTGAATCCATTAATAAATAAGTCTAAAATGGTTGAATAAAAAAGGGGTTGGGTTATTTTTGGCAGTGGGTGTTGTGTGGCTGTGCATATAAGGGTAGAAACAAAATTTGATACTGGTGGATTTGTTAGTTAGTTTTTTTTGAAACTCATAGGTTGTGATGAGTGTTTGATTACCTATATGTATACATTATAGTTCCTTGTAATTTCTATACACACCCCACCCTTTTTAAACACTATGTACTGAACACCTCCATCTCATGGGGGAGGGTGTCTTTCCCAATATCCTGGTGGGAGGATGGATGGCTAGTTACTGACTTTCTCCCATGCACCCTCTTCTAGGTTTCTTACCACTCGAGCATATCTGGGTAGGATATAATGGATTGAGACTTACCATAGTCCAATATCCTTTTGTCAAAGGTTTGTTGAATATTAGAGGCCAAGGAGTTTGTGGGATTGGATTTTTTTTCCTAGGTGTCTTCGGGATGAGGCCTAGGTGTCTTCGGGTGAGAGGCGTGGTTATTGTGGCCCAGGTATCTATAGGTGGGATTATGTGTGGTTTGAGGCCTAGGTTTGTGTGGGTGGGTTGTGGCAGTGGGACTGCATATGGGAAGAGATATTAACCGTTAGGGATGAGCAGTTAACCAATGGGAAAGTGGTGCTAGGTACCCAAATATTGATGTGCTTATACTACTAATTTACTTGACTTGCATTATTTGGTGAGTGTGCCTTGGTGAGGCTGGGTGGGTTAGTATTCCTTTTTAGGTGCTTTGAAGTTCTACTATTTTCTCACAAGGGTGTTAGTATGTTCCCTCACTTATGCACAAGCATATTTAGTTTCCCTTATGAGCATACTTTTATTCTCTCCCTATGTATATAAAACTATTTTCAGATTTACAGGAGGACTTTGAGGACCGTAATGGACTCTACTAGCTCAGGCGTTGGGATTATTTTCTATTTCTTCTTAGTCTTCTTTTCTTTTGGTACTTGTTTTGGTACTTTTGTTATACTTTGTACCAACATTACTTTTGAACATTCATGTGGGAATGGATTTTGGATTTATTTTTACTTTTAGTATTTGGAGTTTCTTGGAATTTAAATTCTTATCTCCAGATGTTATTCTATAAAATGTTTAATGCCTTCCATATTATGTGATATTCTATACCCTTAGTGATAGTCACCACTTCGGGACCTACTGAAGGTGGGAATCGGGGGTCATTATCTCTCCTTCATCTTGAGGAAGGAAGGGTGGTGCACCTTGTCATCCCTTCCATCATCTTGAAGAAGGTAGGTTGTGACAGAATGGTATCAAAGGGAGGTTGGTTTGGGATTTTGAGAGATAAGATGAATTTCAAAGTTAGGAATAGTGAGGATTGCATGGGATGGTAGGGAAACTGTTTTAGACAATCTTGGTGCATGAGGTAGGCCAAGGAAGACCAGTTAAGACACTAGATTTTAGGGCCCCCTATGATATGATGCAAGGATTATGGACCTACTAAATGACCAAGTGAGGCTACACTGATTGTAGGGTATAGTCTCTAAGAAAGGTACATGCATCACAATGACTTGTGTTCTTGTGTGTCTTTGGTACATTGGGAATTTAACATAAATGAAGAGTTAAAACAAATTTAAAATAAATTTTCCACACTACTTAGGATTAGGAGTTCCTTCTTTACTTTTTCATTTATGGAACCCAGACATCACCCCACATGTGGTACGAGCAGTTGAGGCCCGATAGGTTAACCTAGTTGACTAGCAGAGGGTTGATCAAGAGGAGGAAGATAACCAGTGGAAGAATATACTTCGTGACTTCCAGCAAAAGACTCTAGGGAAGTATGAGGGAAACATCTTAGGCATGGAGACAAAGAGTAGGATTGAGGAACTGGTAATCAATTTCAGCTTTATCTGAGATATGATAGAGTACTGGGTTCCTCTGGAAGTGATCCAGATACAAGGAGAAGCATGTCAGTGGTGGACGCTTTACCCCGGGGAGAGGAAAGAGACTAGTGTTTTGTGGGATGGCTTTGAGAAGGAGTTCTAGGAAAAAATAATTTCTTCCACAATGATGGATGAGAAGAGGCAAGAGATACTCTCCCTTCAGTAGGGGAGTATGTTAATAAGGGAATTATGGATCAAGTTCAAATATCTCCCGCACTTTTCATCAGATCAATTTTTGGATGAGGAGTCCTAAGCGAGATAGTTAGAGGAGGCACTTTGACCTTCTCTTCATTATGATATTACTTCTTTCACTCTACCGATATACTTAGAGGTTCATAAGAAGGCTGAGGTAGTGGAAAGGATGAAATCACTAGGAGGTGTGCTATGAGAGGGGATCCAACTGAGTTTGTCAAAGGGGAAATCCGTTAGAATAAGTATTCGGCGTTAGGGCCTTCCAAGTTTAGGATAGTAGGAAGTAGGCCCCAAAAGTTCACATTTTGATTTCTTGGTCCTCTCCTATTACCCATGGTCCTGAGACTGATGTGATTTGCCTGTGGAGGACCTAGAAATATTCATAACTAGTGACCAGTCCGAGCATTGTAAAATGGGGGTGGGTAGGTTCAATGCCCACCTCAGCAGCATCAATTTCTGGTCAGTCCCTTCTATCTGTAGGTCTATTGAGGTCCTGATCCACTGAAGGTAGAAGGTTCTAGGGGAGGAAAACCTTAGGGTGCTCCTCTGAGACCTAGACTAGGGTGTGGTTGGGGAGGATATTGATAGCTGATAGGTATAGGAGTTGGGTGTGTTTATCTATTCTCTTATTGCATGTGAAAATTCCTAACTGTGGGGAGGGGAGAACCTGATCCCTAATCAAGAGGCATTAATGTGGATGCAATTAAACCCATGTGGGAAAGACAGTGCTACCCAAAGCAGATAATATCTTAACATGGGAGAAAGAGCTCCATAATCCATGTTTCTGGATGATGTAACCTTTGGTGTTTGCGTGGCTGTTTTGGGTAGTATGAATCCTTAGTGTTGGCACAGTTGTTCAAGAGATAGATGTTGAGGAGGTGTTCTGGGATGTTGAGGTTTTAAATCCAGCTTTAGAATAACACAAGGTGGTTTACTCTTGAGAAGTATCTTAAGGTGTGGTTGTTTAGACCCTCTCTCATCTGTTTTAGTTTTTAATTCTTGAGGATGAGAGTAGTTTGATAGGTATCTGATGTAATGACTCAGATTTACCCAGACCAGTCCTTTGTAAAAAACTAGTGTGTAAGGTGATATGGGAAGAAACAATGGGTCATTTCAAGAGTTTTCCAATTTAAAATTCTCCATCGACATGTCAATGCATCGACATGTCAGCGTGTCGACATGTTAGTACATGGTCATGTCAGTGCATCGACATGTAATTGCATTGGTGAGTCAGAGGTGTCAGCATTGGTAGGTCAGAGCATCGGTAGGTCAGGGAATCCGTAGTATGTGGCATCAATAGGTCAGGGTATCGATAGGACATGGCATTGGTAGGTTTTGTAGTCGGTAGGTCAGGGCATCGGTAGGTCACTAAGTCTATAGGTCATGGCATCGATAAATTAGGGCATCAATAGGTCATGGTGTCGGTAGGTCATTGCGTCTGTATCTCACTAGTCGGTATCTCATCGTCGGTAGATCAACGTCAGTAGGTCACATTAGTAGCTCACCCATCAGTGGACCAACATCATTAGCTCATCATTAGTAGTTTACATCAGTAGGTCACCAGTAGGTGTCTCAATGTTAGTGACTCACTCATTGGTGACTCATTTGCAGTTTTTTCCTGTTTTCCAGTTTCACCCCTCTTAGGTCTTATTTTATGTAAACTAATTTTAAAGCCTTGTTTGTGCATTTTAAGGATTTTTCAAAGGATATTAATTATATATTCAATATCATAAATGTATCGGGGGATTTTAGATGATCAAATTGTGTATATTGACAACGATCCCATGATTAATGACTTTTGGAACCCGTTCTTCCTTTAAAATAGGATCTGGTCTTCAAATATAGGATCTTTCCTTCCTTTTGTGTTTTCCATTTACCATCAGTTCACCTATATCCTTCCTCCCAAGACACGTTGTGTGCCTATACTAGATCTCTCCTACTCAGCTTTATTGGAGTTCTTTCTTACTACTCATGTGATCCCCTATTCTTAATGCAAGGAGGAACTTCGATCCTTCGATTGTACGATAGGGATTCATTCTGTATGTGTTTAATTTTGAATCATGTGGGTTGTGTGTACTAATTATTACTTTAGGAGAATGGGTGAATAATTTCTTAAATCAATAAATAAATAAGAAGGTAATATGATCAAAAAAATGAAGGGATAATGAAATAACGAGCTGAGAGTAGATTGATATTTGATCACCTATTTTATTTTTGTTATATTTGATTCATTATGGATTGATCATGGCTACATGAATTCTATAAATCATGGTTATTGGTGTTATTTTCTTACTCACTGGTGGTGTCCTGTTTTTTTGTTATGATGTTTGATAATCAATCATAACATGAAAACTACTTAAACACGTATAATTGGTTAATTAAAACAGATGCCCCATGATAAAAACCCTTGTATTATCACCCCTATTTATCATGTGTATTAAATAACTATGTTTACCAAATCATAATATATAAATATACACACACACACACACACACACATCTTGTTGATAGGTGTGGCTGAGTTCTGTGTTCTGTTGAGTTCTATGACTTTGTGTGAGTTGTGTCGTGCTGCCGTTGGGAGTACGATTGTGGGTACAAGGTTGGAAAAAGGACTTGGTTATGTGAGAAGGGTATTGTATGTGTATACAGTAGGGATATGGGTTAATAGTAGTTGTTGTGGGATTTTTTTTGTGGGGTATCACAGAGGGTGTTTTGGTATTCCAGTTTGAGAGACTGGTTGATTGTGGAATGGATGGACTTGTAGTCAGTTGAACTGCCTTTGTTTGTGTCATGGCTGTCAGACGACATTGGGTAGAGGGGATATGATGTGGTTGTGAACTTTCATGTAGTGGGACTACATCTAAGATTTTTTTGGGAAGCGAGGCTATAGATTTGGGTTGTGAGAGAAGTATTATGTGGTTTAATTTTGAATAATGGTTGTTGGAATTGACTGAACATGTGTCTAGAAAGATTGTGGGTTTGTGCAGTGGGAATGAAAGTTTGGTTTTGCTTTTTTTTTGATATAGAAGTTGTTGGTAGTTTCACTATAGTGATAGAATAAATTAATGTGAATCCATTAATAAATACGTGGAAAATGGTTGAATGAAAAAGGGGTTGGGTTATTTTTGGCAGTGGGTGTTGTCTGGCTATGCATATAGGGTTAGCAGTAAAAGGTGGTACTGGTGGATTTTTTAGTTAGTTTTTTTTGAAACCCATAGGTTGGGACGAGTTTTTGATTACCTATATGTATATATTTTAGTTATTTGTGATTTTTGTACGCACCCCTCCCTTGTTAATCACCATGTGCCAAACACCTCAATCTCATGGGAGAGTGTGTCTTTCCCAACATCCCAATGGGAAGATGGATGACTGGTTACTAAATTTCTATGTTGCACCCTCTTCTAGGTTTCTTACCACTCAAGCATATCCGATTAGGATGCAATGGATTGAGTCTTACCATAGTCCAAGATCCTTTGGTCAAGGATTTTTTGTAGATGAGAGGTCTAGGTGTTTGGGGGATAAGATTGTTTTTCTATGTGTCTTTGGGATGAGGCCCAAGTCACTTTAGGTGAGAGGCATGGTTATTGTGTCCTAGGTGTTTATGGGTGGGATTATGTGTGGTTTGAAGCCTAGGTGTGTGTGGGTTGTGGTAGTGGGACCACGTATGGGAAGAGTGGTAGCATCAAGACGTTAGCCATTAGGGATGAGAAGTTAACTAGTGGGAAAGTGGTGCGGGGTACCCAAATATTGATGTGCCTATACTACTACTGTACTTGACTTACATTATTTGGTGAGTGTTCTTTGGTGAGGCTGGGATGGTTAGTATTCCTTAGTATGTGATTTGAGGTTCTACTATTTTTTCATAGGGGGAATTAGTACGTTCCCTCACTTGTACATGGGCGACTTTAGTTTCTCTACTTAGTATACATGTATGTTCACCCTATGTATACAAATTTTTTTTTAGGTTTACAGAAGGTCTTTAAGGACCATTATAGACTTTAATAACTCGGGCATTGGGATTAGTTTCTATTACTACTTATTCTCTTTTTTTGGTATTTGTTTTTGTACTTTGTATCAACATTACTTTTGAACATGCATGTGGGAATGGATTTTAGATTTAGTTTTACTTTTAGTATTTGGAGTTTCTTGGGATTTACCTTCTTATAATATAATCTTGTTTTATAAAATGGTAATTCCTTACATATTATGTGAGATTATATACCCTTGGTGCTTTTCACCACTCCCAGACCTACTAAAGGTGGGACTCAGGGGTCATTATCTCTCCTTCATCTTGATGAAGGAAGGTCAAGGTACCTTGCCATCCCTTCCCTCATCTTGAAGAAGGTGGGTCATGAAAAAATGGTATTAGTGGTAGGTTGGTTTGATAGTTTGAGAGATAGTATAGAGTTTAGAGTTAGGCACCATGAGGATTTCATGGGATAGTAGGTCAATGGTGTTAGGTAATCTTGGTACACGAGGTAGGCCAGGGAAGAATGGATAAGACATGGGATTTTAGGGCCCCCCATGATCCGATAAAAGGACTCTGGACCTACTAAAAAACCAAGAGAGGATACATTGATTTTATGTTAGAGACTATAGGAAAGGTACATGCATCAAAATGACTTGTGTTATTTTGTGTCTTTGGTTATTTTGGAATTTAACATAAATGAAGTGTTAAAACAAATTTAAAAGGAATTTCCCACACTATGCAGGCTTAGAAGTTCCTTATTTAATTTTTCAGCTATGGCACCCAAAATTCACCCCCATGTGTTATGAGAAGTTGAGGCCTGATAGGTTGACCTGATTGACCAGTGGAGGGACAATTGAGAGGAGGAAGATTACCAGTGCTAAAAGACACTTCGTGCCTTCCAGCGGTAGACTTTGGGGAATTACGAGGGCAGCATCTCAGACATAGAGACAGAGAGTTGTCTTGAGGAACTGGTGATCACTTTCAGCTATATCCAAGATCCTAAAGAGTATTGGGTTCCTCTAGAAGTGATCCAGATATGAGGAGCAGTACATCAGTGGTGGACGCTTTACCTTAAAGAGAGGAAGGAGATTGATGTTTTGTGGGATGACTTTGAGAATGAGTTTTGGGAGGAATTCCTTTCTTCCAAAATGAAGGATGATAAAAATAAAGATCTAATCTCCCTTAAGTAGAGGATTATGTTGGTAAGGTAACTATAGATCAAGTTCAAAGATCTTATGCACTTCACACATGATCTATTTCTGAATGAGGAGTCCCGAGCGAGATGCTTAGAGGAGGCACTCTAACCTTATCTTCTGTTTGTTATTAATCCTTTCACTCTGCCGACATACTTATAGGTTCATAAGAAGGATGAGTTAGTGTAAAGGATTCAATTTTTGGGAGGTTTTCCATGAGATGTGAGCCAGCCAAGTTTGTCAAAGGGGAAATCTGTCAGCAGTAAGTCTCTAATGTCAGGGCCTTCCAGGTTTCGACTAGCAGGAAGTAGGCCCCAACAGTTCCAGTTTCGATCTCATCATCCTCACCCTTTTATTTTATTAATATTTTAAAAACTTATTATATACTCCATTTACTGATTTTATATGAAATGTGCATATTTTTTGTGAAATATTAATGTTTAAATATTAAATATAATTTTTGAGCACTATTTGAATTCATCCAGATTCAAGTCTGTTTATTTTTTTTAATAATAACTATCACAATACTAATATAAATTGTGGGTTTTTTATTTTTTATTATTCCTTATTCAATTTAAAACATATAATTAGAAGGAATCAGTTGCCAATTATTCTATTTGAAGGGTCATATGGTCCTCACAAGAATGCCCAAAGAATCTATGAAGAAACTAGACCATCCGTTAAGATTGAATTACTGGGATAAATAAATAAATTCAAATTCATTTAGTCTTCTCAAACATTAGGATAACAATTCAAGGAGTTATGTATAAAAATTTCACGTCCCAAATCTAGAAACAAGGGACCCAAATGAAGCTTTGAAGTCCAGCCCACAATTTTGTCTAGGAAATGAGATCAGCACACAAAATTTGATAATTCTCCTGATTGAGACATCCATTCAAGCTAAGATTTTCAGTATGAAATAGTAGATACAGGAAAACAAATTTTTTTAATAAAACTTTTGGATTTTAGGTCATCTTTATATTCAAAAACGCATTCACATTTTGGACCTAAAAAAGTCTGGATTGAAATGGACAGATTAACATTATTTAATCAAACCGCCATAACATTGGCTCCTTAAGTCCAATGGACACCAAATTTTCAGAGTAGACAGTACACATGTATATATAAATTTTTTAATAAGAATATATTTCATTATTATGATTTATGTATGGTCCAATATTCAAGACAAGTGGAGGGGAAGTTTTGGAATGAAAACAACTCACAACATTGTGCTATAAATACATCCCCTCCTCTCCTTGAAAGAGGTTGGAAATTTAGAATAGAGGAGGATCAACAGGCATGACCAAGGCTCTACTGAAGGCCTGGGAGGACATTCCAAACTCATGTTTTCACTTGAGATACCCTTACTCCTCTCTTTGTTTTCATTCAATTTTGTGTTCCTTTCATTTGTAATTGTGTAAGTTGTTTTCAATTTCTTTTGAATTTTAATGAAATTTTCTTCTTCATATTATTTTTTAATCATAAAAACTCTATTATTAAATATTAATTCTCTTAAAATAGATTAAATCTAGTAAAAAACCATTTTCTATTTTGCTTTCTCATTCAATCGAAAATCCGTGTTTATTTCTCTTTGTCACTTGTGTGTGTGTTTGGTGCACCACTCTTTTCTTATACCCTTCTTTTTCTTCTCTTCTCAATTCATCATCATAAAAATAATAAACCATATTACTAATAATTTCAATGGATTATTAGATCTATCATTTGGGTGAGTTATAATTTGGTTATGTTAAGTGATTTATAGCTTTGACTCGATGAAAATTCTTTGAATTAACATTGTGTATGTTGGACTTAACATGTCATGGATAAATGAATTGTTTTGTTTAATGAGTGGTTTCCATGGATTATTGGAACCATAAATACACTACCATAAACAATATATGATTAATATTATAACCCTAAGTTATTCTAAGGCCTGGATTAAAGCCTTAACACTTGTGAATTCCAATCAACATCAACTTATGATATGGGTGTTAATTAAATACAATATAAAGCAAAGCTCAAGGATATCACAAGCTTAACTAACTAATGATGAAATCACCCTAATATTTATCAAATTATTAAATCAATATTAATCAATCAATCACTTCATTTAAGATCTGAAAACAAACCCCCAAATAAAAATACAATCAACTAGAAACAATTGACTATTAAAAAGTATCATCACCTGGGATTTGACCCGAGTGCTACTGTACACATTAGTAGAGCATCAAAACCTTGAAAGGTTGATAGGAGGAAATTGGCCATGCTTTCAAATGGATCTGTTGCTGGGTATGGTGAAATTAAGTAGTCATTAGTTTCTGGTTATTATAAAAAAAATTAAAAAAAATTGAAAAAAAACACAAAGAAAAACCCGCCTTCTCATAAAAATCATAAAAAAAATAAACACAAAGAAAAACCCATCCTCCTATTTATTCCAAAATCTCTTTGAATTCCCTGTAGCATCCCAAACAGTCCCTCAGATTTGTTTGACCCTGAAATTTATTGAACACTTCTCCAACTTAGGAGGACCATTAGGGATAATCAAAACCTTGTCTAACTAATTAAATTAGATATGGATAATCCTAGGGAACAAACCCTTAACGAAATTTATTCCCCTGATATGAATTACCAACCACTTGGTATTCAATATCCAAACATAGAGGCTGACTTAGAAATCAAATCAAGGTTGAATTATCTTCTACCTCATTTCCACAGGCTAGCTGGTGAGGATCCATGTTTCCTCTAGAATTGGGGATGACCTTGTTGATTGAAGGTTCAAACATTCCAATCAGTTTATAACGGGTTTGTTTGTAGAACCGGAAAAATCCAATGATTCCATATCCATTTGGACCTACTTTCCAATGGTAGGTGCTCATTAGTTGTGGACTGATGATGCTTAAGAATTTTCATTGGTCGAGAGGATGGGAGGTCGGACTCATCACACCTTTTTGAGGGGAATTGTAGTTTACTCCGGGACTCTCTTTATAGATTTAAGTTATGTTCATGAATCCTTATTACATTACCAATTATAAAATGATATTTCCTTTAGATATGAAAATCAATGATTGAATATTTAGGAAATTTAGAGAATCTTTTATATGTATTCGAGGTTCTTCATTGACAAAGAATCATCTGTATTTTTTATAGATTCTTAGTCAATGGTATCCTTCAATATATAAAAGTCTCTTGGTCATTATGATAACCATACTGGTTTTAAAGCCACTCAGTGGGGCACTTTAAGTTTATTTTCATTCAGAAGGACATGGATTATTTCAGAGTTGGGATCGTACCCGCAGATGGGAGACCTACGTATCCTTTGTTTTGGAAAAGGAATCAAAACCCACATAGTTCGATTAAGAGAGTATGATGTTTATGCATGATCGATGGCTCATAGAAAGATGTCATGATTAATTTTACACTCTAAGATCACGTGATTCATGCTCGATGTGAGAAACAATAGGTATTGGTGAAACCAGACAATTGTGCCACAAAAGATGCAATGATATGGGGCTTATGTATGTATGACTACCCAAAAATAAATGAAGATTATGATTTACTTTAGGGAATAAATCCAGGAACAAGGTCCATAAAGGTATATGTACATTATTGAGATTTGTGTACTCTAACTTGGGGCTTACTCCTGTGGAAGATGCCCAAATTATGAGGGGACTCATGATTGGGTTTTACTCCTGAGAAGGAAGCCCAGATCAAAAGTAAATTAAGACTGGTTTAAGAGAAATTAAGACTGGGGCTTACTCCTGAAAAGGAATCCCAAGTTAAGGGACTTGGGGCTTACTCCTAAGGAGGACGCCCGTATTTGTAGACTTTTAGATTGGGTATTACTCCTGAAAAGGAATCCCAGGTTAAAGGAATTATGGTTGGGGCTTACTCTTGAGGAGGATGCCCATATTTGGGAACTCTAAGACTAGGGCTTACTCTTGAAAAGGAAGCCCGAGTTAAGAGATTTATGATTGGGGATTACTCCTAAAAAGGAGGCCCAAATTAGGGGACTTTGGGCTTACTCCTAAGGAGGATGCCCATATTTGGGAACTTTAATACATGGGCTTACTCCTGAAAAGGAAGCCCAGGTTAAGGGATTTATGATTGGAGATTACTCCTAAAAAGGAGGCCCAAATTAGGGGACTTGGGGCTTACTCATGAAAAGGAGGCCCAAATTAAATGAGAATTTGGAATGGGGCTTATTCCTGAAAAGGAGGCCCAAATTAAGGAATCTCTCATCTTAGAGGATGAGGTTGAATGAATGAAATCTCCAACTTTAGTGATGTAAAGATGTGAAAATCACTAGGTTTTGATAGATGTTCCACTGAACTCCTTTCAGATAAGGAATTCAATAAAGAAAACTTTCCATAAATGGCTTTGAAGAGTGTCTTGAAGATTGAATCTTGAATAGGAGAGGTGGAATGGAATAAGAGGGGTTAAATGGGCAGGAAGGGGACCCAAAAGTAGAAGGGCGCGCAAGTCCTGGGGGGCACACAGATACTTCATGGGCGCACAAGTCCTGGTCGCATAGGTATACCTGCGCGACACATGGGTACTTGCGTGATTTCTAACCAGTAGGGTAATACTTGGGCGATACTTGACCAAAGCCTTTAGAATTATCTCAAGGTACTTCAAGAAGATTGGCATGCAAGTTTCAATGAATAGGTAAGGAGGCATGAAAGTGTGTCCATTTCCCTTAAGGGTAAAACACTTAGGCACACAAGTGTTAGTGAATTCTAACACTTAGACCTTATTCCTCTTGTTTATACCTTCTATTCTAGGTAAATAATTACCTTAGAAGTGTTCAGAAGACTTGAAAAAGAGACTTGGGCATTCAGAGCTCTGTATATGAATTCTGGAAAAATTCCTCTTCAAATGGGGGGCCCACCGGGGGTATTTATAGGCTGGAGAAGACCCTGGGTGGTTTTCAAAGAGGGTGCGCAAGTCACTTGCACGACCATTAAGCGGCGTGCAAGTATAATTGCGTGACAGTAAGGGAACTTGCATGACCCAAGTTCATTTGAAGCCTTTTTCATGCCTTTGTTGATTTTTGATGTTTTCTTCAAAGGATGAACCAATTTGGGTTCAAGGTATTTCCCTTTTCAATTTTTTAGACTCTGTGATGGAAAGGAGTGTCAACAAAATTCCCCCCTCAGAGTTGGATCCAGAGAGAAAAGAGTATTTGACTCTAAGGTGAAAAAGAAACAAGAAATCTGGCAGTTTAAAGTCATGCATTTCAGACATAGAAAAGGCTAATGTTTAAGGTTGAAATAGCTTTGACCAAAATGGATTAAAATTGACTCAATTCATTGAAAATTTATCTGAAAACATATTACGACACTCAAGTATGAGGGAAAATACGTAAACTATGACTTAAGAAAATTTGAATATGAGGAATGATATGAAAAAGAGCTAAAAAGGAATTAGAAGAAGTAGTTCCCAAGAATGAAGTTACCATTATTTAACAAACTTGTTAGGGGGTTAAATTATACAGGGCCACCTAAGGGAATTGGATGCATAGTCAAATAATAGCATCTTTTGGCTGACATGTCCATTATGTAGACTACTTATGCAAGACCGCCTAAGGTCACGTGCTGCATAGTTAGGAAAAAAAACTCTCAGAAATTTACTTTTCTACTGCTAAGAAGATAGTGAAAGTTTATGGGGATTCAACTTTTCCAAAGTATAGAGTTTGCTGTATGGAAAGAGGTACTTGAATATGGAGAAGATATTTTCAATCAAGATTGTCTAAGAATTGGATGAATGTTACTCCTACGAAGGTCTGACCCTAGCATAGGGAAGGTAAATATAAACCATAGACTTGAATACTTTCAGATCATGAAAAAGGATATGAAATAAATATGTTAAGGATGACTATTTTCTTTTTTATGGATCCTTACATATTTTTTGATAAGACTAATAAGGAAAAATGAGGCTTTCTTCCCAAGACTGAAGTTACCAGTATCTGACAAACCCGTTAGGGGTTTGAATTATGCAGGTCCACCTAAGGGCATTGGCTGCATAGTCAAATAATAGTATCTATTGGATGAAAAATCTGTTATGTAGACTATTTATGCAAGGCCGCCTAAGGGTACGTGCTGCATAGTCAGACAAAAGAACTCTCAGAAATTTGACATTTTTGTGACTAGAAGTCAAGAAAAGGGTTATGAAGATATGAAAATATATAAGGTTAGGATTATGACACACAAAGATGGGTATTTGTCCAATGTATGTAGAGATACACAGATCAATGATAACCATAATCATGTAGTGGCTGGGTCCTAAATTGAAATATTGGACTTCACTACATATCCCATAAGGATGGGAATTAATCCATACGTAGTTCTTGAAATACAGTTTAATGTCGTGTGAGACAAAAGTATGAGAGATCTTAGTTTAGGGTCATAGAGCTCAGACCATTATAAGAAATACACTGTGTGTGTTCTCATGGGGACTTTTCAGCCAGGGGACTGAAAGTGGAATTTGGGGTTAGGCCCAAAAGACTTGGGGCTGGATTCGAGGGACACTCAAATGTTCCTACGTATCCCATAAGGATGGGAATCAAGCCCACGTAGTTCTAGAAATACCTTATGTACAAATTTGGTTCATACATGTGAAAGGTGAAAGGGGACTTTATTGCAATGATGGTTTAACCCAAGATAAAAGGTTTAGGTATTTCCATGTATGCACATAATTTTTTGAATATAACATGATTGAAAATAAATGTAAGTAATGATTCCCTCTCAGGTGAGGGTATCAAATAATATTGTAATCTATTGTCGTACAGGACAAAAGTGTTGTACAATTTAACGTTGTATAGCAAGGAAGAAGGTGAACCAATGTAAAGATATTGATTCTGGGGGCGATTTCATGAATCAAAATCGTATGAGATGGAGGTGAACCGATGTGAAGAGATTGGTTTTGGGCTTGAACCTTGGAGGGTTGCCTACGTACCCAGCCTGGAAGGCAAGGATCAAAGTCCGCATAGTTCAATTAAAGAATGAATTAGTGATCAAGTTGTTTTTTGGGGAAAACGACCTAAAAAAAAGATGTTGGGACTTACGCGTGGTTAGCGGCCCAAAGAGGGTGTTATGGTTGAAATTGTTTCTAAGCTCACGTGAGTCATACTCAGTGTGAGAAACAAGAGGTAACAACAACCTTAACGATGCACAGTTTAATGTCATGTAGGACATATGAAGGGACTATGTAGTTTAAATTTTTGTAGTTAGGACTATTGGTGTTGCACAATTTAATGTCATATAGCAGGGACAAAGTACAGTTTAATGTCATGTAGTACATATTAAAGGACTTTCTATACAGTTTAGCGTCATGTAGTTAGGACGATGGGGACAATACAGTTTAATGTCATGTTGGACAAAAAAGGACTGTGTAGTTTAATTTCATGCGGTAAGAACAAAAGAGGACACATTTTAACATCATGTTGGACATATTAGGGAATTTTTCATAGTTTAGCGTCATGTTGGACGATAAAAAGGACGATACAGTTTAGCGTCATGTTGGATGAAAGTGCGAAATAGTTTTAGGTCATATGCATGGACCATTGGTTATGTAGTTTAATGTCTTGCTGGACGTAAGGGACTTCTGTACAGTTTAGCGTCATGTAGTCTGGATGTCACAGTTTAACGTCATGCTGGACATAAGGGACATGAAAATAGTTTAAGGTCATATACATGGACCGTTGGTGGTGTATTTTGTGTTTATACAAAATACTTCTTCCGAAATATGGCATTGGTTGGAGTAGTTATGAGTTCCCCATCCATTGAGATTAAAGAATAAGATCCATTAGAATAGACCTTATGTATTGAATAAGGTCCTTCCCATTTTGGCTCAAGCTTCGGAGGTTTCTTTCCTGGTATCATTGGAGTTCTGATAACTAATACCAATTCTCCCTGAATGAATGAACACATACAAACTTTTTTGTTGAAAGCTCATGCTATTCGATTCTGATAGACTTCCAAGTGGTGAAAGGTGCACAATATTTTCTAATCTAACCATTTCAATTCATCCAATTTCTTTTGAGAGTGTTCATCTATAAATTAATGATAAAAAATAGCTACTCTGAGCAAAGGCAATTGAATTTCAATGGGAAATACCGCTTCCATTCCATATACCAGTGAATATGGAGTTGATCGCGTTGCAGTGCGGGTGGTGGTCCGATAAGCCCATAAAGCATGAAAGATTTTATCAGGCCATGACCTAGTATCTTTATCCACCATATTTTGCAGTATGTTTGACAGAGTCTTATTGAAGGCTTCTATATGGCCATTGGCCGCTGCATGATACCAAGATGAATGATTGGATTTGATGTTGTACTCTTGATACAACTTCTTCACCTCGGATGAACAGAAGTTGGTGGCATTGTCCGTCAATATGGTATGAGGGACACCAAATCTGGTAATGATGTTAGACTTGATGAAGCTAACAATGCATTTAGAAATAACTTCCTTGAGAGGTATTTCCTCTGTCCATTTGGAAAAAGAAGTCAGTAGCAGTAAGAATATACTTAAACTTCTTGGCTGTAGTTGAAGGGTAAGGTCCCACCACATCCATTTCCCATATGACAAATGGGCACGAGTATTTAACTGTATGAAGAAACTATGGGGGTTGATGAATGAAGTTGGAATGTAATTGGAAAGAATGACACTTCTTTGTGAAATCAATACAATCTTGCATCATTGAAGGCCAAAAGTATCCAAGCCTTCGAATCTGATCAGACAGTCTATGTCCAGACTGGTGGGCACCACAGACTCCTACATGCACTTCTTTCATGATATCCATTGTCTCTTCACAATCAATGAATCTGAAGAGAACTCCATCAAAACCACGATTGTAGAGAATTTTCTCTAGGTGATCTGGGCTATCATAAAGAGTAAAATTGACCATACTTCACTGGACTTGTTCTTTCCCGGCTCTATCAGGTGGAAGTGTTCCATTTTGAAGGTATTCCGTGATAGGTGTCATCCATCCTATAGTATGACCATATAGTTCAGAGATGGGACTAATTTCATTGATTTCCTCTGTTTTGGCTTAAACATAAGGTGAAATTGTATGACGGTGGGCAATACTGATGGTTGTCTCGTACCGATTTGGATCTGCCAGAGCTGTGGCTATATTAGCTAGTGAATCAGCTTGGGCATTTTGTGATCTCGTGACATAAGAAAATGTCGGTTCTGAAGGAAATTCCTCCATTAACTCTCTGACGTAATCATACAAAGGTATTAGTTCTTCTTTTTTGATTTCATAATCCCTATTAACTTGTTTGATTACCAGGTCTGAATCACCTTTCACCTTTAAGTGATTCACTTGTGCTTGAAGCACCAACTCCAAGACTGCGATGAGAGCTTGGTATTCTGCTTCATTATTTTTACTGCCTCCTAATAATGAGAAGGAATAAGGTAACACTACCTTTTCTAGAGAAATGAGTACAATTCCTAAGCCAACTTTTTTGAATTTAGGATTTTCTGTTTTCTTCCCTGTTGGACTTCTGGAAGTACCATCGAAGTACATTTCCCATGTTTGAAGACTTTCTTGAATAGAGAAGACTTACTCATCCGGGAGTTCAATATCTGAAGACATGTCTTCCACTAAATGTTGTTCAGCAAGGAAATCAGCCAGATCTTGGCCCTTTATTACCTTTTGAGACACATATTGAATATCAAATTGCTGCAAGATAACTGCCCACCTTTCCAGACGTCCTGTAAGTATTGGACAAATAAGGATGAATTTAAACGAGTTATTGCGAGATACCAATTGGACCTCGTGATGTTGCAGGTAGTGTCTCAACTTTTGAACTGCAAAGATTAATGCTAGGCAGCACTTCTCAATATTTGAGTATCGGGTTTCTGCTTTAAGCATAGTCCGAATGAGATAGTAGAGGCTGTTTTCATTCCCAACATCATTCTTCTGAGAAAGAAAGGCACCCAATGATCGCTCTAGAGCTGTCACATAGAGGATAATTGGTCTTCCTTAAATAGGTGGAATTAACACCAGTGGACTCAAGAGATACTTCTTGATAATATCGAATGCTTCTTGACATTCTTCAGTCCACTGGTAAGTGACTCCCTTCTTCATCCGTTTGGTGAAGGGTAAGCTTTTGCCTGCCAAATTGGAGATGAAACGCCAAATATAGGTTAAGTGTCCTTGAAGTCCTCTCAATTATTTTAAATTTCAAGGTGGTGACATACCAAGGATCGACTTTGTCTTCTCAGGATCGACTTCGATACCACGATGGCGTACAACAAAGCCGATAAATTTTCCTGAGGTTACCCCAAAAGCACATTTTAAGGGGTTCATCTTCAAATTATGTTGTCTAAGCTTGTGGAATATGACTTCAAAATCAGCCAAGTGATTAGAACGTTGTTTGTATTTAACCACCAAATTGTCCACATAATATTCATAAAACTTTCCCAGAAAGGGTTTGAAGATACGATGGATGGCACGCTGATATGTTGCGCCTGCATTCTTTAGGCCAAAGAGAATTACCCGATAGAAGAACACACCCTAAGGGGCCCTGAAGGCGTTAGATTATTTATCTTCTGGAGCCATTCATATTTGATTATATCCAGAATATCCATCCATGAAGGAAAGTGATTCATAGCCAGCTGCTGCATCAATCAAGAGTTCTGTAATCGGAACTGGAAAATCATCCTTAGGACAATGTCGATTAAGACCTCTGAAATTAATGAAAACTCTAATTTTCCCATTCTTATTTTTCACTGGGAAAATATTATCCAACCAATTGGGATATTTAACTTCTATGATGAAGTTATCTTTGATAATCTTATCCACTTCAGCTTCAATTTTGGAAGCATAGGTTGGGTATGTTCTTCTAGCATCTTGTTTGAATCCTCAATGTTCTTCTGGAAAACCCAAATGATGAGTGGAAACATCAGGATCAAGACATGACATCTCTGTATAGTTCCAAGAAAATATATCTTGATTTTTCTTTAAAAAGGAAATATACATCTCTTGTTCTTCAAGAGCCATGACCAAACTGATTAAAGTGGGGCGTGGATCTTCTTTTGTACCCATATTTCTTTCTCTGAGTTCATCCACGGTGGTAGATATACCCTCTTCAAATGATAGAGGAGCATCTTTGAGATATTCCTCTTCTTCTTCAACATGTTTTACTTCTTCTGTTTCTACTTGCATAGTAGATGATGAAGCAGAATTTCCATAATCAGAAGAGATGTCAAAATTTGCACATCTTGAAGAAGAAGCTTCCATTTCTGACCCAATTGATGATGAATGGTCTTCTTTGGGTAATAAAGAGGAGATGATGGATTGAGAATCGACATCATCATTTACCTCTGACATTGCTATAACTTCTTCTAATCTGATTGGCGAAGTATAGACTTGCTGGATTTCGGCAGATGAAATGAAAACATCTCCATTTGAGCTTTCATCATTTCCTGGTGGATCACCAATTTCTCCCATGTTATCTGGCTCGATTTCCATAATTGACATTATGGATCTTTCTATAAGATTATTTTTATTTGGGTCTATCCTATCAATTTTACTGATAGGCAACACATAATCTGTACTCACATGTGCTAATGGGTTTACTGGAATCTTCTCCAAACCATACGGAGCATTAACTTTGGTAATCACCTTTTTTTTGGATTCATCCTTTCCCTTCATGTGGTATAATTCCGCCTCAATGTATTGATATTCACATGTCTTGAACGGGGCCTTATCACCATATAATGTCCCAACTTGACAATCGAAAAAAAAATTGAGACATTGATGGTATGGCGAAGGGATAGCCGCATGCCGATGTAGCCAGGGTCTTCTAAGAAATATGTTGAAGGGTGAGTCTTGATCAACAACCATGAAATCTGAATTGGACACAAGATCTACAAACTAAGTTCTGAGTGTAATATCACCCAGTGGTTCTTGTTCATTTTTATCATATCCTTGTAACATCATAGTTGAAGGAGATAAATCAGATTCTGTGAGGCCCATTCGACGAAGTGTACGAATGGGCATGAGGTTGACTCCTGAACCATTATCAATGAAAGCTCTTCAGATGTCTATTCCATTGACCTTGCCAGAAAAGTACAAAGGTCTAATATTATGACAACCCTGCTTTTATTACAAACTTAAACATGATTTATTACATAAAACTTAACTTGATACAACAAAGAATATCGATAGGTTTAATGTCTTTGGGGATTAGGATCATTACATAAAAACTTAAAACATGAAATACAACATCTTTATTGAAAACTTCCTTTACATGACCACTACATTTCCTCGTACTTAGCATTGCATGGGATAACCTGAGGACATGCATAAGAAAGGGTGAGCTAAAAATCCCAGTAAGGGAGTACACATGGAATAACATGAGGAGTACAATACATGTAAGAAAATAGGCATATCAATAGAGCATAAAAGAAACATGAACATAAAGGCATGATAAATCATGATAATCATAACATGGAAATGTGGCAACAACACTTAACATGGAATTAGCATGAGCCAAGGGTCATTGCACATGGAGCATGAGTAAATCCTCATTGCACATGAAGCACGAGTAAACTCTTATTGCACTTGAATTATCATGAGTCAAAACTCATTGCACATGACGTATCATGATACTATGCTTTACCCAATGCATTGGAGCGCTATAAGGGTGCACCCTTCTTAAACATTTCATTTCACGCATAAGTGTGCCACATGGATCATAAAACATGGATTCATAAAACATAATCATTTATTCCATGATAAAATTATGTGGAATTCATACATGAAACTTTACAATCAATAATTAAATGTGCATAAAGGTAAATACCCTTGATGGAGAAATGGGCATGATATTTACTACACAATGACATTGCCTTAGAAAATCGGTGCGATTTCGGCAGCGTAACGGCGTGACATAAGAATTCATAAAAAATGGTCGATGAGAGAGAAAGGGGTTCCTCATAATATTTACATGTAATGGACAGTAAGGAGTTCATATAGATACATGTACCAACAATTTTAATTGAATTTAGATTCATGATACAAAAGTATTGCTTGAATGTAAAAGAGGAGAGATAAGTTCCTTTCGGAATTTCGGCATAGTAACGGGTGTACATGGGAGGCATTTAATGAGAGAGAAACAGTCTCCCATCATTCAAAAATAAAGAGGGCAGTATTAGGGAGGTGAGAAACCAAACCCCAACATTTATAATTGAATTTAAAAGGGAAAAACAACTTAAAGAAAATTGGACAAAAATGAGAAAGGAAGAAAAAAATCCTTACTTGGAAGTGTGCTTCCAAAGGATAGAGAGAGGCTTGTGAGAGGCTTCTTGGGAGCTTGGGGAACCTTGGGAGGATTCTAAAGATATTAGGGAAGAGGTTGGACGAACTCCCAGGGCTTTGAGTGAGTAGGAAGTGGGAGCTTGGGTGGGTTTATATAGGAAATGTGAGAGAATTTATTATTATTTAGGTTTGGGATCCCTTACATTAAATTAATCCAAACCACAAACCATCACATGGTTTTTGCCCATGGTTTTTGGCAAAGGGAAGAGTAAAACAATATTTTATAAGGCCAAAGTCATAAAGTATTAAAATATTAGGGTTTCTTATGTGGAGGTGAGTCACACTCCCATGTAAATTAATTTAAAAAGGCAAAGTGTTGAATATATCTTGAGGGGTCCATTAATGCTTTGAAAAGTAAGTCAAACAAACCCAAAATCACATTATTTTAATGTTAAAACATATATTGTCCAAACATAAAGATTATAGTATTTTTTTACATCACTATTGGGTCATTATGATGTCATAAAACACATTATATATTTAAACGATATTTAATTTTTACCCAAAAATTTGACTCTCTTAGAAAATTATTAAAAATTCACTGTTGGATAATTTCGACATCCTGATTCCAGAAATGAAATTTATTTTTTCTAATTTTTTTTTATAAATATGTTAATTTTTACTTTTAAAATAAAAGTCGACATTTATCAAAAATTCACGGGTTTTGACAGAAATGGCTTTCAAACCTTAATAAAAATTTTAATTGCGTTCATAAAATTATAAGATAATTTAATAAAAATTAATTTAATAATAATAATATTATTTTATTAAAATATTATTTAATTAAAAAATCACTTAATTTAATAAAATAGATTTTTTAATTAAATAATAACTAAAAACACCATTTGTACTTTAAAAACTATTTACAATGTATCAAAAATGACTAGAAATTATATTCATTATTATATACAAAAATAATGTACATGAACATAGTACTACTTATTTGTTACATAACCCCTTAAAATAGTCGCATAAGACCTAAGGGTAAGGTGTGCGATGGTGACCGAATCTTGGGGTGGCTCGGATAACATCGCTCGAGTGGTAATCTCTATCAACTTCCACTTTTCCTGTAGACGGTCACGTTCAAGATTGACATGATGAAGCTCAGCTTGGGCTTGGTCAAGGGCGAAGCCCAAAGATGTCACCTCTTTTCCGAGCTCTGACAAATGGGCTTCGTATGGGGCAATTCTACTGGACGAGGCAATCGCTTCCTTTTTCTGAGTAAATTGGATTTGTTAAAGTCCTATATTTATACTAATCATGTGACTACTATTCAACGACCATATTAGCAACGGTCAAAATTCTTAACATAGACCAAAGAAGTTGACATCTTATAAAAATATTTTTCATAAAGAGACATTTAACTGGATCAAGAGGGATTTTCCATTAATGAAACTTTGGGTCATTACAATATTCCTCCCTTAAGAAATTTCGCCCTCGAAATTCTCCTTTTCCCACACTAAAAAAATGTGGGTAACTCAGCTTCATCATATCCTCCGATTCCCAAGTTTCTTCTTCAAACTTGTGGTTTCTCCATAACACCTTGACGAGGGGAATTGTCTTATTTCATAGAACTTTTTCTCCATAATCTAAGATCTTCACTGGTTGCTCCTCATAAGAAATATCATCTTCCAATTGTACCACCTCAGAAGAGAGTACATGTGAAGGGTCAGGTATGTACTTTATTAAGAGGGATTCATGAAAGACATCATGTACTTTGGACATAGTAGGTGGAAGTGCTAGTCGATAGGCCACAGCCCCGACATGATCAAGAATCTCGAAGGGGCCGATGTACCTTGGACTTAACTTCCCTTTCTTTCCAAACCTCATGACCTTCTTCCATGGAGATATGCATAGAAAAACCATGTATCCAACTTTAAACTCAAGGTATCATCGGCGATTATCTACATAACTATTCTGTCGACTCTAAGCTGCCTTGATATGCTGCTGAATGGGTTTTACCTTCTCCTCCATTTCCTCGACCATTTCTGGCCCAAGCAGCTTACGTTCACTGACCTCATCCCAACATGCCGGTGTTCTGCACCTTTTCCCATACAGGGCTTCATATGGTGCCATTTGGATGCTCGATTGAAAACTGTTATTATAAGAGAACTCAACCAGAGGAAGATGTGGATCCCATCCTCCTTTAAAGTCCATTGAGCACGCTCTCAACATATCCTCAAGTGTTTGGATAGTCCGCTCGGATTGGCCATCAGTTTGAGGATGATAGGCCATACTGAAGTTCAGTTCAGTATTCAGATCATGTTGAAGACTCTTCCAAAACATAGAGGCGAATCATGGATCTCGGTCAGACACAATAGATAGAGGTACTCCATGAAATCTTTCCACTTCCCTGATATATATCCGCGCCAGTTGATACAATGAAAAATCCTCCCGAATAGAAATGAAGTGTGCAGTCTTTGTAAGACGATCCACAACAACCCAGATTGCATTGTTTCCTTTGGATGTCCTCAGAAGTCCGGTGACAAAGTCCATGGTGATGTTCTCCCATTTCCATTCTGGTATGGGCAATGGTTGCATTATCCCCTTAGACTTCTGCCTCTCTGCCTTCACTTGCTGACACACCAGACACTTTGATGTATATTCAACGATCTCCTTCTTCATATTATCCCACCAAATGTTTTTCAGAGATCTCGATACATCTTTGTGCTCCCTGGGTGAATAGAGAAATTTGAACTATGTGCGTCATCCAAAAGTTCCTTCTTCAGCTCCAGACTTGATGGAACACATAGTCTTTTCCCAAACCGCACAATTCCTTCTTCATTAACATTAAAGTCCGAGGATTTCCCTTCTTTGATAGCTTCCACTTTTTCTTGAATTCCCACATCATCCTTTTGAGCATCCTTTAACCTTTCCAAAAGAGACGGTTGAGCAATCATTTGTGAAAGGATTTATGATGTTCCCTTCTCTATGATTCCCATGTCCATCGTCATCAAGTCTAAGAAGATTGGATCCTTATAAATTCTCATCATTGATAGAATCGCTGGATCCTTTCTACATAGGGCATCTACCACCTTGTTCGCTTTCCCATGGTGGTAATGTATTGAACACTCATAATCCTTGATGAGTTCTATCCATCTTCTCTGGCGCATATTAAGCTCTTTCTGTGTGAATATATATTTAAGACTCTTGTGGTTAGTATATATCTCACATTTCTCTCTATAGAGATAATGCCGCCAGATTTTCAAGGCAAAGATCACCGCCGCCAATTCCAGATCATGCGTTGGATAGTTTCACTCATGGATTTTCAACTGCCTTGAGGCATAGGATATCACTTTATCATTCTGAATCAGCACACATCCTAATCCCTTCTTCAAAGAATCTATGAATACCACAAAAAGCTCCCCACTTGTGGGTAAAGTGAGCACGTGTACAGTGATAAGACTCCTTTTCAACTCCTTGAAGCTTTCTTCTCATTCATCACTCCTAGAGAACTTTACTCTCTTTCGATTTAGCTTGGTAAGAGGGTTGGACAATCGTGAGAAATTTCTCACAAATCGTCGATAATATCCAGCTAACCCCAAGAATCTACGGATATTCGTTACCGATGTTGGCCTCGACCATCTCTCAATTGCATCTGTTTTGGAGGGGTCCACAGATATCCCATTGCTTGTGATGATATGGACTAAGAATGAGACCTCCTTCAACCAGAACTCACACTTGCTGTACTTTTCATAGAGATTCTCCTTGCGCAAAGTCTCTAGTACAATTTTTAAATGCTCCTCATGATCCTCCTTAGTTTTGGAGTATATTAGAATATCATCTATAAATACTAACAAAAATTTGTCAAGGTAATCTCTAAATACTCTATTCATCAAGTCCATGAATATTTCCGGAGCATTGGTGAGTCCGAAAGGCATTACTATGAATTCATAGTGCCTGTATCTTGTACGAAAATCAGTCTTGGGGACATCTTCCTTCTTTACCCTTTCTTGATAATATCCCGACCACAAATCCACCTTGCAGAAGTATTGTGCTCCACGTAGCTGATCAAAAAAGTCATCGATTCTTGGGAGAGGATACTTTTTCTTTATCGTGATTTTGTTAAGTTCACGATAATCGATGCAAAGCCGCATTGACCCATCCTTATTCTTGACGAAGAGGACTAGTGCACCCCATGGTGAAGCACTTGGGCATATAAACCCTTTATCCAAATTCTCCTGTAGTTGTTTCTTCAGCTCTTCAATCTCAACAACAACCATTCTATATGGAGTCTTGGATATTGGTAGCTCCCCAGGTATAAGTTCAATTGAGAACTCAACATCTCTTCTTGGAGGAAGACAAGGCAGTTCCTCGGGAAACACTTCAGATAATTCCCTCACAATAGGAATTTCTTCAAGGATGGTTTCTTCCTTAGACTCAATCATTTGAGCTAGATACGCGTGCTCATAAGGCAGTAATATCCATTCTTGAGATGATGGAGCTAAAGGAGATTCATCTTCCTCCTGACACTTGTAAAGAATCAGGGGTCGATTCTCTATATGGAGTGTGATTTCCCTCTCCCGACAATTTATGTTGGCTCTATATAAAGAAATAAAATCTATGCCAAGAATTGCATCAAATTCCACCAAAGGGAGTATGACAAGGTTCGCCGGGAAATTCAATCCACAGACTATAACAGGGGAGGACTTATATTCATGGGATGCAATGATTGCGCCATTTTCCGTACTCACCGAAATCTTTACTTCCATGATTTGTGGTGGTGCTGGGATTGTTCTACAAAACTTTAGAGATATAAAAGAATGCGTAGAACCTGAATAAAAAAGTACGTTTTCTATACTTGAATGAATAACTAGCGTACCTGTCACCACTTCATTGTCGAGGTTCACTTTGGAAGAAGTGATGGAAAAATCTCTTCCTTTCTGTCTTGGAGGTTGTTGGTTGCCTCCAAAACCCATTGGATTAGGGCACTGATTTTCAAAATGACCTAGTTCTTTGCATTTGTAGCATTGAACAATGCGTTGAGGTTCGAATGGAGCGTTCCTCTCCTCTGTCATAGCCGCGGGTCCTTCTTGTCGATAATTAACAGCTAGGTGCCCTTCTCTTCCACACCTGAAGCATTTTCTCATCCCCTTAAGGAAATTTCTAGGGTGCTTCTTTCCGCAATTTTGGCAAGTGGGGTGCTGGATCTTCTTAGCACCGTTGGATTTATCAATCGGACCAACAGTATTGAAGTCCACCTTACGCATCTTGTCCCCATGATACCCGTGTGATTCCCCAATCTCTATTTCAACCTTGAGGTCACATCGGAAAATTTCCTCATAGCTGTCGAAGTCACGGATTGCTAATGCTTTCCGCAAGCTAGGCTTTAGCCCACCAAATAAGCGGTCAACCTTGTATTCGGGGGTAACGACAAATCCGTAAGCGTATCGTGCTAGAATTGTGAAGTTTGAATCGTACTCTCCAACAGATTCTTCATCTTTTTGCTTGAAGGAAAGGAATTCCCTCTCCATCTTAAGACGGATGGTGTGCAAAAAATATTTATCAAAAAACATCTTCCAAAAATCCTTACATTCCAACGCCTTGATCTCCTCCTTAGGATTCGTATTTATGATCAACGTCCACCATTGATCAGCTTCACCCTCCACATGATATTCCTCCAGGAGAACCTTCTCTTGTTCAGAACATTGAAGGATGTAGAAGATCTTTTCAATGGAGTTGATCCATTGTTCAATGATCGTGGGATCAGATGATCCACTAAAAGTAGGATGCCTTTGTCTCATGAAGCTCTCGATAGCGACTTGTTCTTTCTTAGGGGGGGGGGTTGAACGTTCCTCTTGACCCGTGTTTCTATTCAAAACATGAGTTATCTGAGAGATAAGCGTGACAAAGTTCACGATCCCCGCTCCCATTGGATTTGACATCTCATTAGTACAGTCATCACACTGATCTTCACAACGGTTTTTAGCCCGAGTCCTCCTATTACCGGACATTGGATGGAATAAATGGAATGTTAGGGGTAACACATAAAGGGTAATCCAAAGACAAAAGTTGATGACTTATAAATAAACTTTTATTTCTTTACTCATGAGTCTATAGGCTTCAATCTAGGCTTTTCATGATCTACTTTCTAACATATATTCTTAGGGGCATTTTTTAATTCCCTTAATAAGGGTTCATACTAAGCTTTTGAATTTACCAAAGCATATACCACAGGAGTGTCATAACCAAGAGTGCAGTAAGGCCCGTTGTCGTGCACCAGTTCCCATTCGAGTCTAGCTCAAAGCAGTGTTTTCGGGTTTTACCCCTAGGATACATCTGTTCCAGAGCCGCCTCTACCTGCTCGTATCCAGAAAAGGATGTATTTGCTTGATAACCCACTTAATCAATACTCACCAAAACTTAGGGACGTTTTTATTGTACTTAGGCTTGTATCTAAGGCTTTACTAGGGTTTTTTAATCCTAATCCCAAAAAATAACCAAACCTATCCTCTGATACCAACTATGACAACCCTACTTTTATTACAAAATTAAACATGATTTATTACAAAAAACGTAACTTGATACAACAAATAAGATCGAGAGGTTTAGTTTCTTTGGGGATTAAGATCATTACATAAAAACTTAAAACATGAAATAAAACATCTTTATTGAAAACTTCCTTTACATGACCACTACATTTCCTTGTACTTAGCATTGCATGGGATAACCTGAGGACATGCATAAGAAAGGGTGAGCTAAAAAGGCCAGTAAGGGAGTACACATGGAATAACATGAGGAGTAAAATACATGTTAGATAATAGGCATATCAATAGAGCATAAAATAAACATGAACATAATGGCATGATAAAGCATGATAATCATAACAAGGAAATGTGGCAACAACACTTAACATGGAATTAGCATGAGCCAAGGATCATTGCACATGGAGCATGAGTAAATCCTCATTACACATTAAGCACGAGTAAAACCTCGTTGAACTTGAATTAGCATGAGTCAACACTCATTGCACATGACATATCATGATACCATACTTTACCCAATGCATTGGAGCGCTATAAGGGCGCACCCTTCTTAAACATTTCATTTCATGCATAAGTGTGCCACATGGATCATAAAACATGGATTCATAAAACATAATCATTTATTACATGATAAAGGAATGTGGAATTAATACATGAAACTTTAAAATCAATAAGTAAATGTACATAAAGGTGAATACCCTTGATGGAGAAATGGGCATGTTATTCACTACACAATGACATTGGCTTAGAAAATCGGTGCAATTTCGGCAGCGTAACAGCGTGACATAAGAATTCATAAAAAATGGTCGATGAGAGAGAAAGGGGTTCCTCATCATATTTACATGTAATGGACAGTAAGGAGGTCATATAGATACATGTCCCAACAATTGTAATGGAATTTAGATTCATGATACAAAAGTATTGCTTGAATGTAAAAGAGGAGAGAGAAGTTCCTTTCGGAATTTCGGCATAGTAATGGGTGTACATGGGAGGCATTTAATGGGAGAGAAAGGGTCTACAATCATTAAAACATAAATAGGTCAGTATGAGGGAGGTGTGAAACCATACCCCAACATTTATAATTGAATTTAAAAGGGCAAAATGACTTAAATAAAATTGGACAAAAATGAGAAAGGAAGAAAAAAACACTTACTTGGAAGTGTGCTTCCAAAGGATAGAGAGAGGCTTGTGAGAGGCTTCTTGGGAGCTTGGGGAACCTTGGGAGGATTCTAGAGAGATTAGGGCAGAGTTTTTACAAACTCCAAGGTCCTTTAGTGAGGAGGAAGTGGGAGCTTGGGTGGGTTTATATAGGAAATGTGAGAGAATTCTTTATTATTTAGGTTTGGGACCCCGTACATTAAATTAATCCAAACCACAAACAATCCCATGGTTTTTTCCCATGGTTTTTGGAAAAGGGAAGAGGAAAAAAATATTTTATAATACCAAATTCCTAACTTCTTAAAATATTAGGGTTTCTTATGTGGAGGTGAGTCACACTCCCATGGAAATTAATTTAAAAAGGCAAAGTGTTGAATATGTCTTGAGGGGTCCATTAATGCTTTGAAAAGTAAGTAAAACAAACCAAAGATCACATTATTTTAATGGAAAAACATATATTGGACGTACATAAAAATTATAGTATTTTATTACATCACTATTGGGTCATTATGATGTCATAAAACACATTATATATTTAAACGGTATTTAATTTTTACCCAAAAATTTGACTGTCTCAGAAAATTATGAAAAATTCACCATTGGATAATTTCGACGTCCTGATTCCAGAAATGACATTTATTTTATCTAATTTTTTTTTTCTAAATATGTTAATTTTCACTTTTAAAATAAAAATCGACATTTATCGAAAATTCACGGGTTTTGACAGAAATGGCTTTCAAACCTTAATAAAAATTTTAATTGCATTCCTAAAATTATAAGATCATTTAATAAAAATTAATTTAATAATAATATTATTATTTTATTAAAATATTATTTAATTCCAAAATCCCTTAATTTAATAAAATATATTTCTTAATTAAATAATAACTAAAAACACCATTTGTACTTTAAAAACTATTTACAATGTATCAAAAATGACTAGAAATTATATTCATTATTATATAAAAAAATAATGTACCTGAACATAGTACTACTTATTTGTTACATAACCCCTTAAAATAGCCGCATAAGACCAAAGGGTAAGGTGTGGGATGGTGACCAACTCTTAGGGTGGCTTGGATAACATCGTTCGAGTGGTAATCTCTATCAACTTCCACTTTTTCCGTAGACGGTCACGTTCGAGCTTGACATGATGAAGCTCAGCTTGGGCTTGGTAAAGGGAGAAGCCCAAATATGCCACCTCTTTTCCGAGCTCTGAAAAATGGGCTTCTTATGGGGAAATTCTACTGGATGAGGCCATCGCTTCCTTTGTCTGAGTAAATTGGATTTGTTAAAGTCTTATATTTATACTAATCCTGTGATTACTGTTCAATGGCCATATTAGTAATGGTCAAAATTCTTAACATAAAACCAAAGAAGTTGACATCTTATAAAAATATTTTTCATAAAGAGACATTTAACTAGATCAAGAGGGATTTGCCATTAATGAAACTTTGGGACGTTACAATATTCCCCCCTTAAGAAATTTCGCCCTCAAATTCTCCTTTTCCCACACCAAAAAAATGTGGGTAACTCAGCTTCATCATATCCTCTGATTCCCAAGTTGCTTCTTCAAACTTGTGGTTTCTCCACAACACCTTGATGAGGGGCATTGTCTTATTTCATATAACTTTTTCTCTATGATCTAAGATCTTCACTGGTTTCTCTTCATAAGAAATATCATCTTCCAATTATACCACCTTAGAAGAGAGTACATGTGAAGGGTCCGGTATGTAATTTCTTAAGAGGGATACATGAAATACATCATGTACTTTGGCTATAGTAGGTGGAAGTGCTAGTCGATAGGCCACAACCCCGACACGATCAAGAATCTCAAAGGGGTATATGTACCTTGGACTTGACTTCCCTTTCTTTCCAAACCTCATGACCTTCTTCCATGGAGATATGCATAGAAAAACCATGTTTCCAACTTAAAACTCAAGGTCTCATCGATGATTATCTGCATAACTCTTCTGTCGACTTTGAGCTGCCTTGATATGTTGCTGAAGAGTTTTTACCTTCTCCACCATTTCCTCGACCATTTCTGGCCCAAGCATCTTACGTTCACCGACCTCATCCCAACATGCCGGTGTTATGCACCTTTTCCCATACAGGGCTTCAAATGGTGCCATTTGGATGCTCGATTGGAAACTGGTATTATAAGAGAACTCAACTAGAGGAAGATGTTGATCCCATCCTCCTTTAAAGTCCATTGAGCATGCTCTCAACATATCCTCAAGTGTTTGGATAGTCTGCTCGGATTGGCCATCATTTTGAGGATGATAGGCTGTACAGAAGTTTAGTTCAGTATTCAGAGCATGTTGAAGACTCTTCCATAACTTAGAGGTGAATCTTGGATCTCGGTCAGACACAATAGATACCGGTACTCCATGAAATCTTACCACTTCCCTGATATATATCTGTGCCAGTTTATCCAATGAAAAATCCTCTCGAATAGAAATGAAGTGTGCAGTCTTTGTAAGAGGATCCACAACAACCCAGATTGCATTGTTACCTTTGGATGTCGTCGGAAGTCCAGTGACAAAGTCCATGGTGATGTTCTCCCATTTCCATTCTGGTATGGGCAATGGTTGCATCATCCCCTTAGACTTCTGCCTCCCTGCCTTCACTTGCTGACACACTAGGCACTTTGATGTATATTCAGCGATCTCCTTCTTCATATTATCCCACCAAAAGTTTTCTCAGAGATCTCGATACATCTTTATGCTCCCTGGGTGAATAGATAAATTTGAACTATGTGCGTCATCCAAAAGCTCCATCTTCAGCTCCGAACTTGATGTAACACATAGTCTTTTCCCAAACAGCACAATTCCTTCTTCATTAACATTAAACTCCGAGGATTTCCCCTTTTTGATAGCTTCCAATTTGTCTTGAATTCCCACATCATCCTTTTGAGCATCCTTTAACCTTTCCAAAAGAGACGGTTGAGAAATCATTTGTGAAAGGATTGATGATGTTCCCTTTTCTATGATTCCCAACACCATCTTCATCAAGTATAAGAAGATTAGATACCTCTCAATTCTCATCATTGATAAAATCGCTGGATCATTTCTACTTAGGGAATCTGCCACCTTGTTCGCTTTCCCAGGGTGGTAATGTATTGAACAGTCATAATCCTTGATGAGCTCTATCCATCTTCTCTGGCGCGTATTAATCTCTTTCTGTGTGAATATATATTTAAGACTCTCGTGGTCAGTATATATCTCACATTTCTCTCCATAGAGATAATGCCACCATATTTTCAAGGCAAAGATCACCACCGCCAATTCCAGATCATGCGTTGGATAGTTTCTCTCATGGATTTTCAACTGCCTTGAGGCATAGGATATCACTTTATCATTCTACATCAGCAGACATCCTAATCCCTTCTTCGAAGCATCACTGAATACCACAAAAGCACCCCACTTGTGGGTAAAGTGAGCATGGGTGTAGTGATAAGCCTCCTTTTCAGCTCTTTGAATCTTTCTTCACATTCATCACTCCAAGCGAACATTACTCCCTTTCGAGTTATCTTGGTAAGAGGGTTGGACAATCGTGAGAAATTTCTCACAAATCGTCGATAATATCCAGCTAACCCCAAGAAGCTACGGATATCCGTTACGGATGTTGTCCTCAGACATCCCTCAATTGCATCTGTTTTGGAGGGGTCCACAGATATCCCATTGCTTGTGATGATATGGCCCAAGAATGAGACCTCCTTCAACCAGAACTCACACTTTCTGTACTTTTCATAGATCTTATCCTTGCGCAAAGTCTCTAGTACAGGTTTTAAATGCTCCTCATGATCCTCCTTGGTTTTTCAGTATATTAGAATATCATCTATAAAGACTACCACAAATTTGTCAAGGTAATATCTAAAGACTTTATTCATCAATTCCATGAATATTTCTAGAGCATTGGTGAGTCCGAAAGGCATTACTATGAATTCATAGTGCCCGTATCTTGTACGAAAAACAGTCTTGGGGACATCTTCCTTCTTCACCCTTACTTGATAATATCCTGACTGCAAATCCACCTTGGAGAAGTATTGTGCTCCACACAGCTAATCAAACAATTCATTGATTCTTGTGATAGGATACTTTTTCTTTATCGTGATTTTGTTAAGTTCACGATAATCGATGCAAAGCCGCATTGACCCATCCTTCTTCTTGACGAAGAGGATTGGTGCACCCCATGGTGAAGCACTTGGGAGTATAAACCCTTTATCCAGATTCTCCTGTAGTTGTTTCTTCAGCTCTTCAAGCTCAACAAAAACCATTCTATATGGATTCTTGGATATTGTTAGTGCCCCAGGTATAAGTTCAATTGAGAACTCAACATCTCTTCTTGGAGGAAGACCAGGTAGTTCCTCGGGAAACACTTCAGCGAATTCCCTTAAAATAGGCATTTCTTCAAGGATGGTTTCTTCCTTGGAATCAATCATCTGATCCAGATACACGTTCTCATAAGGCAGTAATATCCATGCTTGAGATGATGGAGCTAAATGAGATTCATCTTCCTCCTGACACTTGTAAAGAATCGGGGGTCGATTCTCCATATGGAGTGTGATTTCCCTCTCCCGACAATTTATGTTGGCTCTATATAAAGAAATCAAATCCATGCCAAGAATTGCATCAAATTCCACCAGAGGGAGTATGACGAGGTTCTCTGGGAAATTCAATCCACAGACTATAACAGGGGAGGACTTATATTCATGAGATGCAATGATTGTCCCATTTTCCGTACTCACCGACATCTTTGCTTCCATGATTTGTGGTGGTGCTGGGATTGTTCTACTAAACTTTCGAGATATAGAAAAATGCGTAGAACCTGAATCAAAAAGTAAGTTTTCTATTCTTTAATGAATAACTAGCGTACCTATCACCACTTCATTGTTGGGGTTCACTTCGGCAGAAGTGATGGAAAAATCTCTTCCTTGCTATCTTAGAGGTTGTTGGTTGCCTCCGAAAACACTTGGATTAGGGAACTGGTTTGGAAAATGACCTGGTTCTTTGCATTTGTAGCATTGAACAATGCGTTGAGGTTCGAACAGAGCGTTCCTCTCCTCTGTCGCATCCGTGGGTCCTTCTTGCCGATAGATAATAGCTAGGTTCCCTTCTCTTCCACACCTGAAGCATTTTCTCGTCCCCTTAAGGCAATTTTCAGGGTGCTTCTTTCCACACTTTTGGCAAGTGGGGTGCTGTATCTTCTTAGCACCGTGGAATTTATCCATAGGACCACCATCATTTAAGTCCACCTTATGCATCTTGTCCCCATGATACCCCTGTGATTCCCCGATCTCCATTTCGACCTTGAAGGCGCATCAGACAATTTCCTCATAGCTGTCGAAGTCAAGGATCACTAATGCTTTCCGCAAGCTAGGCTTCAGCACACCAAAGAAGCGGTCAACCTTGAATTCGGGGGTAACGAAAAATCCGGAAGCGTATCGTGCAAGCCTTGTGAAGTTTGCCTCGTACGCTCCAACAGATTCTTCAACTTTTTTGCTTGAGGGAAAGGAAGTCCCTCTCCATCTTAAGACAGAGGGTGTGTAGAAAATATTTATTGAAAAATATCTTCCCGAAATCCTTCCATTGCAACGCCTTGATCTCCTCCTCAGGCTTAGTATTTTTGATCAACATACACCATTGATCAGCTTCAACCTCCATACGATAAGCTGCAAGGAGAACCTTCTCTTGTTCAGAACATTGAAGGATGGAGAAGATATTTTCAATGGAGTTGATCCATTGTTCAGCGATCGTGGGATCAGATGATTCACTAAAAGTAGGAGGAATTTTTATCATGAAGCTCTCGATAGAGACTTGTTCTTTATTAGGGGGGGTTGAACGTTCCTCTTGACCCATGTTTCTATTCAAAACTTGAGTTAGCTGATAGAGAAGCGTGACAAAGTTCGTGATTCCCGCTCCCATTGGATTTGGCATCTCATTAGTACATTCATCACACTGATCTTCACAACGGTTGTTAGCCCGAGTCCTCCTATTTCCGGCCATTAGATGGAATAAAAGGAATGTTAGGGGTAACACATAAAGGGTAATCCAAAGAAAAAAGTTGATGACTTATAAATAAAATTTTATTTCCTTACTCATGAGTCTATAGTCTTCAATCTAGGATTTTCATGATCTACTTTCTAAAATATATTCTTAGGTGAATTTTTTAATTCCCTTAATAAGGGTTCATACTAAGCTTGTGAATTTACCAAAGCATATCCCCTGGGAGTGTTGTAACCAAGAGTGCAGCAAGGCCCGTTGTCGTGCACCAATTCCCGTTCGAGTCCAGCTCAAAGCGGTGTTTTCAGGTTTTACCCCTAGGATACATCTGTGCCAGAGCTGCCTCTACCTGCTCGTATCCAGACAGAGATTTATTTTCTTGATAACCCACTTACTCAATACTCACCAAAACATAGGGACGTTTTTATTTTACTTACTCTTGTATATAAGGCTTTACTAGGGTTTTCTAATCCTAATCCCAAAAATAACCAAACCTATCCTCTGATACCAACTATGACAACCCTGCTTTTATTACAAACTTAAACATGATTTATTACATAAACATTAACTTGATACAACAAAAAAGATCGAGAGGTTTAGTGTCTTTAGGGCATAGGATGATTACATAAAAACTTAAAACATGAAATACAACATCTTTATTGAAAACTTCCTTTACATGACCACTACATTTCCTCGTACTTAACATTGCATGGGATAACCTGAGGACATGCATAAGAAAGGGTGAGCTAAAAATCCCAGTAAGGGAGTACACATGGAATAACATGAGGAGTAAAATACATGTTAGATAATATGCATATCAATAGAGAATAAAAGAAACATGAACATAAAGGCATGATAAAGCATGATAATCATAACATGGAAATGTGGCAACAACACTTAACATGGAATTAGCATGAGCCAAGGCTCATTGCACATGGAGCATGAGTAAATCCTCATTGCACATGAAGCACAAGTAAACCCTCATTGCACTTGAATTAGCATGAGTCAACACTCATTGCACATGACTTATCATGATACTATACTTCACCCAATGCACTGGAGCTCTATAAGGGCGCACCCTTCTTAAACATTTCATTTCATGCATAAGTGTGCCACATGGATCATAAAACATGGATTCATAAAACATAATCATTTATTCCAAGATAAAGGAATGTGGAATTCATACATGAAACTTTAAAATCAATAAGTAAATGTGCATAAAGGTGAATAACCTTGATGGAGAAATGGGCATGGTATTCACTACACAATGACATTGGCTTAGAAAATCGGTGCGATTTCGGCAGCGTAACAGCGTGACATAAGAATTCATAAAAAATGGTCGATGAGAGAGAAAGGGGTTCCTCATAATATTTACATGTAATGGAAAGTAAGGAGGTCATATATATACATATCCCAACAATTGTAATAGAATTTAGATTCATGATACAAAAGTATTGCTTGAATGTAAAAGAGGAGAGAGAAGTTCCTTTCTAAATTTCGGCATAGTAACGAGTGTACATGAGAGGCATTTAATGAGAGAGAAAGGGTCTAACATCATTCAAACATAAAGAGGGAAGTATGAGGGAGATTATAAACCATACCCCAACATTTATAATTGAATTTAAAAGGGCAAAACAACTTAAAGAAAATTGGACAAAAATGAGAAAGGAAGAAAAAACCCCTTACTTGGAAGTGTGCTTCCAAAGGCTAGAGAGAGGATTGTGAGAGACTTCTTGGGAGCTTGGGGCACCTTGAGAGGATTCTAGAGAGAGTAGGTCAGAGGTTGGACTAACTCAAAGGGATTTTAGTGAGGAGTAAGTGGAAGCTTGGGTGAGTTTATATAGGAAAGGTGAGAGAATTCTTTATTATTTAGGTTTGGGACCCCTTACATTAAATTAATCCAAACCACAAACCATCCCATGGTTTTTGCCCATGGTTTTTGGAAAAGGGAAGAGGAAAAAAATATTTTATAAGTCCAAAGTCAGAAATTCTTAAAATATTAGGGTTGCTTATGTGGAGGTGAGTCACACTCCCTTGGAAATTAATTTAAAAAGGCAAAGTGTTGAATATGTCTTGAGGGGCCCATTAATGCTTTGAAAAGTAAGTCAAACAAACCCAAAATCACATTATTTTAATGTTAAAACATATATTGGATTAACATAAAGATTATAGTATTTTATTACATCACTATTGGGTCATTATGATGTCATAAAACACATTATATATTTAAACGGTATTTAATTTTTACCCAAAAATTTGACTGTCTCAGAAAATTATGAAAAATTCACCGTTGGATAATTTCGACATCCTAATTCCGGAAATGAGATTTATTTTATCTAAATTTTTTTCTAAATATGTTAATTTTCACTTTTAAAATAAAAACTGACATTTATCGAAAATTCACGGGTTTTGACAGAAATGGCTTTCAAACCTTAATAAAAATTCTAATTAAATTCATAAAATTATAAGATAATTTAATAAAAATTAATTTAATAATAATATTATTATTTTATTAAAATATTATTTAATTCAAAAATCCCTTAATTTAATAAAATAGATTTCTTAATTAAATAATAACTAAAAACACCATTTGTACTTTAAAAACTATTTACAATGTATCAAAAATGACTAGAAATTATATTAATTATTATATAAAAAAATAATGTACATGAACATAGTACTACTTATTTGTTACATAACCCCTTAAAACAGCCGCATAAGACCTAAGGGTAAGGTGTGCGATGGTGACCGACTCTTGGGGGGGCTCAGATAACATCGCTCGAGTGGTAATCTCTATCAACTTACACTTTTCCCGTACACGATCACGTTCAAGCTTGACATGATGAAGCTCATCTTGGGCTTGGTCAAGGGCGAATCCAAAGATGCCACCTCTTTTCCAAGCTCTGACAAATGGGCTTCGTATGGGGCAATTCTTCTAGATGAGGCCATCTCTTCCTTTGTCTGAGTAAATTGGATTTGTTAAAGTCCTATATTTATACTAATCATGTGATTACTGTTCAACGACCATATTAGCAACGGTCAAAATTCTTAACATAAAATCAAAGAATTTGACATCTTATAAAAATATTTTTCATAAAGTGACATTTAACTGGATCAAGAGGGATTTCCCATTAATGAAAATTTGGGTCGCTACAATATTCCCCCCTTAAGAAATTTCGCCCTCAAAATTCTCCTTTTCCCACACTAAAACAAATGTGGGTAACTCAGCTTCCTCATATCCTCTGATTACCAAGTTGCTTCTTCAAATTTGTGGTTTCTCCACAACACCTTGACGAGGGGCATTGTCTTATTTCGTAGAACTTTTTCTCTACGATCTAAGATCCTCACTGGTTTCTCCTCATAAGAAAGATCATCTTCCAATTGTACCACCTGAAAAGAGAGTACATGTGAAGGGTCAGGTATTTACTTTATTAAGAGGGATACATGAAAGACATCATCTACTTTGGACATAGTAGGTGGAAGTGCTAGTCGATAGGCCACGGCCCAGACATGATCAAGAATCTCGAAGGGGCCGATGTACCTTGGACTTAACTTCCCTTTCTTTCCAAACCTCATGACCTTCTTCCATGGAGATATGCGTAGAAAAACCATGTCTCCAACTTTAAACTCAAGGTCTCATCGATGATTATCTGCATAACTCTTCTATCGACTCCGAGCTAACTTGATATGATGCTGAATGGTTTTTACCTTCTCCACCATTTCCTCGACCATTTCTGTCCCAAACAGCTTACGTTCACCGACCTCATCCCAACATGCCGGTGTTCTGCACCTTTTCCCATACAAGGCTTCATATGGTGCCATTTGGATGCTCGAGTGGAAACTGTTATTATAAGAGAACTCAACCAGAGGAAGATGTTGATCCCATCCTCCTTTAAAGTCCATTGAGAATGCTCTCAACATATCCTCAAGTGATTGGATAGTCCGCTCGGATTGGCCATCAGTTTGAGGATGATAGGCCGTAATGAAGTTTAGTTAAATATTCAGAGCATGTTGAAGACTCTTCCAAAACATAGAGGTGAATCTTGGATCTCGGTCAGACACAATAGATAGCGGTACTCTATGCAATCTTACCACTTCCCTGATATATATCCGCTCCAGTTGATCCAATGAAAAATCCTCCCAAATATAAATGAAGTGTGCAGTCTTTGTAAGACGATCCACAACAACCCAGATTGCATTGTTGCCTTTGGATGTCCTCGGAAGTCCGGTGACAAAGCCCATGGTGATGTTCTCCCATTTCCATTCTGGTATGGGAAATGGTTGCATCATCCCCTTAGACTTCTGCCTCTTTTCCTTCACTTGCTGACACACCAGGCACTTTGATGTATATTCAGTGATCTCCTTCTTCATATTATCTCACCAAAAGTTTTCTCAGAGATATCAATACATCTTTGTGCTCCCTGGGTGAATAGAGAAATTTGAACTATGTGCGTCATCCAAAAGTTCCTTCTTCAGCTCCGGACTTGATGGAACACATATTCTTTTCCCAAACCGCACAATTCCTTCTTCATTAACATTAAACTCTGAGGATTTCCCCTTTTTGATAGGTTCCACTTTTTCTTGAATTCCCACATCATCCTTTTGAGCATCCTTTAAACTTTCCAAAAGAGGCGATTGAGCAATCATTTGTGAAAGTATTGATGATGTTCCCTTCTCTATGATTTCCATGTCCATCTTCATCAAGTCTAAGAAGATTGGATCCTTCTCAATTCTCATCATTGATAGAATCGCTAGATCCTTTCTACTTAGGGCGTCTGCCACCTTGTTTTCTTTCCCAGGATGGTAATGTAATGAACAATCATAATCCTTGATGAGCTCTATCCATCTTCTCTGGAGCATATTAAGATCTTTCTGTGTGAATATATATTTAAGACTCTTGTGGTCAGTATATATCTCACATTTCTCTCCATAGAGATAATGCCGCCAGATTTTGAAGGCAAAGATCACCACCGCCAATTCCAGATCATGCGTTGGATAGTTTTGCTCATGGATTTTCAACTGCCTTGAGGCATAGGATATCACTTTATCATTCTGCATCAGCACACATCCTAAGCCCTTCTTCGAAGTATCACTGAATACCACAAAAAGCTCCCCACTTGTTGGTAAAGTGAGCACGAGTGTAGTGATAAGCCTCCTTTTCAACTCCTTGAAGGTTTCTTCGCATTCATCACTCCAAGAGAAATTTACTCCCTTTTGAGTTAGCTTGGTAAGAGGGTTGGACAATCGTGATAAATTTCTCACAAATCGTCGATAATATCCAACTAACCCCAAGAAGCTACGGATATCCGTTACTGATGTTGGCCTTGGCCATCCCTCAATTGCATCTATTTTGGAGGGGTCTACAGATATCCCATTCCTTGTGATGATATGGACCAAGAATGAGACCTCCTTCAACCAGAACTCACACTTGCTATACTTTTCATAGAGCTTCTCCTTGCGCAAAGTCTCTAGTACAGTTTTTAAATGCTCCTCATGATCCTCCTTGGTTTTGGAGTATATTAGAATATCATTTATAAAGACTACCACAAATTTGTCAAGGTAATATCTAAATACTCTATTCATTAAGTCCATGAATATTTCTAGAACATTGGTGAGTCCGAAAGGCATTACTATGAATTCATAGTGCCCGTATCTTGTACGAAAAGTAGTCTTGGGGAGATCTTCCTTCTTCACCCTTACTTGATAATATCCTGACCACAAATCCACCTTGGAGAAGTATTTTTATCCACACAGCTGATCAAACAAGTCATCGATTCTTGGGAGAGGATACTTTTTCTTTATCTTGATTTTGTTAAGTTCACGATAATCGATGCAAATCCGCATTGACCCATCCTTCTTCTTGACGAAGAGGACCTGTGCACCCCATGGTGAAGCACTTGGGAATATAAACCCTTTATCCATATTCTCCTGTAGTTGTTTCTTCATCTCTTCAAGCTCAAAAACAACCATTCTATATGGAGTCTTGGATATTGGTAGCGCCCCAGGTATAAGTTCAATTGAGAACTCAACATCTCTTCTTGGAGGAATACCAGGCAGTTCCTCGGGAAACACTTCAGCGAATTCCCTCACAATAGGCATTTATTCAAGGATGGTTTCTTCTTTAGACTTAATCATCTGAGCCAGATACGCGTGCTCATAAGGCAGTAATATCCATTCTTGAGATGATGGAGCTAAAGGAGTTTCATCTTCCTCCTGACACTTCTAAAGAATCGGGGGTCGATTCTCCATATAGAGTGTGATTTCCCTCTCCCAACAATTTATGTTGGCTCTATATAAAGAAATCCAATCCATGCCAAGAATTGCATAAAATTCCACCAGAGGGAGTATGATGAGGTTCACTGGGAAATTCAATCCACAGACTATAACATGGGAGGACTTATATTCATGGGATGCAATGATTTCCCCATTTTCCGTAATCACCGACATCTTTACTTCCATGATTTGTGGTGGTGCTGGGATTGTTCTACTAAACTTTAGAAATATAAAAGAGTGTGTAGAACATGAATCAAAAAGTACATTTTCTATTCTTGAATGAATAACTAGCGTACCTGTCACCACTTCGTTGTCGGGGTTCAATTCGGCAGAAGTGATGGAAAAAGCTCTTCCTTGCTGTCTTGGAGGTTGTTGGTTGCCTCCGAAAACCCTTGGATTAGGGCACTAATTTTCAAAATGACCCGGTTATTTGAATTTGTAACATTGAACAACGCATTGAGGTTCGAACGGAGAGTTCCTCTCCTCTGTCGCAGTCGCGGGTCCTTCTTGCTGACAGTTGACAGCTAGGTTCCCTTCTCTTCCACACCTGAAGCATTTTCTCGTCCCCTTAAGGCAATTTCCAGGGTGCTTCTTTCCGTACTTTTGGCAAGTGGGGTGCTGGATCTTCTTAGCACCATTGGATTTATCCATCGGACCACCAGCATTGAAGTCCACCTTACGCTTCTTGTCCCCATGATACCCCTATGATTCCCCGATCTCCATTTCGACCTGGAGGGCACATCAGACAATTTCCTCATAGCTGTCAAAGTCATAGATTGCTAATGCTTTCTACAAGCTAGGCTTCATCCCACCAAAGAAGCGGTCAACCTTGCATTCGGGGGTAACGACAAAGCCGGAAGCGTATCGTGCAAGACTTGTGAATTTTTCCTCATATTCTCCAACAGATTCTTTATCTTTTTGCTTGAGGGAAAGGGAGTCCCTCTCCATCTTAAGACAGAGGGTGTGCGGAAAATATTAAACATCTTCCAGAAATCCTTCCATTCCAACGCCTCGATCTCCTCCTCAGGCTTCGTATTTTTGATCAATGTCCACCATTGATAAGATTCACCCTCTATACGATAAGCCGCCAGGAGAACCTTCTCTTGTTCAGAACATTGAATGATGGAGAAGATCTTTTCAATGGAGTTGATCAATTGTTTAGCGATCGTGGGATCAGATTATCCACTAAATGTAGGAGGCCTTTGTCTCATGAAGCTCTTGATAGAAACTTGTTCTTTCTTAGGGGGGGTTGAACATTCCTCTTGACCCATGTTTCTTTTCAAAACATGAGTTAGCTGAGAGAGAATCATGACAAAGTTCGCGATTCCCGATCCCATTGGATTTGGCATCTCATGAGTATAGTCATCACACTGATCTTCACAACGGTTGTTAGCCCGAGTCCTCTTATTACCAGCCATTGGATGGAATAAAAGGAATGTTAGGGGTAACACATAAAGGTTAATCCAAAGACAAAAGTTGATGACTTATAAATAAACATTTATTTCTTTACTCATGAGTCTATAGGCTTCAATCTAGGCTTTTCATGATCTACTTTCTAACATATATTCTTAGGGGCATTTTTTAATTCCATTAATAAGGGTTCATACTAAGCTTCTGAATTTACCAAAGCATATCCCCCGGGAGTGTCGTAACCAAGAGTGCAGCAAGGCCCGTTGTCGTGCACCAGTTCCCGTTCGAGTCTAGCTCAAAGCGGTGTTTTCGGGTTTTACCCCTAGGATACATGTGTGCCAGAGCCGCCTCTACCTACTCATATCCAGATAGAGATGTATTTGCTTGATAACCCACTTAATCAATACTCACCAAAACTTAGGGACGTTTTTATTGTACTTAGTCTTGTATCTAAGGCTTTACTGGGGTTTTCTAATCCTAATCCCAAAAATAACCAAACCTATCCTCTGATACCAACTATGACAACCCTTCTTTTATTACAAACTTAAACATGATTTGTTACATAAAACATAACTTGATACAACAAATAAGATCAAGAAGTTTAGTGTCTTTGGGGATTAGGATCATTACATAAAAACTTAAAACATGAAATACAACATCTTTATTGAAAACTTCCTTTACATGACCACTACATTTCCTCGTACTTAGCATTGTATGGGATAACCTGAGGACATGCATAAGAAAGGGTGAGATAAAAAGCCCAGTAAGGGAGTACACATGGAATAACATGAGGAGTAAAATACATGTTAGACAATAGGAATATCCATAGAGCATAAAAGAAACATGAACATAAAGGCATGATAAAGCATGATAATCATAACATGGAAATGTGGCAACAACACTTAACATGGAATTAGCATGAGCCAAGGCTCATTGCACATGGAGCATGAGTAAATCCTCATTGCACATGAAGCATGAGTAAAACCTCATTGCACTTGAATTAGCATGATTCAACACTCATTTCACATGACGTATCATGATCCTATACTTTACCCAATACATTAGAGCGCTATAAGGGCGCACCCTTCTTAAACATTTCATTTCATGCATAAGTGTGCCACATGGATCATAAAACATGGATTCATAAAACATAATCATTTATTCCGCGATAAAGGAATATGGAATTAATACATGAAAATTTACAATAAATAAGTAAATGTGCATAAAGGTGAATACCCTTGATGGAGAAATGGGCATGGTATTCACTACACAATGACATTGGCTTAGAAAATCGGTGCGATTTCGGCAGCGTAACGACGTGACATAAAAATTCATAAAAAATGGTTGATGAGAGAGAAAGGGGTTCCTCATCATATTTACATGTAATGGACAGTAAGGATTTCATATAGATACATTTCCTAACAATTGTAATGGAATTTAGATTCATGATACAAAATTATTGCTTGAATGTAAAAGAGGAGAGAGAAGTTCCTTTCGGAATTTTGGCATAGTAACGGGTGTACATGGGAGGAATTTAATGAGAGAGAAAGGGTCTCCCATAATTAAATCATAAAGAGGGAAGTATGAGGGAGGTGTGAAATCATACCCAAACATTTATAATTGAATTTAAAAGGGAAAAACAACTTAAAGAAAATTGGACAAAAATGAGAAAGGAAGAAAAAAACCCTTACTTGGAAGTGTGCTTCCAAAGGCTAGAGAGAGGCTTGTGAGAGGCTTCTTGGGAGCTTGGGGAACCTTGGGAGGATTCTAGAGAGAGTGGGGCAGATGTTGGACTAACTCCAAGGGCTTTTAGTGAGGAGGAAGTGGGATCTTGGGTGGGTTTATATAGGAAAGGAGAGAGAATTCTTTATTATTTAGGTTTGGGACCCCTTACATTAAATTAATCCAAACCACAAACCATGCCATGGTTTCTTCCCATGGTTTTTGGAAAAGGGAAGAGGAAAAAAATATTTTATAAGGACAAAGTCTGAACTTCTTAAAATATTAGGGTTTCTTATGTGGAGGTGAGTCACACTCCCATGGAAATTAATTTAAAAAGGAAAAGTGTTGAATATGTTTTGAGGAGTCCATTAATGCTTTGAAAAGTAAGTCAAAAAAACCCAAAATCACATTATTTTAATGGTAAACCATATATTGGCTGAACATAAAGATTATAGTATTTTATTACATCACTATTGGGTCATTATGATGTCATAAAACACATTATATTTTTAAACGGTATTTAATTTTTACCCAAAAATTTGACTGTCTCAGAAAATTATGAAAAATTCACTGTTGGATAATTTCAACGTATTGATTCCAGAAATGACATTTATTTTATGTAAAAAAATTTCTAAATATGTTAATTTTCACTTTTATAATAAAAAACGACATTTATCGAAAATTCACGGGTTTTGACAGAAATGGATTTCAGACCTTAATAAAAAATTTAATTGCATTCATAAAATTATAAGATAATTTAAAAAAATTTAATTTAATATTAATATTATTATTTTATTAAAATATTATTTAATTGAAAAATCCCTTAATTTAATAAAATAGATTTCTTAATTAAATAATAACTAAAAACACCATTTATACTTTAAAAACTATTTACAATGTATAAAAAATGACTAGAAATTATTTTCATTATTATATACAAAAATAATGTACATGAACATAGTACTACTTATTTGTTACATAACCCCTTAAAACAGCCACATAAGACCTAAGGGTAAGGTGTGCGATGGTGACTGACTCTTGAGGTGGCTCGAACAACATCACTCGAGTGGTAATCTCTATCAATTTCCACTTTTCCCGTAGACGGCCGTATTCGAGCTTGACATGATGAAGCTCAGCTTGGGCTTGGTCAAGGGTGAATCCCAAGGATGCCACCTCTTTTCCAAGATCTGAAAAATTGGATTCATATGGGGCAATTCTACTGGATGAGGCCATCGCTTCCTTTGTTTGAGTAAATTGGATTTGTTAAAGTCCTATATTTATACTAATCATGTGATTATTGTTCAACGACCATATTAGAAACAGTCAAAATTATTAACATAAAACCAAAGAATTTGACATATTATAAAAATATTTTTCATAAAGAGACATTTAACTGGATCAAGAGGGATTTTCCATTAATTAAACTTTGGGTCGTTACAGATATTTCCATGCACGACATCATCTTCATCTTCATCTATGAAAGATATCACTACATGGCATTCTGCAGGATTATTCACTACATGGTAGACTTCAGGTACAACAATTTCAGTCTCAATCTTCTGAGTACTTGAAAAAGCCTTAATGAGTGCCTGCCGAAGATCCTTTGATAAATTCAAGGCATCCAGAATTGATAACTTGGACGGTACTTGGGCCAGGTGTTTCAATATATCATACTTTTGATCCAAAGGTCTGCGTTTCTCAACAGGAACATGTGGTTTAGCAGGTGCCTTGGAAGTTCATGCTTTAGAATTTGAGGAATCTTGTACTGGGATAGGAGTTGGTAATACTCCTGGCTTTAGAAGATTAGATCGATTAGGTCTATTTACTTGCTGAGAGGAAGAATATGGAACCTTCAACCGATCTTCCAGAATAATTGTGCTAGGGCTGAGTCTGCCTTGTGTGGAAGAACTTTCTTGTTCTTTTTGAGCTCGTTGAAGGGATCTACCACGAGTTTCTACCGCATACACCGTTCTAGCAGGGGTAGAATTGGAATAGTGGCCTCTGAAAGATCCACGTCTTCCCCTGTATCCTGAGCCTCTGGAACTTCCTATGATTCCTCTATTTGATATAGGGAATTCAGGCTCATCAAAATCGAAACTGTGACTGGCATATGGATCTGTTAATTGAATCATATTAACAAAACCAAAGATCAAATCTTCATATGATGAAGAATCTGTCTGATTAGCCTGTTTAGGCTATGCCGTTTGGTGGGGTGGTGCTTGTGAATTTGAAGTAGATGACATGAAGTCTTCCAGAGTCAAAGACAACTTTGGATTTGACACATGCTCATCTTCTTATGATTCTTTTTCTTTCTTTGAATCATGCCGTTTATTTGAGGATTTTACCTCTGATGAAGAGGGTTTTTCTACGACATTCATGGAAGAAGGCACAATTGGTTTCTTCAATTGCGTTATCAAAATGGCATGAGTTCGGTTGACCATTTTTCTGACCATCCAATCATCATATTTCTACACATTTTTTCTTTTGACTTCTTTCCATTCTCCTTCTTCCTCTGTAACTGTAGCAGTAACACATGATACCTGGGCTGAAGAGCCTTTTAGTTTGACTTTTCCTGAGTCAACCATCTTTTGCAGGAGGCCTTTGAAGACAAAACACTCCTAGATGGGATACCCCAACATTTGATGAAAGGGGAAATAGTTGGGATGATCTTCATCTCCTTCCCTGTTTGGCCTCTTGGGCCTTGGTAATTGAACCAAATTATTTTCCAGAGTCAAAATGAAGTAACCAAGAACTTTTTCATTTTGGAAAGAGTATGTTTTTCTCTTCATATCGTTAAATTGTTTCCGTCTTTGATCTCTTTGATCGTCTTGACGAGATGGCCTTTGTTGTTGGCACTCAGGAGGTGGAGCCCTTCGAGAAGATAAAGGTTTTGATGTAGAAGCAGGTACAGGTGCTTGTTTAAGCATAACTATAGCAGTCTCTGCTTTACCCATTCTACTTCTTGGAGTTGATGGAATTATACGAGCCTTGTCCTTAGTCTTTATAAGAGAATCTTCAATCTGTTGAGAGATTGAAGTAAGTCCTCGAAACCATCCTTTGTATTTCACAGGGATCAGTGGTGTACGCAACTCATCACCTAAATTTTCCACACAGATTGGCAACAGTTATTCCTAAGGGAGTGCTAAGCTTAGGGAATATGTTAATCCCTTCCAGCGAGCAATGAAATCTGAGGCCCTTTCATTCTCCCTTTTCTTACATTTTGTAAGATCAAAAACTGTTGTCTTTGGAAACGTTGAGCTGAACTGAAGAAGAAATTTTTGACGAAGATCCTCCCACCCGGTAATTGACTGAGATTGCAAGCTTGTGTACTAGAAAAAAGCTGGTCCTTGAAAGGTTCGCATGAAGCATATGATTTTCACTGCTTCTTTCTGTTCCAGAGTTCCCATCATAGGATCGCAACAAGACATGCAATGCGTCAAATGCTGTTCAGGATCGCCTGATCCATTGAAAATATGAAATACAGGGTTTCCAAAACTTGATGGGGGAAGGATTGAATCTACCCATTCAGGGTAAGATATCTTTTATGGTTGAACCTGTGCATGCTTCCCTTCCATAGTCTCTAACTGAGCTGTTAATGAATTAATGGTAGTTATTAACTTTTGAGAAACATCTGGTTGAACTTGGACTTGGGCAGGTGCAATGACTGGAGCTGGTATAGATGTGGTGGCTAGTGCTGCAAATGATGGTAGCACTGCCAGTTGTTGTTGTACTTAACCTGTAGGATTAGACCTGTGAGGGTGTACTAATAAAGGAAGATATTCTTGATCCATTTCAGTAACCACAACAAATTCCTTTGACTGACTGACTCCAGCATGCTTAGGAAGAATACTACCCTGAAGTAGTTCTGCATTCAACCTCCTCAATTCCTTTATTTATTCCTCTTGTTGTGAAAATAATTGCTCTAGTGAGAGAGATTGGCCCTCTACAGAGGAAGGGTATGTAACCTGATTCTTTCCTTTCCCCTTGTTAGCTCCCTTTCAGAGAGGGGGAAGTGTGTTACTTGAAGGATTACCTAGATTCTGGTTAATCCTTTGATTTTGTGTACGCACACCTTCTTCATTTGTATCAACTTCTTGAGCAGGAACTTCTTCATCTGAGTCCCCTGAGTGAGTCTCATATTCTGGAGGATTAGAAACAATGACATTAATGAAATTAATTGATGCATAACGAATTGCATTTATTCTATCGGCATTTCTGTGATATTGTCTTCTTCCATGTCCCTAATGATACATTGCCTTTTGTTGATTCGATCCCTCAAGAACTTCTTGGAGAACCGTAATTTGGAGAGAATCTCATGATAATTTGGCTCTTCGTTCCTCTTGAGGCTTCTTCCCCAATCGAGAGAAGACTGACTTTCGCTGAGGAGGGGATTGAAGATTTCAAAACGTCCCCAGTCCGGTGGACTAGGGCTGTTCCTGCCTTTTTTTCTCAACTCCTTGAATCCCATTTGTTGATTCTGAGGGTTGGGTTAAAAGAGTTCCCAGTCTGGAAAGATGGGGTGGTTCTTGACATGCTATGTCTGAGACTTTCTTAAAAGCTCTCCTGACCTTGCGGACTTTAGTCCAGAAATTAGCTGGATGCATCAATCGACATCCACTTTTATCACATGGTTCAAAAGACCATTGGATGATTTCTGACACTTCTGTTACTTGATGATGTGCTTTCTCCATATGAGAGGCCTGTTCAATATTCTCGTTTTCCTGATGCAGGAGTAATTCAACAAATTGTTCTCTGTATGCTTGATTTTGATAGGAACTAGTTGAAGCCTTTTCTTGGGAAAGATTTTGATTACAAACAAAACCCATTGACTTTGGCCGGCCATGGGCAATAAAATTGCATGAAACCATTTTTGGATGGCTTTGATGACTGGAGAGCACAATGAAATGTAATGCTCCTTGAACACCCCATCCCTTGATATGAATACCAGATGGGGGCATCGGCAATTAACTGGCGCAATCTTCGTAGTGCACCAAGGCATGAACGTTGAAGGGCTCTCTACTACTTTTCAGCCTTCAGATATCGAGAGACTGCTAGAGATTTCAAGTCAATTTGGCATTGTAACCCTTCTATTATCTTAACATGATTTTAATTTTCATCATAAGATAATAATTTCTTTTTCAACTGACAAAGAGTTTCCATACGTTGAGATGAATGTCATGAATTCCATCTTCCTTCAACATCTCTGGAATGTTATATTGAGAGTCAGCCAGAGGCCAAAACATGACTAACACTTCACCTTTCGCCAGTTGTTTTCTCATGTTCATCACTTTATCTTTATCATTCAATGAATATTCTTCTACATTATTATACCAAAGCTAGTTCTTACTTGTTGATTCATCAGATTCAACAAGACTGGTAGAGAAATCACTGATCAAACTAGAAGATGCGTGACTTAGGGGTGGTTCGGAGAATGACCTACACCCTGGGATATCTTCTTGTTGAGAAAGTATTTCACTTGCTGATGGTAAAGTATCAGACATGACTGGATTTATTTTTGCAAGTGCCTCAAGATAAGAGGGCTTTCTCATCACTACATTGTCTTCTGAAGAATTTTCCAGACAATATGAATTACTACTGTGGAGAGGACTTTCACAGAGAAATTCATATTTATGGGGAGGAACACCATGGTGGGTTACAGAAAAAGATGATATCTTCTACTCCTTGATCTTCTGACCACACAGAGGGTTATTGTGGCTCTCATATGAAGATGAAACTTTAGGATCGATCAAACTGTCATAAAGCAAGACTTCATGAGGAAGTGTCTGAGTGCATCAAGAACTCCAACATCAATTAAGTACTTGTTACAGATTGGACCTTGATTTATTGATTGTGCTGGGGTCTTCTTCTTAGATGACTTCTTACTCAATTTGGAAGGTGTGTGTGACTGCTCAGGAGAAATGATCAGGTTAGGCTGATTATCTCCGCTCAAACCAGGTGCATGTGCCTAACTTGGTTGTCCGTATGATATGGGGGAGTACGCCCCACAACCCTCTTGGGCTGGAACAGATGTGTGTGTCTGTTTCGGAGTGAACTATTGATGTGTCACTCCACTGGTAGGGATAGATTTATGTGTCTTTCCCTGAGATGCCACTGAAGCTGTTATAATATCCTGGCAGGCATCCAGAATATGAACAAGGATTTTCTTCTACTCTTTCACCATTGATAGAATATGCTTGGTGACTTCAGCAGCCAGAACGGGGATATACGTCCATTCCGTGCTTGGAGTAGGTGTGTGTTCCTACTCCTGTACTCCTTTTCCTGTCAGTGAATCCTGTCAGTACTCAAGTGTGGGGACAGAGAGTTGAGTCTGCCTCCTATTTGTTACCAGAGCTTTCTGAATGACTTCTCTGAATGCTACCAAATGAGACTGTTGTTAGGCTTGATCAATACTAGCAGCTGTATGTGCCTGCTGATTATACTTCGCTGAACATGGTTGACAAGATCCATCATATGTAGTCAGACGAGCCTACTGACTAGCTAATGATGTATAAACAGGTGTATGTTCTGGTATATAGTACTCCACTGGAATTGCCTAGCGGGATTGGCGTGATGCTTCCAGACGAGTCTGTTGGACAACTGAATTAAAACGGACGAGTGTGTGTGCCCACTCTTTGATTGCCACCAAGTTAGGTTGGTGGGCTTCTCCAGAAATGGAAGAGATAATAACCTGATCACTGTTAATTGGTTGTCGCCTCTAGTGATTCGTCTTGCCTGCTCGGGTTCGAGGAACCTGAGCCGAATGCCTGGAGTCAATACCCTCATCATGTTGAGGGCGCACTACCACACAAGTCTAGCGGCGATTGTTGATGGGAGACCTCGGGAAGGACTCTTGTCTCCTTGAATTAAGTCCCTGAAGGACCTGATCATTCACCTCCTTAGAACATGGGAGTGAACGGTGATTGTGTTTCGGGGATAATGACCCGAAATGGTTGGAGACGATGGTTAGAACCGCCTACTTCTTGATTGCTGGTCATCGCTGTTCGGATGACCAGGTTGAATTGTTCACTTGGAGGGCTTGTCGAGCAGCCTACAGAGTTGGAATGGTACCGTTTTGATGGTACTCCTTAACCAGATCATTTGATACCCAGTGTTGAAGACGCTGAGTAGGTGATGTCATCCTCATAGCGGACGACAATCCAGCAGGAGTAGCAGTAGTGGCATTCGCATCAGAAGTTTTCACAGCAGACGTATTCACGGGTGTGAACTTAAGAGAAGCCATTTTGTAAATACAGAAGATCTTGTAAAATAGTACCTGTTTGATATAACAAACATAATCAAGATTAGTTCAGCTGCTACATCTTTTGAATGATCACATATGTTATTGATTGTCTTGTTGGACCTCTCCTTGAGTTTTAAATAGGGGCCTAACAAATAAGTAAAACATCACTTTAACTTGGTTAAGGATTCACATCGGGTTCACCATTTTTTGTTTCCTCTGGAATTGGGGATGACCTTGTTTATTAAAGGTTCAAACATTCCAATCGGTTTCTAACAGGTTTGTTCGTAGAACCGGAAACATCCAATAATTCCATATCCATTTGCACCTACTTTCCAAAGGTATGCGCTCATTAGTTGTGGACCGATGAGGCTTAAGAATTTGCATTGGTCAAGAGGATGGGAGGTCGGACTCATCACACCTTTTTTAGGGGAATTATTGTTTACTCTGGGACTCTCTTTATAGATTTAAGTTATGTTCGTGAATCCTTATTACATTAACAAGTATAAAATGAGCTTTCCTTTAGATCTGAAAATCAATGATTGAATATGTAGGAAATTTAGAGAATCTTTTATATGTATTCGAGGTTCTTCATCGATAAAGAATCATATGTATTTGTTAGAGATTCTTAGTCAATGGTATCCTTCAATATTTAAAATTCTCTTGGTCATTATGATGACCATACTGGTTTTAAATCCACTCTGTGGGGCACTTGAAGTTTATTGTTATTCAGAAGGACATGGATTATTTCAGATTTGGGATCGTACCTGCAGATGGGATACCTACGTATCCTTTGTTTTGGAAAAGGAATCAGAACCCATGTAGTTCGAGTAAGGGAGTATGATGTTTATGCATGATCGATGGCTCAAAGAAAGATTTCATGATTACTTTTACACTCTAAGCTCACATGAGTCATGCTCGGTGTGAGAAACAAGAGGTATTGGTGAAAACAAACAATTATGCCACAAAAGATGCAATGATATGGGGCTTATGTATGTATGACTACCCAAAAATAGATGAGGATTAAGATTTACTTCAGGGAAGAAATCCAGGAACAAGTTCCATAAAGGTATATGTACTTCATGGAGATTTGGGTACTCTAACTTGGGGTTTACTCCTGATGAAGATGCCCAAATTAGGAGGGGACTCATGATTGGGTTTTACTCCTGAGAAGGAAGCCTAGATCAAAAGTAAATTAGGACTGGTTTAAGAGAAATTAAGACCGGGGCTTACTCCTGAAAAGGAAGCCCAAGTTAAGGGACTTGGGGCTTACTCCTAAGGAGGATGCCCGTATTTGTAGACTTTTAGATTGGGGATTACTCCTGAAAAGGAATCCCAGGTTAAAGGAATTATGGTTGGGGCTTACTCCTAATGAGGATTCCCATATTTGGGAACTTGAAGACTGGGGCTTACTCTTGAAAAGGAAGCCCAGGTTAGGGGATTTATGATTGGGGCTTACTCCTGAAAAGGAGGCCCAAATTAGGGGACTTGGGGCTTACTCCTAAGGAGGATGCCCATATTTGGGAACTTTAAAACTGGGGCTTACTCCTAAAAAGGAATCCCAGGTTAATGGATTTATGATTAGGGATTACTCCTGAAAAGGAGGCCCAAATTAGGGTACTTGGGGCTTACTCCTAAAAAGGAGGCCCAAATTAAATGAGAATTTGGAATGGGGCTTATTCTTGAAAAGGAGGCCCAAATTAAGGATTCTATCATCTTAGAGGATGATGTTGAATGAATGGAATCTCTAACTTTAGTGATGTAAAGATGTGAAAATCACTAGGTTTTGAGATATGTTCCACGGAACTCATTTCAGATAAGGAATTCAATCAATAAAACATGCCATAAATGGATTTGAAGAGTGTCTTGAAGACTGAATCTTGAATAGGAGAGGTGGAATGGCATAAGAGGGGTTAAATGGGTAGGAAGGGGATCCAAAAGTAGAAGTGCACGCAAGTCTTGGGGGCGCATAGATACTGTGTGGGCGTGCAAGTCCTAGTCGCGCAGGTATACCTGCGCGACACATGGGTACTTGCGCGATTCCTAACCAGTAGGGTAATACTTGGGCGATCCTTGACCAAAGCCTTTAGAATTATCCCAAGTTACTTCCATAAGATTGGCGCACACGTTTCAATGAATAGGTAAGGAGGCGCGCAAGTGTGTCCATTTCCCTTAAGGGTAAAACACTTAGGCGCACAAGTTTTAGTGAATTCTAACACTTAGAACTTATTCCTCTTGTTTAGACCTTCCATTCTAGGTAAAGAATTACCGTAGAAGTGTTCGGAAGACTTGAAGAAGAGACTTGGGCGTCCAGAGCTCTGTATCTGAATTTTGGAAAAATTCCTCTTCAAATGGGGGGCCCACCGGGGGTATTTATAGGCTGGAGAAGACCCTGGGCTGTTTTCAAAGAGGGAACGCAAGTCACTTGCGCGAACATTAAGCGGCGCACAAGTATACTTACGCGACAGTAAGGGAACTTGAGCGACCCAAGTTCATTTTATGCCTTGTTCATGCTTTTGTTTATTTTTGATGTTTTCTTCAAAGGATGAATCAATTTGGGTTCAAGGTATTTGCCTTTTCAATTCGTTAGACTCTATGACGGAAATGAGCGTCAACAATCCACATCTCCACCTTAAAGAGTTCCAAGTGGTGTGCTCTACCATGAAGCCTTATGAGGTTTCTAAGGAACAAATAAAACTTAGAGAATTCCCTTTTTCTTTAGATGACTCCGCCAAGTCATGGATTTACGAGCTCCCTCCAAGTTCCATAACCACATGGAATGACATGAAGTGAATCTTCTTAGAGAAATTATTTTCTGCTTCTAATACTGCTTCTATCTGAAATAAATTAAGTGGTATTCGTCAATTCCAAAATTAATCACTCCATGAGTATTGGGAGAGGTTCAAAAATCTCATGAAAACCTGCACACACAACCAAATCATTTACCAAATCTTGATCCAATACTTCTATGAGGGTTTATTGGCTATAGAGAGAACTCTCATTGATTCCGCAAGTGGTGGTTCTCTTGTTGATAAAACTCCCACAACTACAAGAGATCTCATAAGCAACATGGCTACAAACACATAACAATTCCATACTCGAGCACATGATCAAGTCAAACAATCTCAAGATAGTCAATCGATAGAGATGAACAAGATTATAGAGTAGATGAGTGAGTTTACTGGTCTTGGGCGACAACTAGCTGTGGATTCCAAAGCCCCAACCTAATCTTCTCTAAAATCTCTTTTCCCTAGACCTATCAAGAACTGTGGAATCTGTAGCCCCCCATCTCATCCAACTAACACAAGTCCACTGCTTAAAGAGGATCCCTCTTATTCATCCAGACCAATGGATCTCAATGAAATATATGCTCAAAGGAACACCAACCCTCAATAATCAGGTCAGTTCATTAGAAACTTCAACCAACCCCACACTCAACCCTTTTCATTTACCTTCAACCAAGGATTGAGGTATGGTAATCCCATTTCTCATCCCCCTCAATTCCCTCCTCAAAACAAAAACAAATTACAATATGGTCAAAGTGTTAGTAACTTCCAACTACCTTACCCTTTTGTTCCTCAACCTCAAAGGATCAATCCTCCTCTTTCTCCTCCTGGATTCCACTATCCTAACGAGCCTTCCCAATTCCCAAACCAATACAATCACTTTCCCAAGAACCAAAATCAAGGAAATCCCAATTCAGGACATGCCTCTTCTTCCAAGAAACTATGGGAAAGTGCAGTGTAATATCTTGCCTCATTCACCCATTATCGACTTGGAAATATTGAAAACCTAATTAGTTAACATGAATCCCACCTAAGCCAGAAACAACAATCAAATTATTCCCAACTCCCAGCTCAATCATTACCCAACCCCAAGGGTAATGTAAGTGCAATTTCACTTAGATCAGGGAAGAAAATTTCTATGCCTCAAGATGAGTCCTCCAACTCCCCTTTAAATGTTGATCTAGAAAATGAAAAGAAAAAGAAACTTGAAAAGGAATCTGAATCCATTCCCTCACCTCCTTCCATTCCACTTAGGAATCCAATTCCTTTTCCTCAAGCCATTTCTATGCCAAATAAGTCCTTTGAACCCTATACTAAAATGCTCGACATGTTTAGACGTGTTGGATTCAACATTCCCCTCTTAGATTCCATAAAAAAATCCCTAAGTATGCCAAGTTTCTTAAGGAATTGTGCACACATAAGTGGTAACTTAGGGCCTTTAAAAATGTTTCCACCCACCAGTCTATTCCCATAAATTGAAAAGATCCGGGGACCTTTACAGTTCCATGCCAGATTAGAAGTTCCAACTTTGATGATGCACTCATATACCTAGGAACAGATTAATGTCATTCCCAAATAAATATTCTCAAACCTCGGTATTGGCCCATTATATCCAATTGGTGATGTAATTCTATTGGCCAATCAAAGCACTACTACTCCTGAGGGTATAATCGAGGATGTCCTTGTTCATGTGAATGATCTTATCCTCCCTGCTGATTTCTATATCCTTGAAATGGAAGGTAATATGAACACTTCTCGATATCTCTTAATTCTAGGAAGACCATTACTAATGATAGTGAGAACCAGGATTGATGTCCATTCAGGCATCTTATCCATGGAATTTGGTGACCAACTAGTCAAGTTCAACATTTTCCAAGCCATGCGATACCCATCTGAGGATCACTCTGCATTCTCAATCCATGCTTCCAATGACACTTCTAAGAGTCAATTAAACCCCAATTCATCACTTTATTCATGTTATAATGATATAATATCTTGTGAAATATGCACCATGATTAACAAAGTTGTAAATGGTGAAGTTTATATAGACCTCTTATTCATATACTCTATCAATATAGAGGATCTTGAAAACTCTCTTGAATCCCACATAAACTCTGATTTTTAATGCTCTACCTTGGACAATATTAAGGAAAATGAATCTGAAGAAATTGAAAGCCCTTTCTCCATTCCTGAGTTGTCTAACCCACAAATGAGAGATGATATATATATGAAAACTCTTCCAAAACACATAAAATATGCATTCCTTTTCCATGATCACTCATAACCTGTCATTATATCTGTTTTACTTACTGAAACTGATGAGTCCAAACTTGTATAAGTGTTAGAGGAAAACAAAAAGGCCTTAGGTTGGACCCTAGATGACATACCAGGAATCAACCCTGCTCTTTTCATGAATCACATTCATCTTGAGGAATCAACTAAAACAATTATACAACCACAAAGAAGACTCAATATACTCATACTTGAGGTAGTTAGGGAAGAGATCTCCAAGATTCTTCAAGATGGTATTATCTAACCAATTTCTGATAGTGAATGGGTTAGTCCAATTCAATTTATACCTAAGAAGGGTGGGATAACTATTGTCCCAAATGAACATGGTGAGGTAGTCACAACTTGAGTGAAGAACAAATGGTGTGTGTGCATTGATTACCGAAAATTGAATGTTGAAACAAGAAAAGATCACTACCCTCTTCCATTCCTTGATCATATGCTAGAATGATTAGATAGAAAGTCACACTATTGATTTCTTGATGGATACATCGACTACTTCCAAATCCCAATCGCAACTCTAGACCAAGAGAAGACTACATTAACTTTCCCCTTTAAAACATATGCATATAGGAGAATGCCTTTTGTCCTTTTCAATGTTCCTGCAACATTCCATAGGTTTATGATGAGTATATTTTCTGAATTCATTGAACACTACATGGAATTATTCCTGGATGACTTTACCATTTATAGTGAGTCATTTGGATCTTACTTTAATTCACTCTCTCTAGTCCTTTGAAAGTGGGTCAAGTGCATCCTTGTGTTAAATTTTAAAAAATTCCACTTCATGGTTGAAAATGGGATTGTTCTAGGGCATATAGTTTCAAAAGAGGGTATTGAATCTGATCCTACCAAAATTGAAGTGATGTAATCACTTTATGATCCCACCTCTATTCAAGACATTCGTTCATTCCTCGGTCATGCTAGTTTCTATCAGCCATTCATCCATACCTTTAGTATGATTTCCCTATCACTCACTCAGTTGATCCAAAATTATGTCAATTTCCATTTCAATAATTATTTCAAGAGATACTTCATTGAACTCAAAACTGTTCTTACATCTTCCCCGATAATCCACCCACCATATTGATTCTTACCCTTTGAGCTGATGTGTGATTATTCTGATAGAGACGTTGTGGATGTTCTTGGTCAAAGAAGAGAAAAAATTCCTCATTTCATATATTATGCCTAAAAAACATTGCATGAAATTCAATATCACTACACTTTGACTAAAAAAGAACTTTTAGCAGTGGGTTTTTCCTTAGATAAATATTTTCCCTATCTCTTAGGTGCCAAAATCATCATCTTCATAGACCATTTTTCTATAAAGTTCTTACTAAAAAAGTGATTCCAAACCAAGGTTAATAAGATGGATCTGAATACACCAAGATTTTGACCTTCAAATCAAATATATACTAGGAAAAGAAAACCCCATGGATGATCACCTAAGTAGAATTTCTAATTCTTCTCATTCTGAAAAAACTGATCCTGAATTTCCAACTGAACAACTTTCATCTCTCATTCCAAAGTTACCATGGTATACCCCAATTGTAAATTGCTTGATTGATGGTATTTTTCCTGAATTGTTTTCAAAAGAAAAAAAATGAAGTTGAAAAGTGATTCAAAATTCTATTTTTTGGAAGATAATAAACATTGGAAAATTGGGGATGACATGGTAATTAGAAGATGTGTTGATGAAGATGAACATTCCTGCATCTTATAATTCTATCACTCACTTCCCTGAGGTGGCCACTTTGGACCAAAAAGGACCTCTTGGAAGGGCCTAGACCCTAGATTCTTCTAGCCACCACTCTTCAAATACTCACATGAGTTCTTTCAATCATGTCCCGCTTGCAAAAAGTTTGGCACGATTTCAAAGAGAAATGAAATTCCCCAAAAGACTTTAATTTTCTGTGATATCTTCGATGTTTGGGGAATTGATTTCATGGGACCATTCCCCCTTCAAATGGATTATCATACATTCTTCTTATGGTTTATTATGTTTCTAGGTGGGTTGAGGCCAAACTCACTAGAAATGATGATTCACATACTCTTAGTGAGTTCCTAAAAACCCACATCTTCTACTGATTTGGAAATCCCCATGCCTTGATTAGTGACTTAGGAACCCATTTTTGTAATAGAACAATGGAATATCTTTTGAAAAAGAATGGGGTTGTACATAAAACTTTAAATTCATATCACTCCCAAACAAATGTTATGGCTGAACTTTCTAATAAAGAAGTGAAAAGAGTGTTTGAGAGAATTGTAAAACCCATAAGAAAAGAATCTCCTAAAAGACTTGGTGAAGCACTTTGGGCTTGTCAAAATGCCTATAAAAAACTCATTATGATGTCTCCTTTTAGGATAGTTTTTGGTAAAGTATGTCATTTTCCAATTAAAATCCAACATAAGTCATTTTGATCTGTGAAAACTTGTAGTTTTGATTTTGAAAAATCTGGTGAAGAAATATTGTTTCAATTGGCTGAACTAAAGGATATTCAAATTTATTCTTACGAGAATTATAATATCTACAAAGAAAAATTTAAGGCAGTTAATGACAAACACATCCATTGAAAAGTATTTCATGAAGGTGAATAGGTAATTCTCTTTAATTCTTGATTTTTACTTCACCTAGGAATGTTTTTTTTATTGGGAAGGTATTTTTATTATTAATAATGTTTACCCATTTAGTGAAGTGCAATTCCAAGAACCCTATCAAAAAGGACATTCACAGTTAATGGAAATCGGTTAAAGAATCACCTTGATAGGATACACAATCCTGGAACAATATTGGCTTCTGCTGGATCTACAAATTCTATAATAAAAACACCACTGGATGGAGACAATGACCCACTAAATCCAAACCAGAGGCACCTATTTCCCTTTAACTCCCTCTTTCTCTCTTCTTTTTCCTTCTCTCTCTCTCCCTTTTTCTTATTCTTCCTCTATTTTTCATTTTTTATCACTTTCATCATCAATTTTTTTTCCTTTCTCTCTTTCTCTTTTATGTGGGTGTGTATTTTAAAAAAATACTAAAAAAACTAAAAAAATAAATAAATGAAAAAAAAGAGTCATACTTACTCACCATCCAGTTTTGAAATTCTATCCAACCATTTTGGGGAGTCAAAAGACATGTCTTCATCTCAAAAAATTTGTATTTTCATCATGAATTTGGACAAAGAATATTGTTTCAAAACCAGAAAATTTTGAATGCTCAATTTATGATTTGGAAAATGATTTTACCCCAACTGTGAAGAACAACATTAGCTTTCATGCCAAGGCCACCTATGGACATCTTTTCAAAATTTGTGTTTTTCACCCACTATTGCGAGTCTTGAGTTTTTGGACCTTCAAGTTTAATTTCCTAATTTTGTGTGCATTAATATGATAGAGGAATTTTCATAACCTCATGAGAATCAGAATAGCCAAACATCCTCCCATTACCCTTGCATTAATATTACTTTTGATAGCCCTTATGATCCTATGAAAACCATTTCTTTGATAGCCACATTACAATCCCAATACCTTATCCCATCCAATATCTACATGGATTTACATTGTATGATTTATTGAAATTTAAGTATGGGGTGAATGGATTTCATTTTGGGTGCCCTTGTATTGATTTTCAATGTGTTATCATATACTTGAGGGAAAGAATCCATTTTAGTGTGGGGGAGGGGGAGGTTTTCATTCAGTGAGTTTTGGGGAATTTATTTTTATTTATGTAATCTTGTAAATGTTATTGAAAAGTGTTAAAAAAAATCAATAAAATAAAATAAAATAAAAAACATAAAAATGGGTTGTGTCTTGGGTGGGTCAAAAATCACTCTTCATCAGCCATTGATATTGTTATAGCTATTAAAATTAGTGTCATTATGATATCAAACATAGGTTGGGTGATGAGTGTGAGATTTTTTTGAAGTTCAACTTCTGAAAAAAAAATCAAAAAGACAAAAAGAAAAAAAAAGAAAAGAATAAATTGAACACTTATGTCATTGGGAGAAGTTTTGTGTTTTGTAAATATGTCTTCTTTTCATCCACGTCAATTTCCCCCACTCCCTTTTGTCTTTCTTCACACAATCGTTACCTTATAAATATGTGTTTCCATTTCCTTCCACGTTTCATTTCACAAAATTTTTTCATTGTTTTACCCATGCTGATTTTTACCCCTATTTTCCTCTCTCTTGGACATTATATTCCTATCATCCCATAGCCACAAAAAAAATACCTCTTGACAATCTTTCACTTTAGGATAGGTAATGTAAGCTGAGAGATCTTTCAAACTCTATGGTTTTTACTTTTGGTTGGTGAATGAGTGAACCTCTATAAATGAATTTTATCATCTTGAGAGGTGTGAGGTTTGAGTGCCCACATTTTCCATTTCTATATTTTAGAATGAAAAATTAATTGTTTTTCGAACAATATTTTTGTAACAATTTGTGGGGGAATTCAATATAGATGAGTAAAATTTTCTAAAACTCCCCTGATTAGTGAAAACAAAATTTTAATATTTATTGGAAAATGAGAATGATTTTGTTATGTTTTTATATATATTGTACATGAGGACATGAACAAGACTAAGTGTGGGGGAGTTTATGTTATTAATATTTTCATAACTTATTATATACCCGCATTACTGATTTTATATGAAATGTTCATAATTTGTATGAAATATTAATGGTTAAATATTAAATATAAATTTTGAGCACTATTTGAATTCATCCAGATTCAAGTCTGTTTAAATTTTTAATAATAAATATCACCCTAATGATCCAAATGGTTTGTTTATTTTTTTTATGATTCCTTATTCAATTTACAACATATCATTAGAAGTAATCAGTGGACAATTATTCCATTTGAAGGGTCATATGATCCTCACAGGAATGCCTAAAGAATCTATGAAGAAACTAGACCATCCATGAAGATTGAACTAAAGGGATCAATCCAAAAGTACAAATTCATTTATTCTCCTACAACATTCTAAGAACAATTCAAGGAGTCGTTTATAAAAATTTAAATTCCCAAATCTAGAAACAAGGGTCCCAAATGAAGCTTTGAAGTCCATTCCACAATTCTGTCTGGGAATTGAGATCTGAACACAAAATTTGATATTTCTCTTGATAGAGACATCCATTCAAGATGATATTTTTCATTATGAAATAGGATATATAAGTGAACTACTTTTTTGAAAAAAACTTTTGGATTTGAGGGCATCTTCCTTTTTCAAAAACTCATTCACATTTTGGCCCTGAAAAAGTCTGGATTTAAATGGAAAAATTAACATTATTTAATCAAACCACCATAACTTTGGCTCCTTAAGTCCAATGGTAGAAAGATGTTTTTAGTAGAAAATAAACATGTATATAGACAACTTTTAAGAGGAATATAGTTCAATATTAGGATGTTTGTATGGTCCAATATTTTAGCCAAGTGGAGGGGCAGTTTTCGAATGAAAACAACCCACAACATTGGGCTATAAATACATCCCCCTCCTCTCCTTGCAAGAGGTTGGCAATTCAGAATAGAGGAGGATAAATTGGAACGAAAAAGGCTCTGTCAAAGTCCTGATAGGATATTCCAAACTCAATTTTTTACTTGAGAGACCCTTCCTCTTCTCTTTGTTTTCATTTACTTTTGTGTCCTTTGATTTGTAATTGCGTAAGTTTTTTTCAATTTTGTTTGAATTTTAATGATATTTTATTCTTCATATTCTGTTTTAATCATCCAACCTCTATTATTAAATATTAATTATCTTAAAATAGATTAAATCTAGTAAAAATCCATTTTCTATTTTTCTTTCTCATTCTATAGAAAGTCTGTGTTTATTTCTCTTCATCGCTCGTGTGTGTGTTCGACGCACCACTCTTTTCTTATCCCTTTCATTTTCTTCTCTTCTCAATTCAGCATCATAAAAATAATAAACTACATTACTAATAATTTCAATGGCTGATTAAATCTCTCATTTGGGTGAGTTATAATTTCGGTATGTTAAGTGATTGAGATATTTTTCTTGATGAATATTCTTTGAATTAACGTTGTGTATGTTGGACTTAACATGTCTTAGATTAATGACTTGTTTTGTTTAAAGAGGGGTTTACATGGATTATTGGAACCATAAATACACTACCATAAACAATATATGATTAGTATTAGAACCCTACTTTATGTTAAGGCTTGGATTAAAGACTTAACACTTTATAATTCCAATCAACTTCAACATGTGATATGGGTGTTAATTTAATGAAATATAAAGTAAGGATTACGGATATCACAAGCTTAACTACCTAATGATGAACTCACCCCAATATTTATCAAATTATTAAATCAATCTTAATAAATAAATCACTTTATTTTATCTCTTCAAACAAACCCCCAATCAAAATACAATCAACCAAAAACAATCGACTATTAAAAAGAATCATCGCTAAATATTCGACCTAAGTGCTGTTGTACACATTACCAGAGCATCATAACCTTAAATGGTTGATATGCGACAATAATATGTGCTTTTACCCTTTCCCCATGGGATCAAGACTGTGGTTTTTTTTCTATGGAGTCCTTGGACCTCTTTGAAACCAATTCCCATTTCGAGCACCATACAATGGGGGTGGGTAGGTTCAACACCCACATCAGCAATAATAGATGTTGGCCAGGACCTTCCAGTAGTAGGGGCAGTGAGCTCCCACTCCACCAAGGGTAGACAGTGCTGTGGGAGGCCAACCTCAGGGTGCTCCTCAGGGACCTCGACCAGGATGTGGTCGGGGAGGTAGTAGACATCATAGAGGTAGAGGTGCTAGGCTTGTGCAATTTCACACTACAGAGGTAGCAGTTCCATTAGGGCTAGAGGTTTTTTGAGGTACGATCAATCTGTTTAGTCCTCTTGCATGTGCTTTGTTTGATTCATTAGTTTCATACTCTTTTGTTGCACCCTGTCTAGCCCATGCTCTGGGACTATTCATAGATAGACTTCTCATGCCCCTGGTGTTGAGTACACCAGTTGGAGGTCATACCAATCTGTTTGATGATTGTCAAGGATGTAGACTAATTTTGGGACTGCATCAGTCTAATGGGTATCTTATTCTTCTACAAATGAATCCATATGATTTCATACTAGGCATCAACTTATTATAGATAAGGGCCGTGTTCTCAGATATGGGTAGCCATCATGTATCTTTCATTGGAGAGCAGAGTTGTCAGGAGGGCAGCTGGCATGTGAAGTATCTTGTTTTCTTGTTAGCCAAGATGTCAGAAAAATTAGCAGATATAGTGATGGTGGATATTCTGGGGGTTGTTAGTGAGTTTCTGGATCTCTTTCCCAAATAGGTTGTGACTCTACCTCCTCTACATGACATTGTGTTTGGGATAGACTTTCAACCTAGTGGACATCTAATTTCATTGGATCCCTATCATATGGTGCTTTTTGAGTTGTAGGAGTTACAGATTTAGGTTGAGAACCTGATGAAGATGGGTTTTATTCATCCAAGTGTGTCACCATGGGGTGCTCCAGTATTGTTTGCGAAGAAGGCAGATGGTGGTCTAAGACTGTGCATAAACTACCGAAGACTGAACCAGGTTATGCTCAAGAATCATTACCCCCTTTCGTGGTTTGAAGATCTTTTATACCAGTTAAAGGGGGAAAGTTGGTTCTATAATATTGACCTATGGTTTGGATATCACCAGTTTAAGGTAAAGGAGGGAGACATCCCGAATACTACTTTCAGGTGTAGGTATGGGCACTTCGAGTTCATTGTCATACCTTTCGGTGTCACAAATGCACCAGCCATGTTCATGGAGATCATGAACTCTGTTTTTTGTGAGTACCTAGACTGGTTCATTTTCATGTTCATTGATGAAATTATAATCTACTCAAGGTTAGAGGAGGAGAACATTAGAAACTTGAGGACTGTCTTCGAGGTCCTCTGACACCACCAGCTCTATATAAAGTTGTCCAACTGAAAGTTCTGTACATGATAAGTTCACTTACTTGGACACATGGTGTATCTGCAAGAGATATCAGTGGACCCATAAAAGGTTTAATTAGTTGTTTCTTGGGTATAACCTAAGAATATGTTGTAGTTTCGTAGTTCACTGGGTTTGGTAGGCTGTTATCAAAGGTTCGTACCCAAATTCTCTCAAGTTTCATCTCTATTGATAGTTTTGACCAGAAAAGACTAGGCCTTCTCGTGGAGTGAGCAGTGTCAAGCAGCTTTCAGCTATCTAAAGGGGAATCTAGCCAGTACCCCAGTGCTTTGGTTTCCAGAGGAAGGGGTGATATTCGTGGTGTTCTGTGATTCTTACGACCTATGCTTGGGATGTGTGTTGATGAAACAACAAGGAGTAATCTCTTATGGGTCTAGGAAGTTACGTCCTCATGAACATAACTATGCCACCCATGATCCAGAGCTTGCATCAGTCATGTTTGCATTGAAGTTGTGGAAGCATTACCTCATCTGGGACCACTTTTTGGTTTTCACGAATCACAATATCTTGAGGTATATATTTTCCCAATGAGACCTGAACTTGAAACAGTGAAGATTGATATATTTTCTCTAAGATTAAAACATAAAAATCTCTTAGACCCTAGGTAAGGGGAACATGGTGACTGATTACTTGAGTAGGAATTCACAGAAGGAGGTAGTTCGGAAATTCATGAATTCTTGGAAGGTAATGGAAGAGTTGGACACTTTACGCCTGGATTCCAGGGAGGACAGTGGTTGAGGATACCTATTTTAGATGACAATGTAGTATTCCTTAATAGGGAAGGTGGAGGAGTCTCAGTGGGGAGACTCATATACCAAAGTGATGTGTGATTTTGTAGCCCTGGGTGATGCTCTGAGGGGATGGTTAGAGGATAGATAAAATCAAATGCTATTTCGAGGGAAGATTTTTGTACCAATGGAAATGCATGAGGGAATTCATCATGAGTTCCATAACTCACCCTTGGCAGTACACCCAAGAGTTTTCAAGATGTAACGAGGCTTTAGGTAATAGTTTTGGTGGTCTTGGATAAAGAGAACAGTGGAAAAGTTTGTGGTAAAGTGCCTAGTGGGTCAGCAGGTGAATGCTGAGCACCATGTTCCCAATGGTCTGTTGCAACCATTAGATGTTTCTGAGTGGAAGTGGGATGAAATCTCAATGGATTTTTTCATAGGACTACCTAGGGCTTAGGGATTATGTTATTATATTTGGGTAGTGGTGGATCTATTTATGAAATCGGCTCGCTTCTTAGCAATCAAGGAGTTGAGTGTAGAGGATGCCTTACCACAGAGGTATGTGGATGAGGTGGTGCGACAACATGGAGTTACAAGATCCATTGTCTTGGATTTGGATAAAAATTTTATGTCGAATTTCTATAGGGGATTGAAGCATGCCTTTGGCACCCATTTACGCCTCAACACTACTTTTCACCCACAGATGGATGGTCAGACAGAGAGGACCATCCTGATATTAGACGATATTCTGTGGGTGTGTGTCTTGAACTTTGGAGGATTGTGGGTATGAAACTTTACCTTGGTAGAGTTTCCCTAAAATAATAGCTATCACTCCACCATTGGCATGACACTGTTCTAAGATTTTTATGTAAGATAATTTCATTCACCCATATGTTTTACAGAGTTTTGGGAAATATCCCTTATTGGTCAGAGGTAGTGCAAAGAATTACATATAAGGTTCAACTTGTGCGTGATAGGATGAAGGAAGCTCAAGACTGAAAGAAGTCATATTCCAATCATAGGAGGAGGCCCTTGGAGTTCAAGGTTGGGGACCACATGTTCTTAACGGTCTCCCCTCAATGTGGAAAATGGAGTGCATAGGAAGCAAGCTTTCTCCCAGGTTCATCAGACCCTTTGAGGTGTTGGGACGAGTTGGCGAGGTGGAATATCAGCTATAATTTCCACCAAAATTGGGGAGAATCCACGATGTCTTTCAAGTCTCCTAGATCCATCGGTATCTACACGATGAATACCACATCCTATACTGGGGAGAGTTGGATGTCGGGGAAGAAACGACATTTGTGGAGTGACCGATAAGAATCAAGAATTGTGAGGAGAATGTGCTGCATGGATGGACCAGTACTTTGGTTCGTGTTATCTAGAGGTATGGTGTCCTCGAGGAGAGTAATTATGAGATAGAGGCACAAATTCATGCCTAGTAACCAAATATATTCTAAGTTTTGTTTCTGTGTTTTAATTTTTTTCTCTATTCTATGATGTAATGCATGACTTTGTTCATTATCAGATGAGTTGTTTCTATGTTCTCTAAATGTGTGTGAAAATTCCCAACTGTGGGGAGGGGAGAACCTAATCCCTAATCAAGATACATTAATGTGGATGTGATTAAAACCACATGGGAGAGACAGTGACACCCAAAGAGGATAATATATTAACATGAGGGAATCATATCCCTAATCCATGTGTCTGGATGGTGTGACCTTTGGTGTTTGCATGGTTGTTTGGGGCAGTGTGGGGACTTAGTGTCGGCATATTTGTTTAGGAGATAGATGTTGAGGATGTGTTCTGGGATGTTGAGATTTTCACTCCATATTTATAATAACACAATGTGGTTTTCTCCTGAGAGGTATCTTAAGGGGTGGTTGTTTAGCCCCTCTCTATTCTGGTTTAGTTTTGAATTCTTGAGGATGAGAATAGTTTGAGAGGTATCTGATGTAATGAATCAGATTTCCCTAGACCAGTACTTTTTGAAAAACTAGTGTTTAGGGTGTTCTGGGAGGAAACAATGGCTCAATTCAAGACTTTTCCAATTTAAAATTTTCTATCAGCATGCCAGTGCATTAGTATGTTAGTTCGTCAGAATGTCAGTACATTGGTATGTTAGTGTGTCAGCATGTCAGTGTGTCGATGAGTTAGAGCCGTTGGCATCGGCATGTCAGGGAATCGATAGGTTAGGGCATCGGTAGGTCGTGGCGTCAGTAGGTCAGGGAATCATTAGGTTAGGTCATTGGTAGGTTGTGGCAACGGTAGGTCATGACATCGGTAGGTCAGGGCGTCAGTAGGTCATGATGTCAGTAGGTCAGGGCGTCGATAGGTTAGGTAATCCGTAGGTCACAACATCGATAGGTCATTGCGTCGGTAGCTCACCCATCATTATCTCAGCATTGGTAGCTCAAAATTGGTAGGTCACGTTGCTAGCTCACCCATCAGTGGATCAACATCGGTATCTCATCATCAGTAGGTCACATTGGTAGCTCACCCATCGGTGGCTCAACATTGGTGACTCACCCATTAGTAACTCATTTGAAATTTTGCCCAGTTTTCCAATTTCATCCCTCTTACGTCTTATTTGACATAAATTGAGTTTAAGACTTATTTCAGAGTTTTAAGGGAATTTCAAAGGACATTAATGATATCTTTAATATCCAAAACGTCCCAGGATATTTGAGATACTCAAACCATGTAATATTGACCATGATCCCATGATTAATGACTTTTGGAAACCATTCTTCCATTAAAATAGGATCTGGCTCTTCAAAGCCAGGATCTTCCCTTCCTTGTGTGTTTTCCATTTCCCCTTAGTGTGCCAGGAGCCTTACTCCTTAGACGAGTTTTGAACCTATTCTAGAGCTCTCCTGCTCAGTTTTCTTGGAGTTCTTTCCTACTTCTCACACAATCCCCTATTCTTGGTGCAAGGAGGAACTTCGATCCTTTGATCATATGATAAGGATTCCTTCTATCTCTATTTAATTGCGAATCATTCAGGGTGGGTGTAATAATGATTCCTTGAAGATAATGGGTGAATAATTTATTAATTAAAAAAATAAATAATAAGATAATATGATCAAAAAATAATGGGATAATGAAATAGCAAGCTGAGAGTAGATTGATGTTTGATCGCCTGTTTTATTTTTGTTATCTTTGTTTCTTTATGGAATGATTGTGGTTGTATGACTTCTAGAAATCATGGATGTAGGTGGTATTTTATTTCACATTGGTGGTGTCCCATTTGTTTCATTATGATGTTTAATAATAGGCCATAACATGAAAACTTCTTAAATGCGTACACTTGGTTAATTGAAACAGATTCCCCAGGACGAAAACCCTTATATGATCACAACTGTTTATTAAGTGGATTAAAAAATGGTGTTTAAAAAATCTGAATATATATATACACATCCTATTGAAAGGTTTGGATGAGTTCTATGTTCTATTGAGTTCTGTGACTTTGGGTGAGTTGTGTGGTGTTTCTATTGGGAGTACGGCTGTGGGTACAAGGTTGGACATAGGAGTTGGTTATGTTAGAAGGGTGTGGTATGTGTGTACAATGGGGCTATGGGTTAATAGTAGTTTTGTGGAATTTTTATGTGGGTAAGCACATGGGGTGTGTTGGTATCCCAGTTTAAGAGACTAATTGATTATGAAATGGATGGACTTATAGGCAACTTAACTGCCTTTGTTTAGGTCATGGCCATCAAACGACATTGGGCTGCGAGGCTGCGGTGTGGTTGTGAACTTGTATGTAGTGGGAATGAATCTGGGAATTTTTTGGGAAGTGGGGATACAAATATGGGTTGTGATAGAAGAATTTTTCAGTATAATTTTGAATGATGGTTCTTGGCAACAACTAAATAGGTGTCTATAATGATTGGGGGTTTGTGCAGTGGGACTACAAGTCTGGTTTTGCTTGTTGTTTTAATATAGTAGTGGTTAGTAGTTACCCGATAGTTCTAGAATAAATTAAACTAAATCCCTTAATAAATAAGTGTAAAATGGTTGAATGAAAATGGGGTTGGGTTATTTTTGGCAGTGGGTGTTGTGTGGCTATGCATATAGGGGTAGCAGAAAAAGGTGGTACGGGTGGATTTGTTAGTTAGTTTGTTTGAAACTCATAAGTTGGGTTGAGTTTTTGATTACCTATTTGTATACATTGTATCTCCTTGTGATTTCTATATCCACCCCACCCTTGTTAAGCACTATGTAATGAACACCTCCATCTCATGGGGTAGGGTGTCTTTACCAACATCCTGATGGGAGGATGGATGGATGGTAACTAAATTTCTACCTCGCTCCTTCTTCTAGGTTTCTTACTACTTGATCATATCCAGGCATTATATAATGGATTTAGGCTTACCATAGTCCAATATTCTTTGGGAAAGAGTTTGTTTTAGATGAGAGGCCTAGGTGTTTGCAAGCCATGACTGTTTTCCCAGGTGTCTTCGGGATGAGGCCCATGTGTCTTTGGGCAAGAGGCATTGTTATTATGACCCAGATGTCTGGGGGAGATATTGTGTGTGGTTTGAGTCCTAGGTGTGTGTAGACAGATTGTGGTAGTGGGACTGTTTGTTGGAAGAGTGGTATCATCAAGACATTAGTCATTAGGTACATGTATTTAACTAGTGGGAAAGTGGTGTGGGGTACCCAAATATTGATTCTCTTATACTACTACTTTACTTGAATTGCTTTATTTGGTGAGTGTGCCTTGGTGAGGCTGGGATAGTTAGTATTCCTTGGTAGGTGCTTTGAGGTTCTATTTTTTTCTCACAGGGGAGTTAGAACGTTCCCTCACTTTTTCACGGGTGGCTTTAGTTTCCCGACTTAGTATACATGTATGATCACCCTATGCATATAAAAATGTTTTCATGTTTCTAGGAGGAATTTGAGGACTGTGTTGGACTTTACTAGCTTAGGTATCGGGATAAGTTGTTGTTGCTGATTAGTCTCCTTTTATCTTGGTACTTGTTTTGGTACTTTTTTTTATACTTTGTATCAGAATTACTTTTGAACATGCATGTGCGAATGGATTATGGATTTAATTTTACTTTTAGTATTTTGATTTACTTTGGATTTAACTTCTTATCTTCTAATCTTGTTATATAAAAATGTAAATTCCTTCCATATTATGTGAGATTCTATATCATTGGTTCTAGTCACCACTTCGGGACCTACTGAAGGCGGGACTCGGGGGTCATTAACTCTCCTTCATCTTGAGGAAGGAAGGATATGACACCTTTCCATCCCTTCCCTCATCCTGAAGAAGGAAGGTTGTGACATAATATAGTGGTATTTATTTATTTAAATAAATAGTTATTATTTAATGTTCGATAAATGACGTGGAGGATTGACGTGTCGAGTTAAAGTTTCTATTGAAATGATATTTATATATATGTGAGCTTAGTACATTTCAAGGAAATAATAATAATAATATTATTATTATTATTATTATTCAATATAGTATTTACATAGAATTAAGAGATTGGTTAAGGGGTTACATGAAATAGCTTATTCTATGACCTAATTATATAACTTTATTTATGTCATTTCTAAGAAAAATGATATGTTGTGCACACAGTTTTCTATATAGAGAATTCTATCAATATATAGAGATAAATATATCATGAAAATCTCTATAATGAAGAGTAATGATCCTCCTCCTCACTCATAAGACTATGAGAACTAGATAAAATCCTTGAATACTATAAGAGATTCTTGTTGGGGTTAATTGAGAATAACTCAAGTGGTTTGGTTATTCTATGCTATCACCCATATATCCAAAGGAAATTTTCTACGGTTTTTGGATCATGTGTGTATACTATTAAAGGTATTTTATCCTTGGATCCTTCACCATGATGACAGCACAACAAGAATGGTTAAATAATTTGACAATGGAGAAAGAATTGCAAGTGAAGGTAATTATTATTTATATAAATTAATTATAATTATACAAGAAAAGATACTCTCTATGAATATCCTTGGATTATATTAACCAAGTTATAAGGATTTATTTCAAAAAATAGTTGAAAACCATTATTGGGAATGAGCCCAATTGATTCCACTATGCCCCATAACCTTCAATATTTTTTTTTGTTTTTTAAAACTAAACAACATATGGTTAAAACATAGGAAATTTTATAGGTACTTGAATCATTTTTATATCTAGTAAATAAACTCACAAAATGAATTTATAAATAAATTTATTTTAAAATAATCATGATAAATATTTTTTTGATTGTTTTTCTTAGTATTGATTAAATATATGTTTAAATCCTAAATAATATTTATTTAAAAAGTATCATATATTTTTCTATAATTTGAAATAAAATACAATAATTGTGATTATATAATTTATTATTTTTTATTACCAAAATAAATAGTTAATTGATATTTTTTTTACTTAAATATCAAATAAAAATTCAATCATTTATTCATGATAACTAATCATTAGGTTAAAATGGGAGTTCATGCCATGATTTTTTTCCTTCTCCAAAATCCATATTAATTAAAAAATATGGGTGGAAAGGGATGAAGACCTAATTTACCATCAATATGTCATGTTTTTTTAATAAAAAATACCCAATTTACACTCAATTTGTCATTTTATTTATAATAAACATGACCAGGAGACCTATTATGAGTATTAAATTATTAAAAAATGAAGATTTTATAAATTCTATCAAAATTTTCATTTTAGGTCATTAAAATTAATAATTGAAACCAATAAAAAAATATAAGTTATTTCCAAAAATAAAAAACACTAAATAAAATAAATCGAGTCTTTCCATTAAGTTATGTTTAATTAGCTTTTCATTTAATCACTTGATTATCTATTGATGTTACCATGCATGTCATATAGATTAATTTCATGAATTTTTTTTGGATTTGTTTTCAATATACAAAAAATATTAGATCTAGAATACATTGAGGATATTTATGTGATTAGGGAATAATATTGTTATATATATCATGTGATTTATTTTTGATCAAAGATTGAGATTAAATAAGATCATCATAATATGAGATGATGTAATAAGTTTCTTAGGAAATAATATCATTAGAGTTCTAGAATTATGTATGAGATGACTATAGATAGAGTTTCCAAGTTATATATGGTGAAAAAAGTAAAGGAGATGATGTGATATAAAGCCTAGGTTTGAAGATACATAGCTTTTATTGTATCCTTAAGAATAGCTTGATAATACATAACTGACAATGTATCCTTAAGAAAAGGTTTAATAGTATGTTGTCACTAATATATTGTGATATGCTTGATATGATCTTGAGAATATGTTGGCACAATATATAATGTGCTTATAGTTTTCATGGTATGCTATTGCTATCTTAAATAGTTTATGGCTGAGTAATAAATGTTATCATTCAATGAATCTTCCATGTTTTTTATCATTAAGGAACCATTACATGAGATGTAACATGAGGGAAATTATTGTATTCATTCATGTGATTCATGAATTAGATAAGTCATTAACTCATGTGTCATAAAACACGATTTAATAAATGGACTAGCTTATGAGTTCCCTATAGAAGGTGGGGGGGGGGGGTTTAACCCCAATGACATAACATGGTAGTATATATATGTTATCATGATGATAGGACAAATCTTTTGATCACTCAAATCTCTTTTTATTCTACCTCTATTACACCATGATATGCTAGCACATAATAGAGGACATAGAGTCTCACACGTATGACATGTGATCCAGTCTACCCATGGATATCTCCAGTGGTGGGAGGCCTTTGACTTCCATTAGAGTGATCATCATCAAGAATATTCAAAGGAAATTGAATCCAATAGAGATGTTTCAGTGACTGTTATATTGTTAGGCATACATAGTTTTATAGGTTCTTTATTTCCAATTTTATGCATGATTTCTATAATCTAGAAAGGAGATCTTGGTTTGGGTTTTTAAATCACTCCCACTACGTCTAATAAGTGTTATTAGACCCCTATGGAACCCAATAGTGGCATTATAGATTTCTATGTTTCCAGATTCATGAAATATTGATTTTGAAATGAAAGACCACAACCTGACATTAAGTTAACCATTAACATAATCTCGAGAGAGACCCCAATGTTATTATTACACGATAATATAACCTATTTTGGCACATTACATTATGTAATTTTGATAACACATTCTATATTTAGATACCTTAAATCTACATCATGAATAATGTATTCTCAAGAGAGTCTCTCGTATTATGATTATTAAATAATATAATATGTGATGGATCTCGACATTACACTATACTGATAATGTAATATAGATTTTAAGGAAAAACATTCATTAGATAATAATGTATCCTACTTCCCTTTCTGCAACAATAATGTATCATAAATTCTATACTTGACCTTAAATTGTGAGACAACATAGTGTGTGGTGATTTATTAACATTGAATTGTGAGATAATTTAATATGTGAAACGACTCCACAAAAATACACTATGTGATAACATAGTCTCAATAGGGTCCTTGAAAATATATGATAAAGGATCCTAAATATATGACATGACTTATAATTATTATATAAAATGTTTATATATTAATATTATAAGTGTGATTTATAAAGGGTTTATAAATAAAAAATAATTCCAAAATATAAAGAGTTTATATTTTAATTATGAGTTGTTCATAATACTTATTTTGAATTGTTAAAATTAAGGGATTTATTTGGGATATTATTTAGACCACTTTAAAAGTATTTTGATGATTTATTTTATCATGTTTTAAGTAAGGTAAATTATATGATATTAATATTAAATAAAATTTTTAAATAATAAAAATAGGATTACAAAATATTTATAATTCCTAAAATATCATATATTTAAATTAAAATTATATATAATGTATAATATGAAGAATTTTTTATTATGTAATTAATATAAATTGGTTATATTCAATATTATGGAATGTCAATTATAATTATCTATCTTTTTATATGTTTTTTCTTATCTATTTTTATGAATTATTCATAAATGATTATCTCATGTTTAAATATTTTAAATGTTTATTCCTTTAAATATTATTAGTTTCTATATTCATAGTTATAAATTATTTATATTTTTAATAAGAATATTATTTCGTATAATTTGTTAAACCACTTCTTATAAAACCATTAATCCTTTCATTACAAGCTAGATACTACCACAAAAGATTTATTTTTCATCTAACTTAACCTTATTTTATAATTAAAGTTATTATATTGAGTTTATTTGTTGAATACTATATATATATATTAGGTGTTATAGTTATCATTAATTGGATTATATCTCAAGTAGAGGATCACTGGGGATAAGGAATTGGGGTCAAACTTCCCATTAGCCTAGAGGCTATGCCTTGTTCTAGAATGGTGGGGGTTGAATATCTATCAATTCAGGCTTGTTCTTATGAAAAATTTCAATCTCATATAATTATAAACCTTTATATAAATATTTCATATACCTTATTCTTGATATGTATTTGGATATGTGTAAATATGTTTGAATTTTATTTTTGGGTGAGTAACACAAATTGTGAGTTGTGTAAAGAGTCACCCATCAACGTGCATTAAACATATAGATTTCATGGAGAGAATATGATTATAAAACTAAATCATTAAAATAATACATACATAAAATGGAATAACATGAGAAAAGATAGTGATATTATATCCCATTATAAATACTAAGTTTTAGATTTCTTCTAAAGCTACACCTATCAAGACCTCAATCATCCAACTGGGTAGTTTCAAGCCAAAGTGTGGTTTCCCTGAGTTATCTTGTTTAAGGAAAGTAAGTAATGGTTGACCCTGGGTCATCCTTATGTGTATTATGATAAAGTAGGGTGCAAATGTATTGTCTTATATTATTCTATTCATGGAATTTTATTTGGGTTACACTTATCTAGTAAACCCTAAGGTTTAGGATACCATAGGTATATATTTGGGTTTATTCATATGATGGATTGGGTAAAAAGTTACTTACTCAGATATCCAAGAATCATATTTGATATGATTAATTTTTTTTTCTACCAGATGTATTCATGGATTATTTACATGATACCCAATTTAAGTCATGATAAAAGATGGATCTTGGCCTAATAATGGACATGATGTATTCAAATAGCGGTCAAAATTTTAGTGGGATCCCATTCATTAAAAATAATTATTTAATAGTTATAGAATGTTATACTCATATGATAGAATTTTCTATCACAGTATATAACACCATTATCATCAATATTAGATTTGAGTTTAATATTTATAAAGGAGGAGTTTAATGTAATCAACTCCCAAGATCGGTAACTTAAGAAAAGTTCTTAAGTATAAGATAAATTATATGTGTCAAAAAAACCTTCCCGAATAAGAAAAATGTTAATGTTTTTCGATAATCAAATATAGATGGTTATAGGAAACATTATAATGAATCATTTTCAGTTTCAATGGAATTAGATGCAAAATGAACTGGGGATTTTTTCCCAGCCCATATATTCAATATGGAAAGCCATGATAATAACACAAAGATATTGAAGGCTTTCTATAATGATTTATATGGTTAATGAATTCATTTTATTTTCATATATGTAAATGTTTTGATAAGATGAATGAATTTAAATAAAAATTTACTTGATATTCTTAAGAGTCAAGGATTGATGAACTGACATATGATATCTAGGTTCTAGTGTTTTATAGTTAGTACAAGTGGGTAAAAGATTAAACTAAAAGAATAAAATTTATTTGGAAAGTCCAATAATATTTATTTGAGTAGCCAGTTACATTCATTTACATGTATGGGTGTTATCATGGAGGAGTAATAATTCCATGGGATGTAATTTTTTAAGATTCCTTGAAGGGTTTATAAAATTCCATGAAATGTCCATGTTAGGTGTTATAGAAATCAATTATTTGGTTTTGAAGGGTATACTATCCAAATTTATACTTTATAAATGATTTAAATATACATGAGTTAAAAATTAGGTGAAGTTGTAACGTCCAGGATCCGGGTGCCACTCAATGGGTACCCCGAACCTGGTTGGTCACATGAACTCAAGCACATTTCCCCAAATGCCAGAGGCTGCCGACTAGTAGTGAGGGCCTAGGCCTGATAGTGGGGAAACTATGCCCTCATTTTTCAAAGTGTAGCGCAATGGAGAAAAAAAAATACCAAAAACGGAAGCAGTAAACAATACCAAGCTAAAATGGACAACAATACACAAGTAAAGAAAAGACCAAAAATCATATATAATGATGCAATATGTCCCTAAGTCTATGAAAGAATTAAAAAAAGGAAACATTGCAGTCTAAAACAATACAATATAAGGGACAAATACTGTAAAGCAAAGTAAAATAGAAATAGTGTAGCAGGAACTCAGTAGCATCACAAGCCTAAGCTTGGTACCATGCTCCCCTACTCCTCTACAACAATCAAGTACCTATATAGGGACTCTTTCCCTTATCCACACCTGTATAAATATAATCTATTTGGGACCAATACATGACCCAAACAAGGTGTGAGAAATAAATCCCAGTAGGCAACCACCAAAGGCCCATGCCAAACTATCAGTGAATTTTTGCAACAACAGTGTGCAGTAATGAAAATGTAGTAAACTAGGAAGTAATCAAAAAGAAACTACTCCAAACAGTTCCATTTACATTAATCATTATTTAACAATTCAATATAATTAAATTTTAAGTTCCCAAGACTCAGCCTCATCCGACAATCACCTATATAGTGCCGCAACAAAACTACAACCAGCTATCTAACAAGTACAAGGTGAAACAATACCAAGATTGTACTTTATCTTGGTAGGTATAAAATTTAAAATAAACATAGTGAATATAAAAGTAAACAGCTTCCTCAGACATAAAAAAACCTTTTCCCTTGGGCTAAACAGAATCATACCCTTAGGCTAATCAGAACCTTTACCTCAGGCCTTGCCCTCAGACGAAACAAAAATGAAACCCTCAGGTGATTGCCCTTAGGCATGGAAGCTATAGCCCTCAGGTATATGAAATGTTTCCCTCAGGCTAACAAGCACATTCCCTCAGGATGAATAGAACCTTTCCCTCAGTCTGAATAGTACCTTGCTCTCAGGATAATCAAAACACTACCCTCTGGCTAAGTAAGTAACCAGGCCGAGACCAACACATAATAAAGAAATTTTATATATATTTTATCTAAAGAAAACTCAAAGAATGCTAAATCATGACATACCCTCGGGTAACCTAGCCAAATAGCTAAACTAGGGAACACACCCACGAGGTGGCCCTGGATACAAGAAATGATCCCATACATCAGTTATAAATATTCACTAAATTTCTATGCAATTATAGGTATTTAATTAATCATGGCATTAGCCATACGACACCCCCAAACATGGGCGTATAGCGCAGTGGTACACAAAAACACTCAACAGTTGGAATTAAACACCAGACCACCTACCTTGATCTCCACTGATCGATATACACGAACGACGCCTCCCAAAACACCCGAGAACAACATAGATCTGGGATAAACAAAAAACATGTTCAAACCCAAATAACTTCCCCTTGGGAAAGAATTGGAATTAAGGATTCAAGAAGAGTAAAGAGATCACTCGCGTGGTTCAATCGAGACCATAAACGAAGGAATCTGAGTTCCGGTGTGCAGTTGGGAGCTCCTCTAAGGTTCACTCGTCTCTCCCACGGCCTCCCAAAATTCTAAGATTCCTCTGTTGAAAGAGGAGGCTACTGCCCATTTTAAGAAAAAATAAAAACAAACTACATGATGTGTACTCTTAAGTACACAACGTGTACTTTTTATTTTTTTTAACTATTCCACTGGTGGCTACTTTTTACCTCCACACTGTTTATCTATTGACATGAGTACAAGACATGTATTTCTGACTACATGGTGTGTAATGTCACTCCGCTGGTGGCTACTCCCACCGCCTTACTGTTCACTTGCAAACTGATTACATGGCATGTAAATACCAAGTACACGACGTGTAGTTAATTTTTACACCCTTCATCACCGACAGGCCTACATGCCCTGTGTACTCATCCCACATGGACTAAGTACATGGTGTGTGGAAAAGTACATGGCATGTACCCACAAAATTTGGGATTTTCCCCATTTTCCTTATTTTCGCAAAAACACTTAAGGAAAGAGGAAAATAAGAAACCCTTTCCTCAAGAATAAGAATCTAGTTCTTACAAACTTCCCTCATTAAAGAAATTCTTCCCCGAATTTCCATTCCAAGGGTGGTGAAGATAAAGCTGAGAACAACTCTGGCCACTGAACACGTACGTCGGTCTCCCACTCCCAGGTTTTGTCCTGCACTCGGCCATGTTGCCATAGCACCTGTATGAGAGGGACTGACCAGCCTCAGAGAACCTTCATGCTCCTATCAACAATAAAAATCATATTCTCCTCAAAGGACACATCGACCTGAAGCTCAACCTCCTCGGGATAAAAAACGTGAGATGAGTCTAAGTGATAACGACACAGCTGAGATGCATGGAAGACATCATGCATGGCCCAATACCTCTGTGGTAACTGAAACCGATAGGAAACCGGCCCGAATCTCTCCAGAATATCAAATGACCCCACATACCTTGGTGAAAGTTTACCCTGTCTTCTGATCCGCCCGTGTCCCAACATTGGTGAAACATGTAAGAAAACTTGATCCCCGACCACGAACTCCAAGGGTCGTCTGCGGCGATCAGCATAAGATTTCTGACAAGACAGAGCACTATCCATTCGCTTCTGTATCAACTAGACCTGCTCTGAAGTCCCCTACATGAGACGTGGTCCTATTAAAGTGACCTCACCTGCCTCCAACCAGTACAGGGGTGATCGGTATGACCTACCATATAAAGCCACGTAAGGTGCCATATCAATAGTTTCCTGAAAACCATTATTGTAGGAATACTCAACCTGGGGTATGTGACTCTCCCAAGATCCCCCAAAGTCCATGAAGAATGCATGAAGCATGTCCTCAAGCACCTATATTGTGTGCTCTGACTGACCATCGGTCTGAGGGTGGTAAGCTGTGCTCAGAAGCACTTGTGTACCCAGTGCCCTCTGAAAACTTTTCCAGAAATGAGACATAAAATGGGAATCCCTATCTGATATGATAGAATGAGAGACCCCATGAAGATGTACCACCTCTCGAATACACAACTTTCTGAGATCACCAACACCGAATGTCTCCTTGATTGGCAAAAAGTGAGCTACCTTTGTAAGTCCGTCCACAACAACCCACACATCATCATTGCCTTGTGGTGACCTCGACAACCCGATCATGAAATCCATCATGAAATCATCCCATTTCCACTCTGGAATGGGTAAATATTGTAACAGTATAGCTGAACTCCGATTCTCCACCATCACCAGCTAATAGGTGGAACATCTCGCAACAAAACCAGATACTTCCCGATTCATACCCGGCCACCAATAATGATGTCTCAAGTCATGGTACATTTTGGTAACTCTGGGATGCACTACCGAAGCTGAAACATGAAACTCCCACATCATCTCCTCGCGTATATACCATGGAACCCACACTCGTCCATGGACACACAATACCTCAGCATTTCCTATCGTCCAATCGGGAGGAGGGTCCTCACTTTCCACTGACTCCCGTAGAACTAGGCCTTCTGAATCTGATAGTTGTCTCATCCTCACTCTATCCAGGAGGGTAGAAGTCACATCTAATAAAAAAATATAGGCTCACCCCTAACCATCGCGCACCTACAAATAAATCTTAGAGAACAAATCCATAAGCTTCCACTCACCACTGGCCTCCTGCACTGCCTGTAACTGAGTCTGCCTACTCAGTGCATCAGTAACTGCATTACCCTTACAAGGTGTATAAGAAAGCTCTAAGTTGAAGGACATAAGGTATTAAACCCACCTTCACTATCTCAAATTCATGTCACGCTGGGTGAAAATGTATTTCAGACTTTTGTGTTCTGTAAACACCATAAAATTCTCTCTCAATAGATAATGTCTCAAACAATGTAACACATGAACAACTACGACCAACTCGAGATCATGCGTCAGGTAATTCCTCTCATGTGGCCTCAACTGCTGAGAAATGTATGCAACTAATCGATCACCCTGCATCAACACTACTCCTATCCCAATACCTGATGCATCAGAGTAAAATGTATAGCTCTTCCCTTGATCTAGAAGTATCAAGACTAGTGCTAATGTCAACCTTCCCTTCAGCTCATGAAAGGCTGTCTAGTAAGATTCTGACCCAAAGAACTTCACACACTTCTTAGTCAAACCCGTAAACAGTGCTACTAAGTGGGAGAAGTCCTATATAAAGCACCTGTAGTAACCATACAGCCCCAAGAAACTTTGTATCTCAAACACATTCTTAGGCTGCTCCTAGGAAACTTCCGCTCTCACCTTCTCTAGGTCCACTGAAACTCCTGAATCTAAGATAATATGACCTAGGAAGTGTATCTAGTCCATCCAAAAGTGGAACTTTGAGAGCTTAGCATATAGATGATTCTCTCTCAGTGTAATCAGTACGATCTCAAGATGGGTAGCATGTTCATGTCAAGTGTGAGAGTACACCAATATATCTTCCACGAAGACTACGAAAAAATAATCTAGATAAGGGTGGAACACATGATTCATCAGATCCATGAAAACTGTTGGCACATTCATGAGTCCGAACGGCATGAACAAGTACTCTTATAGACTATATATACTCTGAAAAGATGTAAGCGGTATGTCCGATGGTCTAACGCATAACTGATGATATCCGGATCTCAAGTCAATCTTAGAGAACACCCGTGATCCTAGAAGTTGATCAAAAATATCGTCAATACTTGGAAGGGGATATCGGTTCTTGACTGTAAACTAGTTAAACTTCTGATAATCCACACAAAGTCTGAGGGTACCATCCGCCTTCTTCGCAAACAGGACATGCGAACCCGAAGGAGAAGTACTGGGTCAGATGAAACCCTTTTCCTGCAACTCCCCCAATTACTTCTTGAGCTCTTGCAACTCTGGTGTAGCCATACTATAAAGAGGAATGGACACCGATGCTGCTCCTGGCACAAGTTTAATAGATAAATCCACCTCTCGCTCCAGAGGTAGACCTGAAAAATCATTGGGGAAGACATCCCTGAAATGATCAACTACTAGAGGAAAATCCTTCTGACAAGTTCCCTGGTCATCCAGATACAAACTCACAATCTGGGCTATCTCTCCACCTCACCCATGATGCTCGGGTCCATCTTGGCTCACCTGGACTTCCCATTAGCCCCTGTATAGAAACTCTCCGCCCTCTGGTGATGTAAAACTCACCCTGCGATAATAGCAATCTACAAAGGCTCTAAAGGGTACCAACCAGTCCATCCTGAGAATGATGTCATAACTCATCATCTATAAGACATAGAGGTCCCATAAAAAAGTGACACCCACCGAACTCTAGGGGGAACTCCCTATACTGACGCACACCACCTGTTCTAGTCCCCAATGGAGTGTTTATCATCATAATATCAAAAGAATAAGAAAAAAAGAGCCCAAGGCTCTCCAAAATGGGTATAGATATAAAGCTATGTGTAGCACTAGTATAAAAAAGTATTGAAGATAAGACAGAAGCAATTAGAATAGTACCTATGACAGTGGAAGCTTTAGGATCTTGCACTTGTTGGGTCTGTTGCACTGCCTATGCCTTCCTAGTGCTGCGGCTCTACGACACATCCTGACTACCCTAAGCTGACCCACCCTGCTGTCTCTGAGATCCTGGTGTCTAGATACCACGACCACAAACACCACCTCGGCCTAAATGTCCTGACGTATTCCAATTCCCTAATTGGTAAGAAGCTGCTGGCCCTACTCCTACATGCAAAGTCTGCACAGAACTGCTCTCACTAGCCACTGGTGGAAATGCCTTACAAAAGCGCTGCAGATGACCCATCTTGCCGCAAGCTCGGCACTTCACTGAGTCACATGGACACTGAGGTCTCTTGTTCCCCTATTTACTACACTGGTAACACATCGTCAGGCCACCTGAAGAATTTTACTGACTAGTACTACCACCGTGAGAGAAATACCTCTGTATCTTCCTCTTACTAGTAGAAATAGTACCAGAAACTAGTGTCGAACTGTCCTGGCCTGCACCACTAGCTTCCCGTAGGTTCTGCTTGGTAATCAATGCCTATTTTAAAATATCATGCACTGTAGGAAACATGAAAATGTTCACCAGTGCTCGGATGTCATATTGAAGACCATCCTCAAAATGTCTATCCCTCAACATCTCATCACCCACCAGAACAGATGAAAAGTGTGGTAGCTCAGTGAAGCGGGCAGAATAGCCCATCACTGACATGGTTCCCTACTGTAGATTCATGAACTCTCGAGCTAGATCTACCCTCAAAATCTTCGGAAAGAAAATGTCATATATGACTGCCTGAAAATCTTCTCACACTATGTCTCGGTTAGGCTCGGTCTAGGTGGTAACATCCCACCATATTTTGGTGGAATCACGCAACATGTATGTAGCGAGCTTGACCCTCTGCCCTGGAGGCATCTCTAGATGCTCGAAGATAGTCTACATAGAACCCATCCAAGACTCTGCAGCCTATGGTCTTCCCTCCCCTGAAAATGTAGGTGGATGATGCTACTGGAATATACATGTCAGCTCTGCCATAGATGTGGCAGCCGACGGTGCTCCCTAGAAGGTCTTCATAAACTGCATGAAGCCTTCACGAAACTGCGCCTCCGTGCTAGTGTCCGGTATTACGGCTGGTGCCACATCTAGATCTGACGGAGGATCCATCGGTAGCCTGTGGCCTACCGTCTCTGGAGTATACTCATTTCTGCTCTCCTGGCGAACAAATCGAGGTCATCTCGGCGGCATGACTCTACAAGGTCAAACACACGCCTTAGATTAAGGTCATCAAGGAATGAAAACAAGGAGTGTAAGAATGGAACAAGATAAAGAAAACATTCAAGTTTTACAAAACAGGACTACACAACGTGTATAATAACTACATGGCGTGTTACCTTAAGTCTTCCACATGGGCGTGTACTTCTACGAAAACAGGTCGTGTAACACCCCAAACACACAGCGTGTTTTCCACACACATGGAGTGTACCTGAATTATCTTCCCCTACCTGAGTAATTCTACATGGATTAGCTACACGAATTTCTTTTGAACGAGACTACACAACGTGTATAAGGTCTACACAGCATGTATGGATTAATTTCCAACTTCCCGTGTTGTTAGTGACATGGATGACTACTCGGCTGACAGTACATGACATGTTACACATAGACATAGAGTGTACTAGGAAGGATAGCACCGACCCGTGTTGTTAGTTACATGGCCAAATTCCTAGGTTACGCTACACGGCGTGTTCAGCATTAACACGACGTGTATAAGTGAAGATTTACTTCATCTGTGTTGTTAGTTACATGGGAGGACACATGGTCAACATGTACGGTGTGTACAACCGGTACACAGTGTGTACCCTTGGAGTTTTTTCCAACCCCGTGTTTCTGCCTACACGACCTGTGACACAGTTAGGAACTACATGACGTGTACATATAGTACACGACGTGTACTTAATTTTTCTCATATCTTCCTGAACATAAGAGTAAACGACATGTATTTATAATTACATAGTGTGTATACTAGGTTTTTCCTGATAGTAAGCCTTAGAAACCACTTTAGAGCTCAGAAAAACACTGAAACCAACACCAAAGTGCCAAATTCCAATCTGTGAGGGCCCATATGCCCTGCGAACCAAATCTTGGAATCTTATGTGTGTTATAACAAGGTAAACAAGTCAATGATCCACCAAATTATGATTGATGAGGGCCCATACTCCTCAAAAACCAAACTTTGGTATTCATTCACAGAACCTTACATAACAACACCCTTTAAAATAGTAGGTATTTTATCAAGGCATCTATCACAACAGCATGCATTTTCTAGCACAACATCTATCACAACAACATGCAATTTCTAATGCACCTACATGGAATGGAAACTATGCATAACATGTGATTCTAATATGTTCCTAAATGATGCATGATATGGCATACCCTCATCTCATCGGGTTGCAAATAAATAGATCCCAAGTATAAAAATATAAACAACACACAAAAAGTGCATCACCCAATAGTGAAAATCAAATCAATTGTAATAATCATAAACAGAAAATCAAAATTTACATTGAGGCAATCCAGCCTTTACCTATACACGAGGTAGCTACTCTCAGGCACAATTATTACCGAATCCCTTAACAATCTATATCTTTCCATTATCGCTAAATAATAAAATAAATCAAGGAAAGGAAAAGTCCTCTGATACAACTTTGTAACGTCCAGGATCCGAGTTCCACTCAACAGTTACCCCAAACCCAGTTGGTCACATGACCTCAAGCGCATTTCCCCAAATTCCAGAGGCTTATGACTAGCAGCGAGGGCCTAGGTATGATAGTGGGGAAACTATGCCCTCATTTGTCAAAGTGTAGCACAGTGGAGAAAATACAAACATACCAAAAGCGGAAGCAGTAAACAATACCAAGTTGAAATGGAAAACAGTACAAAAGTAAAGAAAACACAAAAAATCATATATAATGATGCAATATATCCCTAAGTTTAAGAAAGGATCCAAATCAGGAAACACTGCAGTCTGAAACAATACAATACAAGGGACAAATACTGCAAAGAAAAGTAAAATAGAAACAACGCAATAGGAACTCAGCAGCATCGCAAGCCTAAGCTTGGTCCCCATGCTCCCCTACTCCTATGAAACAATCAAGTACCTGTATATGGACTCTTTCCCTTATCCACATCTGCAACAATATAATCTTTTTGGGCTCAAGAAATGACCCAAATAGGATGTGAGAAATAAATCCTAGTAGGCAACCACCAAAGGCCCATGCCCAACTGTCATTGAATTTTTGCAACAGCAGTGTGTAGTAATGAAAATGCAGTAAACTAAGAATTATTCAAAAAGAAGGTACTCCTACCAGTTCCATTTCCATTAATCATTATTTAACAATTCAATATAACTGAATTTTAATTTCCCGAGACTCAGCCTCAGCCGAAAATCTCATATACAGTTCTGCATCAAAACTACAACCAACTATCTAACAAGTACAAGGTGAAACAATACCAAGCTTGTGACTTATCTTGGTAGGTATAACATGTAAAATCACCATAGTGAATATATGATGTAAACAACGTCCTCATACATAAAAAAACCTTTTCCCTCAGGCTAAACAGAATCACACCCTCAAGATAATCAGAACCTTGCCCTCAGGCCTTTCCCTCAGACGAAACAGAAATGAAACCCTTAGGTGATTTCTCTCAGGCATGGAAGCAACAACCCTCAGGCATATAAAATGTTGCCCTCGGGCTAAAAATCACTTTACCTCAGGCTGAATAGAACCTTGCCCTTAGGATGAATAGTACCTTGCCCTCATGCTAATCAAAACACTGACCTCAGGCTAAGTAAGTAACTGGGCTGAGCCCAACACATAATAAATCAATTTTATATACATTTTCTCTCAAGAAAACTCAAAGCATGATAAATCATGGCATACCCTCGAGTAACCTGGCCAAACGACTAAACAAGGGAATGCACCCACGGGGTGGCCCTGGATCCAAGAAATGATCCCAAATAGTAGTTATACATATTCACTAAAATACCTATGAAATTATAGGTATTTAATTAATCAGGGCCTCAACCATACAACACCCCCAAACAAGGGTTCATAGCACAGTGGTACACAAAAACACTCAACAGTTGGAATTAAACACCAGACCACCTACCTTGATCTCCATTGATCGATATAAGTGAACGATGCATCTTGAGACACCCGAGAACAACATAGATCTGGGATAAATGAAAACACCTTCAAACCCAAATAACTTCCCCTTGAGAAATAATTGGAAGGAAGGGTTCAAGAAGAGTTAAGAACTCACCCGCAAGGTTCAATCGAGACCGTCAGCGAAGGAATCTGAGTTTCAGTGTGCGGTTTGGAGCTCCTCCAAGGTTCCCCTGTCTCTCCCACAACCTCCCGAAATTCTAAGCTTCCTCTGTTGAAAGAGAAGGATAATGCCCGTTTTAAGTGAAAAAATCAAACTACACGGCATGTACTCTCAAGTACACAACATGTACTTTTCATTTTTTTTAATTGTTCTACTGGAGGATACTTTTCACCACCACACTATTCATCTATCGACATGAGTACACAATGTGTATTTTTGACTACATGGCATGTACTGTCGCTCCAATGGAAGCTACTCCCACTGCCTTACTATTCGCTTACTGACTGATTACACGACGTGTAAATACTAAGTACACGACGTGTAATCAGTTTTTACACCCTTCATCACCGACAAGAATACACACCCTGTGTACTCATCCCACACATCCTAAGTACACAGTGTGTGGAAAAGTACACGACGTGTACCTACAAAATTTTGGATTTTCCCCCATTTTCCTTATTTTCTCAAAAACACTTAAGGAATGAGGAAAAGAAGAAACTCGTACCTCAAGAATAAGAACCGGGTTCTTACAGAAGTATTGATAGATCTTTTTATTTTCATTAAAAGTTATAAAGAAAAAATTTCTACATCAAAGTTTTGAATGTGGTGGAATTTATCAAGCTCAAATAGATCTTAAAATGATGTGTATCTTAATCTAATTTTACTTACGTGATTTATGAATTTGTGTAGTAACAAAATTTTTTATAAAAAATGAGATGATTAATTGTATACACATAGTTTATGATTCATTATATTCTATAACATGTTTTGAGAATAATATTAGGATTTTTTTCCAGGGTAAAGTGTTTATCTAGATTTTTCTTAAAATTTGATAGAAGGTGTTCCTACCACCCTCAAGTGGTATATTTTAATTAATAAAGTCTTATTTTTAGGGTAAAATTCTCCAAAAACATAGAATACCATATATGATATAGAAATAATAGTTTATTTGTTAAATATTCAAATTAATATAAAATAATTTTTATTTAAGAAAAAAATATTTTATGTATCTTAGAATGTTATTTTGATAAGAATATAGTGCCTAGGATGCTAGTGGGAGTATGTTTAAACTTAGAGAAGTTAAAATTTAACAAATAAATGATTATAAAAGTCTAAATTTAAAGTGATTTCCACTTAATATCCTAAAGAGTTTAGGATATGTGTTGGTAAAGACAAATGTATGGTTTAAATTTAAGTTTCTATGAAAATTTTTGATCACTATTTTCTAAAATATTATTCTAATAAAACAAAGTGAATTTCACTTTATCCTATATTAGTTTATGATATTCTAGTAGGTAAGAATTTAAATAGTTATATTATTTCAAGATAAAATTTTAACAAAAATGGTTTCAAGGGTGATGATGTCAAACTTAGAAAAATTTATAAGTAGACAATGAGAGTTGATATTGTAAAATTTAATGATGTAGAGTTTAGGTGTTTGAATATGTTCAAGGAGTTAAAAATTTGGAATATGGTTCTTAAATCTCACCATTATTCAAACTTTATTTATTTATAGATACTAATCACTATATAGTTTAGTGTGATGGTTTTATCAGATGGTCACATAGATATATGGTAGAAATTTTATATGGATGTAATAAGTTAAAAAACCCTAGAAAGTGATACAAAAAAAAGGATAATTTGGTAGTTAGAAATATCAACTTTATCATTATTTCACATTGTACACATATCTATACATATTGATATATATTTAATGAATTGTAATGATAACTGACCTCTCAAATTATGAATTTATGTTATCCCTAACTGATGTTTGTCATGGATTATAATAGGTTAAAATTATATGTAAATGTTAACATGAGTAGGATTCTTGTATGAGATATGAAATATGCTCATGAGGTACAAAAATCATTTTTGTGTGTTGTATAATAGAGTTACATACACTTTATCTTTAGTATAATAGGTGTTCATAGATCATATTGGAGTCCACACTACCTGAGGTTGGAAAAATACCTAACATGAGAAAATTCATATTTTTATACCTTTATTATGAAATCCATTATAGTTTATCTAATCAGGGGGTGGTTGGGTATGTTGTTAATCATGTCATCAGTTAGAGGTCAATTAACATGGGATTTGTCCCCTTGTATGGAGAGTATGTCATATGGACCCTTGATTGAGATATATTGGGGTGTGTGTGGGTAAAACTAAATAATATATATGATGTGGTCATCTATTCAGATGAGGAACACGTGATGTGATCATCAATAAAGATAAAATCCATGTGATGTATTCATCGACCAGGTCAGTCTATACTCATAGATTCGATAACATATGAGTTAGATATGTGAGATTGAGATAATCCATGTCCCATTGTCACTTAATGTCTTTGAAAAAGGTAATTTATGAGACTTCATGCTAGCATGAGACATGTAAGGTGGACACTAGTATAAAGATACATGTGTTTGATGGAAATCACGCCAGATTCCTTTATTTCTTGAGTAACATTGATTATTTTATAGAGGCTACTATTTGATTAAATTTATCGTTCTGGTGATTTATATTTGTTATTAATGATATAAAGTCTCATTTGGTCACATATTGTGGTTGGTTGAATGAGGATTGATTATGATCCAAAGAGTTACTCTAATTTTTTTTAGAGTTAATCGAAAAGAGTTTTGGATTGATGTTCACAAGGTATCATATTTGTTGTGATATATGGTGAATTTAATTATAGATTTCCAAAAGTGTTTTAGAAGATATCAAAAATATTTTAGATAATATTTCACAAGTTATTGTATATGATAAAATATAAGTTGAAATGACATAATTCCTTTTGGGATTTAGTGAAAGTGGGATATTGAAGGAGATAACATGCATTAAATACTAATCTTGAAGATACATATATATTAACATAACCTTAAGAATAGGTTGATAATACATAGTTTATAACATATCCTTAAGCAAGGATTAAGATTATACTATTACTAATGTTTTGTGATATGTATCATATGCATATCTTTAGAATACATTGGCACAACATAAGGTGGGATCACAATTTAATGAGTTTCTACTTCAATATCTGATCATTTATGGCTAAGAGATAAATTTTATCATTCAATAAATCTTCCATATATGATATCATTAAATAATTGTTACATGATATGCAATACAAGGGAGCTTGTTGCAATCATGATTGAGATGTATGTACTAACTAAGGCATTAAATCATATGCTATAACACATGAGTTAATGCATGCATCGGTTGAGGAGTGTCCTCAGGGGGGGCTTTATAAACCCCACTTCCAGATGATAGTAGTATATATATGTTATCTCGATGCTTGTTCAAGTCTCCCAATCACCCAAATCTATCTTTCTCATATCGCATTTTCACTATTAGATTATACAACATCATAGATGATGAAGATTCCTATATGTATGACATGCGATCAAGTTGGTCCATGGATACCTATAGTGGTATGAGTCCTTTGACTTCTACTTTAGTGATCATCATAAAGAACATTCAAAGGTGTTAAAAGGTAATGAATATTATACTGTGCTTTTTATAGTGTTAGGTATGCATAGTTTTACAGTTCTTCATTTCTAGTTTTACACATGATTTCTATAATCTGGTATAAGATAATGTTTTGGGATTCTAAATTACTTCTGGTACCTATAATAAGTGTTATTTGACCCTTAAGAAACCCAACATAATGATTATATTATAAATCATCAAATTCTTATTTTTATCTCTAGAGAGTCTCATAAAGTATAAGAACTCTTGAAGAGAGTTCATATCAACCATATTATTTGTTTCCTACCAAGGGATAAATATGTTGGGACTTTTTTTCAGTAAAGGATGAGAACCCTGATATAGTGAAGGAATAATCCCTAGGAATAGGAATATCACTTCTCCCAGGGCTCTATCCATGTACCTAGGTCCTTATATTTTCACCCAGGGAAAGTATTCTAGTTTTCACACCTTTACTTTCACAATAACACCAATGAACTTGCCTTTAACATGCATATTCTCTTCTGTGAATGTGCTTGCACGAATGTGCTTACATGCCTTCCTTATGAACTTACATAAAAAAACCTTCCATTACCAACCATGATTCACCCTAGCCCTCATCCTTTCCAATAAATAAATTCTTAGGGGGTCCTCAATAAATAGACCTAGACACTTTAAGAGGGACATCTTGAGATAATGAACCTGCATGTGCCTTATTCTCCAAAACCCCCTTTATGTAACCGAATTAAGACTAAATGAATTAATTGGAAAATAGGGAAATTGTTTCACCTAAATGTTTTAAATATTTAAACCTTTGAAAGGTAATATTTCTTCCATAGTTCTCCAAGAAAAATTTTAATGACCCCTCAATGGATGATGAACTAGGGAGCCACTCTCCCAAGTCATACATGGATGCCTTTTTACTAAGGAAAACCACTGACTAGGCTTACCACTAGGGTGAAACACTATTCAAGACTACAATTAGGCTTTTAACTCTTCCCCACCTTTAATATATTTTTTTATTCACACTACCCCATATCCTTAGGGAGAAACCTCACCTAGTCTTTTTACCAGGGTTCCACATCCACCCTCCCTTATGAATAGGGTGACTACTTTACCCTACCCAGTATTAAGGTGATAACTTTTCCATACCCATAACTAGGGATAATAATTCACTTGGGCCTGTTTCTAGGGTTTCATATTTACCTTACCTTATAATTAGGGAAACACTTCACCATCCTATCTATACTAGGGAGAACCCTCACCCAAGTCTTCTTAGAAGGGTGACCCCTTTTCCCTATCTTATAAAAGGAGAAACCACTTCACCCTACTCCATAATATGGCACCAATTGAACATGGAATCCATTTAAGAAGAACCATTTTCTTAGTCTCATGTTCTAAACTCATATGAAATCCTTAGAGGCACCTCATTCACTCAAGTTTCTCAAATGGGATAATAAGGTTTCCTAAAAGACCTTGCAGACACTTTTTATCCTAATTAAAATCAGTATTGGGTGGCTCTACTTTAGGATACCTCAAAGGTCTCCTGATATACATGACCAAGTTATGTACACCAGCATTCACCCCTTTGATCATGTATTCTCTTGATAAAATATGTCTCTTGGACTGTTCTCCCTAACTGATAGGACCTCCAGGGAAGTCACAATCATATATTCCCTTAATAATGAGGGTTCTTATGGTAAGGATATCAGTGAGACCTCTTATAGAATAGGATTCCAAACATGGTTATCCTATATATGAAATTCAATCTATCCATTTTCCCAATGGATCACTTTTTCCATTCAATGATCTAGTGAGAGAGAGAAAATCATTGGGTGGATTACATGCCTATTTTTCCGAGGCACATACTAAGGAACATGTGTATAATCTTTAACTACCTTCTCACAGGTACATGGGACCCATAAATATAGTTTTCTTTCCTTGTCCAACCATCAATTATTAGAAAGTTTACACACTTATGGTCCTCCTATTGGGTGTAATATATAACCTATCTTCTAAGGGAATCATATGTGTAATATCCACACATATCCTTCTTATTCCCAACCAAGGCTAGGGTAGTTAATGCATAAGTTCCAACTCATTATCATAATGATATATCCCCCATGAAATCTTCCTTAAAGGGAAATATTCCCTATGAGTCATCATACATCATAATGGGTTATATTCCCTATGTAAAATCATATCGCCTTCTGTTTAGTTACCAAAAAATAGTAAGATCAAGAATGGGTCGCTAATATATAATACCTAACTTATTCCTCAAAGTTCTATATCTAATATGAGCCATTCCCTTTAAAGGTCAATATTTTCTATGAAGTTGATACCAATGGGAAACCCTTGCATCGACCCCAACTCATTCTCCTGAGGCTATATCCCCCATGAAATCCTCCTCAAAGGGACATATCCCTTGTAATAAATCCTCTCTCACTGGGATATATTCCCCATGAGTCCTATCATCACTCCCCACCTAGTTACTAATAAATAGAAGGATGGAAATTACTTCAGTGTCACCCTTGAATAATCCCCAATCGATCCTCTATTTTTGTCCCTTTCACAACTGAAACAACCTTACCACATTACATATAACTTTATGGTATGGTCCCAAAAAATGACCTTATAATATGTAATCCAAACTATATGGGATTTGATTCCTATAAACCATTATGTATAGGATTCCTCATTAAGGTTCAATCTAAAAAATCCATTGGTCCTAGATGCATATCCATTGATGGAACTTAACTTGGTCATGACTACATGACCTGAAAATGCACCATGATGGTCCTGATCACATAACCTTAAAATCTATAACATGTCATGTTACGTGGAACCAAACTACATGGGTTGGAATTATATTCTTGGAGATACATAGTAAGACCCTTTCATGGTCCTGATCCCAACTCCAAAACACCTATTTCCTCTCTGGAAGATGATAAACTCCAAAGTTCCTAATTGTGTGGCTCTAAATAATAACATCACTAACTAATAAAATAAATATTTAGAGAATATGATACATACATATGTTAACATCAACATGTGGTTTTGAGTGAGAAACTAGAACAGTGGTAAATAGTTTTGAAATAGGATTTGGGAAAGTTTCATGAACATAACTTAAATCTATAAGAGAGACATGGAGTAGTAAATAATTCCACCCTAATGGATTTGATGAGCCTAACCACTCATCCTATTGACTAATGTGCCACTCAAAACATCACCAATAAAGTCCCTATGACCACCAACCTTTGGAAATCAATTATGTGTCGAATTAAAAAAAATACAAGAATAATGAATGTAAGAAGAGGAATGGTTGACATTAAGTCCTTTAATCATGAATGGTTGAGTGATATCAGAAGTCAAACATTACATTTCTCATAAAACAGTCCAAGTGTGATAACACGTTAGAAAAAAATGGTGAACCTGATGTGAATATTTTACCCATTTGAGTGATCAATCAACCATTATTTACTTGTGATTCTATATAGATGGGTTTCTTGGTTGTGGTTGTTGATACTTTTAGAACTATTATGACCTTCAACAAATCCTATAGATCCATATTCAATCCAAATGGTATCATCAAGACACACCTCATCCAACATAAGTCCTTAGGTATAAACCAATGGATGCCATTATGATTTTGAGGCTAGTGCTACCCACCAATTGAAGCACTAGATATATTCCTTATCTATGATAATGGTTGTGGTATTTACACCTTTGAGGATGATTTCATCAACCAAACCTCTCCAATGCTAGGTGAACAATGAGATGATCCAGGAGTACCATCTCAATGACTATATCCCAACATTGGAGGCAAATCTTGTGATTCCATGGGAGGAAAAACCCTACTGATCATCCTGTTAATGAAAATCCATGGAGAAACATGTGGCTCCCATAGCCACATTCAAATAATTTTTGGGGATCTCCCATAAGTATGAAAATTTTTACTACCTTACTTCGAGGCGGTGGAGGATGTCATCAATATTCTTAACACTATTCAGGATCCACCTAGGAGGTAACTTGATATTATCCACTAACATCTCTAATGTTTTATGACACCTGGTTCTTTTGGAACACACTGAGGGGTATTCCCTAGAGAAACTAAACCTCAACACACAGACCATTATGCCTGATAGAAGGTCTCATCATTTTTAATAGACCCCCATAGTAAGGGATCATTCCCATTTTCCTACTCCCAAAATATAATTCTTTTATCATAACAGAGTAGGCCCATATTCATACTCACCCTCAATAAGCCTACATCATATCCTAATAGCCTCATAACAAGCATGTTGAAATATTCTAGTAGCCACTAGGGGACAAGTCCATATTCTAGTTCTCACTAACACTAAAGGGGATTGTTAACATATCTCACTAGATAATCAATATAAGGATCATATCCCCAATACCATCCTAAAATATCATTAAAACATTCTAGTAATTATTGAAGATCTGGGATGGTTATATATCCCCACTTCTATTGGAGTTTGCTTTCATGATTTGACAATCACTTTAGGGAAGACCGATATCACTAGCACTACTATAAGAGTTTTTTCAACATATTCTAGTAGTAACCCAAGAGAATACTCTTATCCTTCTCTCATCACAAGAGCTCATCTACATATTCTAGTAATCTCTCTAGATCAGGCTTATATCCCTAATACCTCCACAGGTGTATGACATCATTCTCTAATAATAATATTGGTCCATGCTTATACTTATACCCAGAAATATGAATCCCATCAGAGTATCTTAGTGGCACCCACTAAAGAGTAGACTAATATTCCTATCCACACCAAGAGGCTGGTCATCATATTCAAGCAATGACTGAAGATCAAGAACATGCTCATATCTTTATACCGTCTAATGATTACAAGTCACACTAAAATATTTCAAAAATTACCCAATAGATCCATTGGAATATTCCAATGATAGAAAGGGAATTTCCTACTAGGGTTCCTATGCATGAAGGCTATTTACCACACCATGAAACTCCAATCATGACCGAGGTTCTGATCTTGGTCGCCTGACCATGAGGATATATGAGGTCTCATAAGGGAATAATAAGGCTTAAGAGTTGTCATATAATCTTACCTCGTTTAATTCTTGAATCTTTGAGGCCCTTCAATGCCTTTTGATAGTGGCTTAATAATTTTCTACCACCTTGTCAATGTGAAGAGACTATAGTGGCCATAGCGGTCTTCCCTACAACATAAACATCAACAACTCTATAGATCCTCCCTAGAGTACTGGCTTAGAGATCCTACCTATGATAAAATATAAATCAATCATATAGGCCATTTCCAAGGAAAAATCCATGGAGGTCCTCCCCATAATATGGAGATCAATAAGTAAGAATCTCCTCCACTTTCCAAATCACTACTAGCTAGTAATACCAAATATCATCCCTATGGAATCCAATATTGTAACTATTTAGGTCCTCCTCAAGGTTCTCATTGTATATTTCATCCACAAAATGACATTTCTTATTTGCAAGAAGGTTCAACTAATACTGATTTCACCCCATTTTCCCTTATGTCGAGAGGCACTTGAGAGGTCAAGGCCAACTATAATAATAACTTCATAATTTCTTGGTAGAAACTCATCATAGCTGGTGGATATTCTAGGGAAATATTCAACATATGACCCTACCCTAGATTATTTACCCTATGATACAACAAGGAGTTTTAAAATGAACTCACTTCCCTTGATAAATTAGCAGGTAAATAACCACTATGGCTAGATCAGGTTAAGGAATCCATCTTTGATAATGAATAGAATATCCTGGTTATTTGGAAAGAGCTATCTGAGGAAAACATACTGGTCATGTTTTTTCTCATAATCACTATTTGGTATGAAATTATATATTCATTAAAAGAGTAATTCATACCCTACTTACATAAAAACCTATGGGATACCCTCCTCCATCACAAGTCATGGAATATTTCCTTTTAATAATATTCTAACCACATTAATGTGGAAAGTGATATTTGCAAACATGTGGATTTCTATGTTTTCTTAGTGGAAAAAAATCATAAGGTAGTAAAGTAGTGAGATAGACTCCAATAGGATATCCTCAGTGGATTAAAGTTACTTTGATAGATAATTGTGGATTTTCAACCCAAGGTCTATATTTGAGGTTAGAGAGAGTATGGGGCTCTACACTTCACCATGTTTATTGGTCAAAGTAGTTCATCAGGGAGAAAAAAATATAATGTCATCACCAAATGTTAGGTTTCAAGATCAGGATCCATTTATGTTGGTTGGTATATCTAATGAAACTACTTTATTCCCAAATCTAGGAAATGAAATATTCTAAAAGAGTGAAATATTGATAGACTCTTTTATAGGGCTACTAAGAAGGTTGGACATGCATCTCATACGAGGAAATCTAAGTATGTAACTATAGATTAGTATAAAATGGAAATTAGATATCACCATTTAATGTAACTTTATCTATCTTTTTCTTGGGTAGAATCCTAAAAAATAAGGAGATCCATGATAACAGCTGCCTCCACAGTAGTAAATGAGGAACCCCAATCTGTTGGGCTAGGGAAATTTTTACCACCACAACTACACCTTGGATCATAAAATCCACAACAAATTTAGTATGTGATTATGGAATAACCAATTCAAACCCAACCCATAGGGATGAGGGAATTTATATCACATCCTCCTTCTATTTCAAGAAAATTATTCTTCTCTAAGTTAGGGGAAGATCCATAAGAAAAAACCTTGTAGTTCCTCAAATTTTGTGAACTGTATCCTTCATCAAGGGATTTCTTGTTTAAATTCACTATAGAATCTCTAAAAGGAACCATCTATCAAGGAGGGAAGTTAAAGATTCATAAGGACTGTAAGACAAAATAGTCCATAAGAAGGAAAATGTTAAGGGTGATCATGATCCACCCCTTGATAGATATTTCAAGAGTGGAAAATCCTCAACTACTATGAGGAGGATGATGAAATGATTTATATTACACACTATGAATTAATAAATATAATTATAATTAAATTCACAAACAACCCATAGCATAAACCTAGTGTGGAGGGACAAAATGAAGAGACACACATTTGAGACATGTTCTACACTGATGAAGAAGGTGTGTGCACCCAGAATAAGAGGTAGGATCAGAACATGGGTGCTCTACCAAATACTTAGTTACCACCAACTCAACATTATTCAACCAAGGACAAATTAAAAGAAATGTATACATTCACAACCCAACCACCACTTGAATAATTATAAGCTCTTTATATCAAGGAAAGGATTTCTTGATATTAACTTGAGATTGAAAACTAAATAAAATCAATGTTTAACTACTCATAGGAAGAATTACTACTAGGTAAAATTCTAAGGTAGAGGATAATGTATCCCCTTAGGTATATATTAAATGATAATAAAATACTCAACTAGTAAGAAAAAATTCCAACCAACTGATTGAGTCTAGGTCCATACCATCTATTTATCTAAATCTAGTGGTTGATGATTCTTAGTAATTTTCTTCATTAGGACAAACAATACTATTTTAGGCAGGCTACTCAAAGTTTGACGAAACTAGATATCTATAGAAAATATAGGTGATCTGAACATATTAGGCTATGCTTGTTATTCCTAATTGGGAATTGATCTAGGAAACATTTCTATCAGAGCATTTTGAATACATTGAGTCCCTTACTTCACAAATGTAAGTGATGGAGGGGTGATATGTACTAGTATAACATGAAGGAAAACCATACCCCCATGGGGTATATACTAATCCTCTTATAACCATATTTATGAATCCTATATTTCACATATTAAAAAACATGGGAGACCCAGAACAACACCTAACACACTTCGTGCGTCAATGTGGTGTCATGATAGTAATATTAGATAAAAAAGAATTTCAAAAGCTTAGATTATTTTTATAAAAACTAGAGGGACCAAAATTTTTCTGGTATAATAATATTTTGGAAGGGTTTATTGCTAATTAAGAAGATTTAAGGAGGTAATTACTCAACTAATTTAGTTTCACATTGAAGAATAAAATCATCATCAACCTATCCAATTGAAAACAATAAGAGGGTTATAGATTTCATTTCAAGGTGGAAGGTATTGAAATATTTTGAAAATATGTAGCTTTCTTAAGAGAAGCTACTAGAGATCAATATATAGAGTCTCCAATATGAAGTTTAAACACCATTGATTTACTTAAATTACCTTGGAGGTTTTTGAGATTTTTAATCAGTTACACAATGCCTAGAGGATTCCATATGATAGTCCAAATCCAATTCTCAACTGACACCATCAACAAAATGATGAAAGTTGGGCCAAATAGAGACAAAAAATTTCATCCTCAAGTCAAAAATGACACTAACTCAAGCACCTAAACTCATGAAATATCACTCAGTTCCTCCCCCTAAATGAAAATAGAAACATCAATGCTCTATTAAAGATTATAAGAGGTATTATAATTGTTTGAAATATGAGGATAAAAGGAATAAAACCTATTCATTATAAAGACATAATGTTCTAGGCTACATTATCACAGGCATGGAGAACAATCTACTCAAAGTTATAGAGGTCAAGAATCTCGATGAAGTCATTAAAAATGACTGATCTGATTAACACCCCTTATATTAGATGTTGGGTCATAATATCCATGAATTATTTGTTTTCAAGTACATACTATAGAGTAATGATGATTCCAAGTAGGTTATGTTAGAAAAACCCTTGGAAAAGGTAACCCATATTTCTACCACTCCACCAGAATAAGGAGAATTGAAAAAATTATTGAATAAGCATACATAGAAATTTGATATCCAAATGACTGGGAAATCATTCAACAATGAAAATTCCATTCTCATGCAGAAACTAAGCCTCAAAGTTAAGACCCAAACCCCACCTATAATATTAGATATGAAATATTCATTATCTCAATCTTTTAAAAGATAGTGTGATCATCATCGGTGAAACAAGGAATGAGAGGAGGATTCATTACCAGTACCTAATCTAGATCATACCCACTCGAGATTCCTACCCACATCACTAAGAAGATGGGAACCACACCACTATATGAGATAATTGGAATCAACCCATAAAAAAAATCCTCATCAAATTATGAATATAAATATATTTTGATCAACATTATTAACTAGAAAGTCTGCTTCTCTAGTAAAGATAATGAATGCTATGAAATTGAACTCCTCATCCATAATTAGGGAATATGTCACAAAGGATGATTAAACCATAGAAAAAGAGTTTGAAATGGACCTTGACATTTAGTAATTGTTTCTTCTGAGGATATATACACTATATAAAACCAAATACAAGCACTCTAACAAACCCAACAAGAGAATAGATCTAATCTCGAATCATCCATGAATGACTCGAAACCCATCATACTAGAGGAATAAACCATAAATATTAAGTGGTCTAGTCAATGTAATATTATGGGACGACCATCATAGCCCAAATTATAAACCATAAAATGAACCCTATTTTGATAAAGTAAAGGAATCTTTGGCAAAATCATCAATGTCCTCCAAACCTCAGGAAATGGAATTAACTCAAGATAAGAAGCATATAATGTTGGTCTAAAAATAAGATACAATGAAGTAGCTATCCATAATTCTAAAAAATATCACTATTATGGATTCTCATCACCTCTCCATGGAGCTCAATGAATCCCTCATAAAGTCCCTTTTAATCCCTAAAGAGTTTGAGGTTGAAGTCATTGCATCTATGGAATATTGCATGAAGACTGGTCTTACTAAATGTCCGATGTTTATTTACTTTATTGATCTAGATAGGAAAGAAACCATACCTATTATTATTGGGCCCTTATATATAATTGGAAAATTGGGTGAAATTTATGTCTATAAGGATTTTATTAATAATGGTGTTAAGATGAACCTCATACCATTTCAGACCCTCTACCACTTGGGTTATAGTGAGGAATACCTAATTACATATAACATGAAAATTCAAGGATATAACAAGGGTGGGAATAATCCATTTTAGAGGATCAGACTTAGAACCTAGTTCAATGATATCATATTTGAACCCATGTTTATGGTTTTTTTCCAAGACATATCCTTTGAATATTTCTAGGAAGTCCATGGATCCATAAGCATGTAGTGTTACCATTATTAAACCATCAGTGCTTGAAATACTCCATTGATGGACAAGTTAGGATGATTAATAGTGATAAGGACCTATTCTAGTACTGTGATACCCAATATATAGATGCAGGGTTTTATGAAAGGAAGGGTATGCAACTGATTATTGACAATTCCCTCTAGATAAACACCCCCAACATCTTGGAAGCTAGAATTTTTAACCCATGGAGAAAATCCAATAATTACTACATGTTTTCCATCAACAAAATTAATGAAAAAGTCCTGATTTAAGAAGTAATTAATTCACGTGAGTTCTATTTGATAATAAGATGAAGCATTCAACTACTTCCCTCTCATATGATGGCTAAGAGAATGTCCTTATAGATAAACCATCACCAAGGAAAGAAAAAACTATTTCATAATCCTTGCGTATCAACTTGCAGCCAGAGTTTATTTATCATCATGTAAGTTTGACTAATCTCTAGTCTCAGTCAATATAACCAAGGCTCTTTGACTAGGTGGATATGAATCCTAGGAGAAGATGGAAAGAACAAGGTTTGGTCACATTTCCCCCCATCCTCATGATATCAATTGTGTCAGCCAGGCATAACCATGTAGAATATAAATATGATATTGGTAAAGGTAAAAATTCACTAGATGATAATTTCCCCATATCATCTTCCAAATATCAATATTTCAACACATCATTTTCCCTAGTTAGCCCGATAATTAAGGGAACTCTCATGATTTTATCTAACATGCTTATTTGATATTCCTCTATCAATATTAAACCCTCATTTTTACTAAATAACCATGTGAGATTTATTTTGGTGAAATTTTCTCTCCCCTTACCCTATGTTCATTGCTTCAGGCTTGTATCGACCCATTGGCTCCCAAATTGTAAGTCTCATTTGTTCTAGCTAGAATCCCATCCTTCTCTCGTGATGAAATGTAGATCTAATATATATTGGTTAAATTTATGGATTCCATTATAATATAATATATAATTCTTTGTTGATTTATTGATAAACATCAAATCAATATAATTTCCATTCTTCCCTCAAACAAATCTAGATCTATCGTTAATAGTGGAACTTTTTAGGAAAGTTGATCTATCTCCAAGCCTATGTTATGTTCCCATTATTAAATATTGATTATAGAATCCCATTTATGATGAATTTGTATTTTTATAAGTATAATTAGTTCACATGTGTGATTTAATAATGACTATTGAAAATTGGAATTGACGCACCTGAGTTAGGAAGTCCTTACTAATTGATAGAATTTATGTAAATTTATATTCCTTGAATTTCATGTACATACTTGCATTCTATGAGACCCTTGTTTGATATGATTCACATGTGGGTGTGGGTGTACCTACGAGAAACTTTTATGATATGATTCTCATGTGTGGGTGGATTATCTTGAGACCCTTGCTTGATATGATTCGCATTTGGGTGTGTGTGTAGCCCATGGGACAATTTCTTGATATAATTTACATGTGTGTGTGTGTGGATTGTGAGACAATTACTTGATATGACATGATTATTACTTACTATATTATGGATTGTGTTTGGATGCATGTATAGTTTCTCTATTCTTGGTATCAAGGTAAAAAACTGGTTAATATTGACTAATTGGATCCTTAAAGGGGGATCGCCGTCATTATGATAGGAAGGTTGGGGTTTCACCGTCAGATATAACTTGTAATGATGTGGTTTTCCCTAGAGATGGATGTGATTGTTACTAACATCAAGGTATTGGAGACTTGGGTTAGGCCTTGGGTATATGTAAGTGGAAATATTTTATAAACATGGGTAGCCTCCTAGGATGTGTCTCTATGAGCTTATTATTATACGTGAGCCTATAAATTATTTAAGAGATATTCTCATTTAAGCTATTATAATATTTTATAAGTATTCATTGTGATATTTAAGATAATTTTATCTTGAATAAATATTATGAGACCACCAAGGAAGTGGGTCAGAACAATTATATAAGGGAGGATTCTCCAATTGTGTAACTGGATATATAAGATAATTTAGTTAAATAGGACCCTGTGGTCACTCCAGTGGTTTAGGAAGTATATTTTCTTCAACCTAGAGTCTTTTGAATAGTTCAATGTCAAAGCATATAATCTAATAAGAATTTTTTTATTACACTAAGTATTTATAGATTTATCATCCCCCAACCTTCTAGGGTATTGAAGGAACCTAGTATGTTGAGGATTGGATTGACATGATTGAGGGAATCTTTGACTTGGTGGAGACTTCAAATGAAAGATAGGTGAAATTGGCTGCATATATTCTCCAAGGACCCATTAAGAGATGGTGGAGTGTAATGAACCAAGTTAAGAGGAAATAAAGTCTAACCTAGTATAACTTCATGTACCTCTTCTTCAATTAGTTTTTCCTAGATATGTTGAATCTACACTATACCTAAGAGTTTATGGAGCCTCAATATGGATGATGTTAGTGGCTACTTATTTGGATATTTTTATAGAGTTACTTCATTTTCACCTATTTTGTCTAAGAATGAGGTACATAAGGCCCAAAAGTTTGAGACAATCCTTCTACTGGAGTTGAGTCACCTGGTTAAGAGTTTCAACTTGACAACATACCATGATTTTCTTCACAATACTCTCACGGTTAAGAAGCATATAGAAGAGGAAAAATATGTAGGAATTATTATATCTCTCAGTAGATAAGTGAGTGAAATCACTACTGTTGTTGTGAGTAAATTTTCAAGTAGTAGGAAGATAAATGTAGAGTACATGAACCAAGGTGAAAATAAGCATAAATAGTAGAATAGAGGTTCATCATCTCCCTTTGTAGATATGGAATCTATGAGATGTTATAATTGTGGATGGAAAGGGAATAATCTCAAGTTATATCCTAATCCTCTTATATATTTTAATTAATGAGGTAAAATGGGACATATATAGTGCTTTAGTGTCAAGGAATAATGGTTGGGATCCAAGAGATCAATCCATGAAGCAGTTAGAGGACCCCATCAATAGATATTGACTCTGTAGAATTTTTTGGTTTATATGATTCAAAGGCCTTAGGGGAAGGTCCATGGATTTGATATAAGCATTATTTATACAGTGGAATATGTTTTGGATGATGGTGGAGAGGGACCTTTGGCTGTTTGAGTTATGGTCTTGATTATGTCTACACAATATACTACCTTGTTTGATATAAGAGATTCCCATTCATTTATTTTTGATCAAGTTGTTTCTAGGCTATACTTACTGGTTAAGTTCTCTGAATTATTATCGCTTTATACAACCTTGGGAAAGAAGGAAGATAGTCACCATAGGTGTTTAGAGTGTCCCATAGTAGTTTCCGACTATGTACATTGATGGAATTTTATAATCTTGGAAACGACTAACTTTGATATATTTTTTTATAAACAGGTTGACAAGTTACCAATATCATATAGATTATTAACAAAAAAAGTAACCTTTACCTCTCCTAAGGGATAAAATCCTATCTTGACTAGTGAATGGGATTTGGGAGCAGTTAGAGTGGGACTGGACCTTATCATAGTTGGATCTATTACAATGTAGGTGGAAAATGGTATAATGACCCATAATTTCATTAATGGAATTTCCATTCTTATAATTATACCATATTTAGTAGTGTGGTATAAAGAACATGCACCACATGATAAAACAAAAAAGAATATTATATTAATTTTAAAATTAAATTTATAGAATATAAATGGATATAATAATTAATAATATTATAATTGGATAAAAAATTGAAAATAATATAATTAAAATATTAAAATTAGGATATGCTTGATTCACTAGAATAACCACACTCATAAACAACACTATAGAAATAAAGTAGAATAATATTATTATAATATTCATTTTTAAAATAAAAAATATATAACCTTGATAGAAAATATAAGGGAATTAATAATGAATGAAATATGAGGTATTTATAGTAAGTAGGGAACCCATATGATCATTACAAATATGACCGATGGAATAGTAATCTGACCATTAGACATAGTAACTTGACCATTATAATAGTATCCTCACTTATGAAAGTGTAAAATAATTTTTCTAATCCTATAAAATGAAATTATGACATATTTATATCACTATACTAGTAAATAAATGTTTTAAAATTGATAAAATAAGTGTTTGTATTTTTGAAATCCATATATGTTTTATTTTCATTTTTATAAAAAAATAGTAATTTAAAATAAATTCTCTTTTCATAAAATGGGTTTATAAATTATTGTTAAGATTTATTATAATGATCATATAATTTTACGCGATGATAAGTAATTTTTAAAGGGTTTGAAAATCGATCATAATATTAAAATTGATATTTTTTCAAATAAATACGGATTTAATTTAAAAATTAAATTTATCAAATTTTGAATTTTTTTTTCATAAAATGTATTTAATTTTTTAAGTTTTCACATAAAAAACCTTTTAGGGTTAATTGTTTGTATTTTTCCTAAAATAGTTGATTTTTTTTTGTGAATAATGAAATACGATAAAATACGGTATTTAACATTATAAGTTAAATAAATTATTATATGAATAAGGGATGATGTAACCCATAATTTAATACGTATAGTAATCATTCACTATATATATTCATAAGAATTTACAATATTAGTATTCTTGATCCAAAATAATAAGCTAATGAATATAATATTCAAAATCACCCTTATCATCCCCTTATAAATACCACCCCTCACCACCCCTTCTCCTCACAACTTCTAAACCTTGGATCATATAAAATTTAAACCCATTTACATTCTTAATCCTCACCTAAACTCTCTAGTTCTTATGGTCTTATCCACACACCATTTCAAAAATCCTTAAGTGGTAGCCTATAAGGAGACAACCAATGGAAGATGTAAGAATCTCAACTCATCTCTTTAAATTTTATTATTCTTATACTACCCCATATGATCCCCATCCAACTAAATATAGTAACATACATTTCCTAAATATTATAATACGTTATTATTATGTTTTAATATCCATCTTATACCCTCTATTATTTCATTCCTAAAATGAAAACATTGTTTATAATATGGTTAGTTCATCACCTCTATGAAAAACATACTGATTATTTCTACACCACCTTCAAGACTAGTCATTGAAATATTATCATGGTTAAATAATTTCATAATAAATATATTATAACTTATTTCATGTTTTGTAAGGAATATATTGAAATAATATTAAATAAAATTAAACTAGTTTATGATGGTTTGAAAAAACAGCCTAAATGAACAAACTGTATACATTAACATTTTTACTAAATGAATCATACTTATTTAAGAAACCAAAAGGATATTTGAGAATATTTTAATTTAATAAATTATATTAATTAAATTTCATTTTATTTCCATATTTTTAGTCACATTTTACATGAACTTCAATAATTATCCACATGTGATTTGAATTTGAAACCATGGAATGAACACCCTCAGAATAACAAAATTAAACACCATATCTCATTGAAATAGTTATAAATGAACATAATAAAATTATAGTAAATAAAATATATATGTAAAAGTTTTTTAATCAAGTTATTAATGAATATAATTTAATTATCTAGGATTTTAAGTGCAACTACATAACGATTTTAGAACATAAGGTAAATGATCTCTCTAAACCACCCTTTTTATTTAGGTTATGAACTTTATCTTTATAACTCAATTTATATCTCTCTTTAATGTTGTGTAATGACTCTAAATTATATATATATATATATATATATCACATATATACTTACCTTATTATCCCTTCCTTTGATGGGGTAAAATATTCCTTAAGTTCATTTCTCAAATAACTTCTTTATAAAATCTCCTTTGATTATGATATGAGGAAAAATTATGCAACTTATTTCTTCCCATGAGTAATTTTTATGTTTATTATTTAGATTAATTTAATCCTATTTCACAAATAATCATGTATATATTATTACATGTGAACCTATATAGTGATCCAATGCATTGGGTAATGCTTTTGTCTCATGAGATGGTATGAATGAGATTAAGGAGTGAGCTTAATCCATGATGGGACCTTGTCCACCAATGATGTTTTCTTAGAGGTTAGACTTTACTTATTCTTGTGTCATGTTTTATGTTTTTACCACTTTACTATGTTTCTATGATCCTATGATACCATGTTATTTATTTTGTTCTCCCGTATTATTATTCATGATCGTTGTCTTTTATGATATTATGTTATGACTTTTGATTCACATATTATTTTTTATTATCATGATTATTCCATTAACGAGAGTTATATATCACCCCTTTATTTTATGTATTCATTATGTTATCTGATTCAGTTTTAGGATCTAATTACAAATATTAAAATAAATAAGTTTTATTTTAGTTTCATGTTATTGTTTAATGTACCTAGTCTTCCAAATACATTAGGATTCTCAAACCTTGGTTGTATTTATTTGATATCTATTTTGTAAAATCATGTAAAAATATGTATAAAATTTTTAGGTTACTATAAATGTGATTCTTGTGGTAAATCATGCAACATATTCTTCCTCTCTTCCTCTTATAGTTAATATTTATCCCGATGTTTCTACGTATGAATTATTAGGTCTTCCTACCGATATGGGGAGTGAGTTTAATAATGAACTAATGCTAAATGTGTAAACTATATTTATTCCTCCATACTGTATAAAACCAATTGACTTAATAGAATTTATGGTGCAACTTGAGGATCTAGAGGCGAAGGGATTCATTCAACTGAGAAATTCTATATGTGGTGCTTTAGCTTTGTTCACAAAGAAGGAAGACAATAGCCTTTGGATGTGTGTGGATTATAAAAAACTGAATCAAATCAGGGTAAAATAAATTTTTTAATTTTATAGGATTAATCATTTGTTTTATCAGTTTAGGGGATTAGAGTGGTTCTCTAATATTGAATTATATTCTAGCTACCACTAGTTATGGGTTAGAGAAAAAGATATACTTAAGAAAACATTTAGGAGAAGATATTGGTTGTATGAATATAAAATAATGCCTTTGGGGTAACTGAATTCTCCAGAAGTATTTGTGGATCTCATGAATAAAATTTTTCACCCATACCTAGAATCCATCATCACTGTATCCTTTTATAAAATTATAATATATACAAGAACCTCAGAGTTACATTCTAGACATTAGGATATTGTATTGAGTAAACTTTGAGCACATAACCTTTATGCGAAAATTTTGAAGTGACACTTTTGGATCCAAGAGGTGTTATTCCTTAATCATGTTATATCCAAGAAAAGTATTTATATTGATCCATATAAGGTAGAGGAATTTATATCATGGGAAAGAACTAGGAATGTGATTAAGATTCAACGTTTCCTTAGATAAGAAAATTATTATAGGTGGTTCATCTACGTCTTCTCCCATCTTGCATAACTAATGACCATACTTACCAAGAAGGAGGTAAAGTTTGGGTGGAATTAATAGTGTAAGTATTCCTTCTGTGAGATTAATATAAGGTTAAAATCTACTCTGATTTTGATTCTTCCAAAACCTGAGATCAGTTTTGCAGTTTATTGCAACACATTAAGTGTTGGTTTAAGAGCAGTTTTGATGTAATGAGATATAAAAGTTTCTAATGGGTCTCATCAGCTATAAAAAAATATACAGAACTACCCTAATACTGATATGGTGTTATCTTGAGTTGTTCATGCTCTGAAATATTGGAGAAAATATGTTTTCGGTGAGAGATTTATCATTTATGTGGACTATAAGAGCTTACAATATATCTCCTATCAGCAAAACTTGAACATTTAGTAGAGGAATTGGGTTTAATACCTATAGAAGTTGATATAGAGATGGATTATACTCCTCGGAAATGGAATGTTTTTGTAAATTTTCTGAGTAGGAAGATGTATGCGATTATAGAGAGATCATCAGAAGAAGAGTGGAAGTTAAGAATCTTGTTAGCAGATTGGTTGATGGAAACATATGAGGATAAAGGGGTTATGAACTATGATCCCTAAATCATCACTTATTACTTGGTAGACTGAGTAAAATCTAGCTAATAATTATATCTTTAGTGTCCAGTAATATGGGAAAGGCTAATGGGGAATGATCCAATTCTAGGATGATCTTTGTATATAGTGGATGTGTTATACATTCATAATAGGGTAGTGGTCCCCAATTCTATGAGATAAGAGTTGACGAGAGACTCTCATGCATCATAATGGGTAGTTCATCAACGAAAAACTAATATTTTTCTAGATATAATTTTTTTTAGTGTCCAAGTATGAAAAGGTATATTGTAAGTTTCATATCTCATTGTTTTTTCTATTAGAGAATAAGGTCAAGAATCAACACCTAGGTGGATTTCACCCACATCATACCATGAAAGTGTGGAAGAAGGATGGAGTAATGATGTATTTTTTATAGGGTTAACCAGGACCCAGAGAGGTCGAGATACAATATGGGTTTTGGTTGATCATCTAAAAATGTTTTCTCGTTTCTTACCAATTTGAGAGACCCATTCAGTGGATAAATTGGAAAAAGCGCTACATGTAAGAAATAGTGCAGCTGCATGGGGTGCCTATTAGAATAGTATCTGATCAATATGTTCATTTCAAATCACAATTTTTTAAAGTCTCGTAGAAAGTGATGAGGAATTATTTGAAGTTTAGAACAATATAACATCCTTAGATCAATAGACAATTAAAAATATCGATCTAAATTCTAGAGGATACACTTAGGGAATGTGTTCAAGATTTCAGTGGAATATGGGATTATCAGATGGACTTGGTAGAGTTTTCATATAATATCGCTTCCTAGTATTCAATTCAAATGGAACTATTTGAGTCTCTCTATGGTTAGCCTCGTTGTTCATCACTATGTTGGCATTAGCTGGGTGTGTCAGCTATCATTGGGTTGAGTCTAGTGCATGAGACCTCTGAGCGGGTGCAATTGATTTGGAAGTAGTTGGGTAATTCTTAGAGAAGGAAACAATTATATTCCAATTAAAAAAGGTTAATCTTGGAGTTTACTATGGGAAATTAGATTTTATTCTAGCTGTCACTTCATCTAGGTCATAATGTTTTGTGGAAATAGGGAAAATTGGTGGTATATTTTGTGGTACCCATCAAGATCATAAAGTGTATCAAGAAAGTGGAAATTTCACACCATAGTTTTCAGAATTAGGTAAAAACCTCCTTTTGTTTTTATCCTTTTGAATTTTGGGTCATAATTAGGTTGGGATAAGGTGTTTGTCTTGTTGGTGGTAGTATGAGGCCATTGACTAGTTAGCGGAGGGCACAAGCTAGCCAGTGTAAGCTGAAAGAACACTTTTACGGATGCAAGTGCCACCTACCAACCAATGGAAATCCACTGATCGGACGGTGGAGGGAATAGAGGTAAAAAAATTCTTTCTATACCCACTAGTCAACCTGTATACTTCCACTAGCTAGCTGATAGAAGACCTGTAGGTGCATACATTCTATCTTCACCCACCGACCAACCATTGAGGCACAATAGCTAGAATGTGATGTCATTGGTTGTGTAGTTTAGTAAGTGGATAAATCATCATTTAGCATGAAATCATGTTTAATATCCCATAGTTCGAATCTTACATCCATAATTCATATTTTCTTAGTTTAGAGGTTCTTTGGTGACATTATTGGCTCTCTCCCTCTCCTTGGTGGTGAATCTTGATGCCAATTGGAATCTTTGATCTTCGTTGGGTGTAATATGATAAGTGGATCCTTTGAAATCCATTTTTTCCCCTTCTTATCTATGTATTTGATGTTTAATGAGACTAGATTACTAGGTCTATCACAAAAATAGATAATTGATATTTTTTCATCAGATCTAGGTTCTTGAGACTATGATCTCTTATTCTACCATCATCGGTCTAAAAGGTGACATCATTTTCATCGATCTTGAGGTTGGTATCTCTATCCTATGATCTATCCCTTGGAAATTTTTTCATTCTCATGATGATTTCCTTTAGTTTTTAATATTTTAATAGGTTTTATGATTTTTGGAAATGAAAAAGGGTTTTCAAAATTGGTTTTCTTTGAATGGTGTATTTTATACACTTTAAGTGTCTGATGGAATACCTCAAAGGTGGTTTTGAAATAGAAATGGATTTTAAAGCATGGGAGCTGCATGGTATCTCAATAGAAACGTTTTTATGAAATGGAAATGGATTTGAAATGGATTTTTTGTTGGAAAATATTTTATGGAACATGATTTTATCTTCTTTTAACATAATGATGATGTAATAATACATTAGGGAAACCTTGGGGTATGGAGGAAAACTAAACATGGATGAGACCTAGTGGAGCAAGCTATCACTAGGGGAGGTTCCTTGGATTCCATAGAATCTAGGGGGTAGAATTTATGAGGAATTGAGGTTCCAAGAATTTAGGATCCATATATGCTAGCTAGTGTTCATTTTTTTGGTCTTATTGGTTTAGTTGTGTACAACTAAACATCATGTATTTTCCACTTCGGCTACTTTGAGATTACATTAAATGCATGATCTTTTGATATGATTATTTACCCAACTGATATTGTTATGTATATTGATTATTTAATGCTATATTATTTTATATATTTATGCTGCTGGATATGTGATATGTTATATTTATCTGTTTGTTTGAATATAATATGATTTTTAAAGGAATTTCATGTCACGACTCATCCCTCAGGGTCTGTGCCGTGACTACCCCAATCCCGCCTTCCATAGGCCAGTGGCTGGCTACTAGCACCGAAAGGCATATTCCATGGAACTGAGAAGACATTTCCCTTATAACCTATAAACTCACATAACCAATCACACAACAAGATACAAACACAAGAAAACTGTATAACAAAAAGAGTGATGAAAGTAAAAGGGGCGGGAATACAAGCCCAACAGTAAAGATACAAGTACAACAGATATACAATACAACTGAAGAAAGGGAAAATACAGCTACTGGATTGTCCTCTGAGGTTACTACCTAAAGGGTTGGTACAGATCGCCTCCTCAACACTCCATGTCCACCCGTCTCCTCTGTGTACCAACTCACCGTATGGTCCACCTCCGGGTACCGTCTAGTCCTGGTACTCTCAGCCCCAGTCAGCGTTGTCCATCATCTGCATCCAACACAACAAGGTGAGGGCATAATATATGGAGGTGTGAGTATAATGAAACTCAATAAGGACCCTGAGAGCCTCAAGGTCTCACAAAATCCACCAAAGATAAACCAAAATGTATGAAAATAACAGATAACCCTACATAGGTATATGCCCATACATATACCTAAGTTATCAAGTAATGCATCTCAAACATGAAGAGACACAGAGGTTATGACTCATCTCACACCAGTTATAACTTAGGTACGGTAGTAGATATTATTAGTTATATCTACTGAATCATATTACTCCGTTAAGAGGCTATGCTGCTGACCTGCATAGAATTGCTAAGAGCTGACACACACAGGATCGCTAGAAGCTGACCCACACAGGATCGCTGGAGCCGACCCACATAGGAGAGCTAGGGCTAACCCACACAGGATCGCTAGGAGTTGACCACAAAAGATCGCTAGGAGCTGACCCACACAGGATCGCAGGAGCTGACCCACAGCGGATCGCTAGGAGCTGACCCACACAGGATCGCTAGGAGCTGACCCACACAGGATCGCTAGGAGCTGACCCACACAAGATCGCTAGAATATGACCCACATAGGATCACTGGAGATGACCCACACAAGATCTCTAGGAGCTAACCCACACATGATTTCTAGGATCTGACCCACATAGGATCGCTAGGAGCTGACCCACATAGGATTGCTAAGAGAACACTCTTCTCGTAACAGCCAGCTACTGGGTTTTAGCACTAGGCTTGCTCGTCTCCGAGAGAGTCCGCTCCCCAATCCACTGGTCAATTATCCAACTGCCATGATGTCCCCTGAGGAAGTATCTCAAAGTAATTCCAACTTATAGGGGTCTCAATTCAACAGACGGCGCGTCAATCGGATGCTCGATCTTTGAGTTATTGGCCTTTTAGTCATGGGGGCCCGGTTAGATTCATGTTTGATACAACCTGATCGTACCCCATCTTAACCCAAATCTACAGTGGGGTATACTAAAAGGGACCGTCTTGCTCCAAGATTTCCAGCACCAATGACGGTTCGTCAAACATACGTTCAATGCCAAAGTTATGGCCAAAAGAATGTAAATGGGTCGTAGTGGGCCAGGGTCCGGTCCGACCCGGTCAAACCGACCCGGTCCGACCCGGTTCGGGTTGACCCGGCCTAACCCTATGGGTCCGGACCAGACCACTGGGTGGCCCCGACCATTGGGTTCGACCAGGCCCGCTGGGCAGCCCGACCCGCTGGGTCTTGCCCGACATGCCGCGAGGGGCCGCGGAGGGCTGCAGGTGGCCGTGAGGCCGCAGAGGGTGCCACGAGGTCGCGAGGACATGGGGTGGCTTGACTGGGGTTGTTCAACCAGAAGGGAAGCGGCGAATCAGGTGGAGGCTTGGACCGGACAGCGGCGACAACTTGGACGGCGGATCGGCCCGGACGGTTGCGGCGGCTCAGCCCAGACGGTGGCAGCAGCTTGGAAGGTGGTTGCGACTCGGCCCGGATGGCGGCAACAGCTCGGATGGCGGCAGAGACTCAGCTCAAACGGTGGTGGCAGATCGACCCAACAGTGGCAGCTCAGACGGTGGCAGCGGCTCGACCCGACGGCGACGGCTCGGACGACGGTGGAGACTCGGATCGGCTCAGCTGCAGACGGCGTGGAGTGGCAGAGGATGTGGGGCGGCGATGCCCGAGGGGCGGCGGTGGCCACAGACGGTGGAGCGCCATAGGGTGCGGAGGTCGTAGGGTGGCGGGGCACCGTGCCTCCATCGACGGTTCTCAAGTCCCACCAGTGAAAACTGCCGACACTGTTTTCCATCACCAAAGTCGCCTTCTTCCATCGCGAAGGATACACCATTCAAGAAGAATGACGGAGGGGTCGGACCATGTTTGTTTGACCTGAAACCTCCACGTTAGAGCAGTAGAAAGTGGCTCAATAAGAACAAGAACGTGTATGGAAGATATTTAATAAATTCAATCCCCACAACCTTCGTCAATCACTAATCCTATTCTCGCAAAAGAAACTTAGAAGGGAAGAACATGGGAACAAAACCCCTACCTCATTTGATTCGTTTATGGAGATCGTGAGGGAGAAGACGACATAGTTGGGGAGGGAAATACGATCTTGGATTGAAGATGTCCCACATTGGAGGATTTCCCGAGGAATAAATTCAAAGTCAAGGTTGGTGTTCTTCATTGAAGAGCTTTCTCCCATGTTTCCCAAAGCTCTCTCCTTTGCCAAGCCTTTTCCCCAATTCCACCAAAATGTAAAAGGTTTCCCAAAATAATAGATTATGATATCTATTATTTAGTTTTTTGGCACAGATTCAAAATAGACTAAATAATTAAATTGAGATGGCATAATAAATGTTAGAGGAGTTAAAGAGGCTCTCCCACATTTAATAAGAAGTCTGAGGGTTTCTCCATTAATGGGGAGTTCAAGGGGTTTATAACTCGGGTGGTCCCCACCACCATAACCTCTCATGGGAGGTTTTTTCGGGTGGTCCCCACCATCATAAACTTTCATGGGAGGTTTTGGTCTAGTGGTCCCCACTTCTCAACATCCACATGGAATAAAAATAAAAATAAAAGCTACACAATTTTATTTTTATTTTATTCTTCCAAGAATATGTGAAAAGATAACTTCCACCCTCAACCTACTATAGTCGAGGTGAAGGTCTTCTTAAGGGAATACTGGCACTGCGAGGTCAACAGTGCCATCAAATTTAAATTCTGAGCACCGGTTCAAAATTTAGAAAAACCCACTCGCACATTTACTGAACGTACCCGAAATAAAGTTTAGAATTTCATTCTGGACACTCTGGGCCTCAGAATTATGCACCGTCAATTTTTGCAGACTTGTAAAATTCCATTTTATTTAAAATAAATTCCATTGAAATTCTGGGTATTTACATTCTCCTCACTTCTGGACTTTACATCCCTGTAATCCACAACTCAAACTAAGGGAATAAGTGGGGGTACTGAGCATGCATCAGTTCCTCCCGATCTCATGTTCTCTCCTGGAGGTTCCTGTAGTGCTAGTGAATGCGCACCAGAGGTATCGACCGTCCATGAATGACCCGCTCATGTCGATCCTCAATCTCTACTAGAACCTCCATAAAAGTTTCCCCATCGTCGATGTCCAGCTCGCCATGGTCGATGACGTGGGAAGGGTCATTCACGTATCTCCATAACTGGGATACATGGAAGATGTCGTGCACCCAGTGAAACTGATGTGGAAGAGCTAAGCGGCAAGCCATCTTGCCAACTCTACTAAGGACCTAGAAGGGTTCAATGAATCTCGAAGATAACTTGCCACCTCGGCCAAATCTCTGTAAACCTCGTCAGGGTGAGACCCATTGAAAGACGTGGTCTCCATCCTCTAACTCTAGAGGTCTCCCTCTCCTATCGACATATGAATTCTACCTGCTCTGTTCAGTCTTCATCTGCTCTGGGATGATCTACACCTTTTCTGTGGTAGCCTGTACCATCTCTGGTCCCACTAGTGCTGACTACCCTGGGTCAGTCCAGCACAAAGGTGATCTTCAAGGTCACCCATACAACGCCTCAAAAGGTTCCATCCCAATGGTGGAGTGATAGATGTTATTGTATGAAAACTCCACCAAAAGAAAGTGATCCCCCCTAGCTGTGACCGAAGTCGAGGACACAAGCACGCAATATGTCCTCAAGGGTCTAAATGGTCTACTCAGTTTGGCCATCCGTCTGAGGATGGAAGGCGGTGCTCAAATGAAGTTGCATCCTAAAAGCCTCCTAAAACCCCTTCTATAACTAGGAAGTAAAATGTGCATCACGATAGGAGACAATCGTCAAGGGTAATCCATGTAGTTTCACAATCTACTCCACATAGAGGCGTCCCAATCTCTCTACTGAACCCTGCTCTTCGATCTGTAGGAAGTGGGATGACTTGGTGAGTCGGTCGACGATCACCTAGATAGAGTCATGACCTATGGATGTACATGGAATTCCTATCACGAAGTCCATGAATATCCCATCCCACTTCCACTCTAGGACCTCTAAAGGCCGAACCAAGCCTACTGGTACTCGATGCTCTGCCTTCACTTGCTGACAAGTGAGGCACTGAGAAACAAACACTGCTACTGCTTTCTTCATTCCTGGCCACCAGTGTTGTCATCGGAGATCCCGGTACATGTTTTCCACTCCTGGATGTACCACTAGAGGGGATGCGTGGAACTCCCTCAACACTTCCTCCCGAAGTGACACTGGCACCATGGTACGTCCCCTGAAGAGGATGACGTGCTCCCCACCTTCAAAAAATCCATCAGGTGCCTGTCCTGTGGATATCTGAGCATGTTGTGCCTTACAGTCAGAGTCCCCATGCTACGCCTCCTTGACTCGCTAAAGAAGTGGGGGAGTGACTGTAAGAGACTAAAGGAAAGTTTCTCCATCTATAACCACCAAGGATATCTGGAAAGCAGCTAGCTACTCCATCGCCTCGCCTAACAGTTGTATACCAGTCCTCCTGCTGAGTACATCTGCTACAACATTCCCCTTCCCAGGAGTATAGACTATCTCGAAGTCATAGTCCTAGAGGAACTCAATCCAACGTCGATGTCTCAGGTTCAGGTCCTTATGAGAGAAGATATATCTAAGAATCTTGTGATCAGAGTACATTTTAAAATGCTCAACCATCAAGTAATGTCGCCAAATCTTCAAGGTGAATACCACTGCTGCTAAAACCAGGTCATGGGTAGCATTTTTCTTCTCATGCTGTCTCAGCTATCGAGAACTATATGAAATCAATACTCTCTCCTGCATCAAGACTCATCCGAGTTCAGTCCCTGATGTGTCACAGTAGACTATGTACCCTATTCCCTATTCTGGAATCCTCAAGATGGGGGCACTAGTCAGCCTCTGCCTCACTTCCTGAAAACTTTGCTGGAATCTCTCTGACCACATGAAGGGTTTCCCCTTCTTCATCAAGTCTGATAGTGGTGTGGAAACTCTAGAGAAATTTGGCACAAATCTCCAGTAGTATCCGGCCAAACCCCGGAAACTTCGTACCTCCGTCACACTCCTGGGTGGCTCCCAAGAAAGTACCGCCTCAATCTTCACTAGATAATCTACAACTCCAGCCTCTGATATGACATGTCCTAGAAAGTGAACCTCTCAGATCAAGAACTAGAACTTCAAGATCTTACCATAAATATGGTGTTGTCAGAGTGTGTCCAGTAATAACTGCAAATGACAGGCATGCTCCTCCTCAGTAGCTGAGTAGATCAGAATGTCATCGATGAAGACTACTACAAAGCGATCAAGGTATGGCTGAAATATCATGTTCATGAGTCCCATGAACATTTCTAGATAATTGGTTACACCTAATGGAATAACCAAGAACTCATAATGGTTATACCAACATATGAAGGTCGTCTTCTGCACATCCTCATCTTATACTCTAAGCTAGTGATAGCCTGATCTGAGGTCTATCTTTGAGAACCACTGTGCTCCCTTTAGTTGATCAAAGAGGTCTTCAATCCTCTGAAGTGGGTACTTTTTATTCACGGTCACCTGGTTTAGGCACTGATAGTCGACACAAAGTCTCAAGTTCCCATCCATCTTCTTGGTGAATAGAATCGGGGCTGTCTAAGGGGAAACACTAGGCCGAATGAACCCCTTCCCCTACAAGTCCTCTAGCTACACCTGTAGCTCACGAAACTCCATGAGAGTCATCTGATACGATGGTGTAAATATCATTGCCATCCCAGGGTACAAGTCAATGTAAAAGACCACCTCTTTGCGAGGAGGTAGACCCAAAACATCATCAGAGAAGACATCTGTGTACTCGTCCACCACTACAGGATAATTCGAACTGTCCATATCAACCGCTCCAAGGGTAAGGCTAGGCAACTGATGTGTAATCGGTTGTAACCTCCTTCGGGTAAGTCCATCCTAGGATAAAAAGGCTCCCATATCACTAGTGAAGGTAAACCTAGTCCCATCCATGCAGACACACCACACTTTGCGCCTAATACAGTCTTTCTGAGGATGGAGTATAGATAACTAGTCCATACCAAAGATGGTATCGTAAGACCTCTACACTGCTACTAGGAGATCCCAGCCGAAGATCTTTCCTCCTAGAGTAAGCTCACACTGCTGGAACCCATTCATCATTGTCAAATCCACTCTCGTAGGAGTCCTTAGCTGTAAAGATCTATCCAACGGCTCCATCGGAATCTCCGAGCTCCGAACGAGTGCAGTGGAAATAAAAGAATGACTGGAACCTGTGTCTATAAGTACTGTAGCTAAGGTGGAGTAGACACAGATCGTACCTCGTATCATATCTAGAGCTCCATGATCATAGGACTTAGCTGCCTGGAGCTGAGCTCGCCCCTATCCACCTGCTCCTTACGGTTGGGGTGTACCTCCTTGTGGTGGTGGCAGTAACATCTCGAATCGTCGCCCACCGCCAGCTGCATGGCTAGCTCCTCTTCCATGTATGCCTGCTCCCTGTGAACCTCCTTGGTTGAATCTATGTCTCTATCTGGGTGGTCCTTCAACCATGTGCTGATCATCTGTACAACTGTACAGACAGTCATGAGCCATGTGACCCTGTCTGTCGCATGCGTAACACTGCCCACTCCGGGTATGACTGGCTCTGCCTCGGGTGCCCCGCACAACTGATCCTGAGTCATGAGGTCATCCACCTATATATCTGGTCCTCTTGGACCTCTACGACATCTGTCTGTTTCCAGCTACAGAAGACTCTGCTACATGATTACTGGTGGTGGATCTCACTACTGGTGACTACTTAGCAAGGAAACTCTCCACTAAGATGGATCTCTATAAAACCACCGCCTACTTCGGGATGCTGAGTGAGATCATCGAAGCCCTGATCTCCCACCTGAGTCCCTGCTCGAAGGTTTAGGCCCTAAAGAAAGGGTCTCAAACCATATCAGTGGAGTAGCTTGAGAAGTCATTGGACCTCGTTGAGTATTGAGCTATAGTCATGCTACCCTACTGCAGATATAGAAGCTCATATATGCGCACAACGTGAAGAGTCATTGGAACAAACTCTACCCAAAACAGGCTCTCGAGGTCTTCCTAGAGAAGCGTTACCTTGTCGTGAACCAGGAGCATCAAGCACCACCATCTTCCCGCTGCTGCCTGTAGAAGGCTGGTAGCAAGGATCACCATGAGATCGGCTGGTGTCCCTACCAGTCGGAAGACTCTCACTATAGCCTCCAACCAATCCTCAGCTGCCTATGGGTCCATCTATCCCCTATACTTGGGTGGCCTCTGGTGCTGAAACTCATGCAATGCGCTCAAGAGGCGTGCACCGTCTGCTGCTGGGGCTGGTGGAATCGGTGGACCAATGGGGTATGGTACTGCTAGTTCCACCGCTGGTGCCTCTACTGGAAAAGGTCCCTGGACTAAGGCCTCGTCGCTTGGTGGGATATCAGTACGTGCTACTCTCAGAACCCTAGCTAGATATTTGCATGGAGGAATCCTGAAAAGAAACAGGTGCTCCATGATCAATTAGTTATACGTAGTGAGATGACTTAAGAGATCACAAAGAAAACTCTTGAAAACACGCTCACAATAAGTGTTTTCATGCACTGAGTCAGAAATCAGATGTCAGGGTCCTGGTGTATGGATACGTCGACCACCACACCAATACTAGACTCCCTAAACTAATAACCACACTCACTACACTTAACAATATTGACATTAAAAAGAAATATTTGATTTCTATGTTCTGTGGTAGAACCAACTCCTCTGATACCAATTTTTCATGACCCGTCCCCCGGGGCCCGTGACGTGACTACCCCAAGCTCGCCTTCCATAGGCCAGGGACTGGCGACTAGCATCGAAAGACGTATTCCCTAGAACTGGGAAGGTATTGCCTTTATAACCTATAAACTCACGTAACCAAGCACACAACAAGATACGAACACAAGAAAACTATATAACAAAAAGAGTGCTGAAAGTAAAAGGGGTCGGAATACAAGCCCAACTGTAAAGATACAAGTACAACTGAAATACAATACAACTAAATAAATAGAAAAGATATATACTGGATCATCCTCTGAGGTTCTTACATGAAGGGTAGGTATATATCGCCTCCTCAGCACTCCACGTCCACCTATCTCCTCTGCGTACTGACACACCGTATGGTCCACCTCTGGATACCGTCTTGTCTTGGTACTCCCAGCCGCAGTCAGAACTGTCCATCGTCTACATCCAACACAAAAATGTGTGGGAATAACCCGTGCATGGGTCAGTATAATGATACTAAGTAGGGACCCCGGGACCCTAAAGGTCTCACAAAATCCACCAAGGATAAACTATAAAGTATAAAAATAACAGATAATCCTACTTAGGTATATGCCCATAAATATACCTAAGTTATAAAGTAATCAATCTCAAACATGAAAAAAATAGAGGTTCTAACTCAGATCACACCAGGTATAACTTAGGTACAATAGTAGAGATGATTAGTTATATCTACTAAATCATCTTACTTTGTTAAGAGGCTCTGCTACTGACACACACAGAATTGCTAGGAGCTGACCCACACATGATCGATGGATCTGACCCACACAGGATCTCTAGGAGCTAACCCACATAGGATTGCTAGGAGATGACCCACACAAGATCGCTAGGAGCTAACTGACACATGATCTCTGGATTTGACCCACACAGGATCACTGGAAGCTGACCAACACAGAATCTCTAAGAGCTAACCCACATAGGATCGCTGGAGCTAATCCACATAGGATCTCTAGGATCCGACCTACACAGAATAGCTAGGAGCTGACCCACAAAGGATCTCTAGGTGCTGACCCACACAAGATCTCTAGGAGCTGACCAACACAAGATCACTAGAAGAGAACTCTTCTTGTCACAACAAGCTAGCAGGTTTCCTCACTAGGCTTTCTCGTCTCCGAGAGAGTCCACTCCCCAAGCCACTAGTCAATTATCCAACTGCAATAATCTCCCCTGAAGAATTATCTCAAAGGACGGCCACAGACAGCACGTCAATCAGATGCCTGGTCTAGGAGTTATTAGCCTTTTAGTCCCACATGCTCAGTTGGATTCGTGCTTGATCTAACCCGAATGTACCCTATCTTAACTTAATTCTTAAGTGGGGTATACTCAAAGGGACTATCTCGCTCCAAGATTTCTAGCACCACTAACAGTTCATCAAACGGACGTCTGATGCCAAAGTTATGGTCAAAATAATGTAAATGGGTCTTAGTGGGCCCAGGTTTGGTCAGACCTGATCGAACCAACCCAGGCCGGCACACTGGGTCCAGCCCGGTAGGCCATGAGGGGCTACAGAGGGCCGCGAGTGACTGCGAGGCCGAGGAGGTTGCTGTGAGAGTGCGAAGATGCAGGGAATATTGGCCAGGGTGGTTCGGCTAGAAGGACGGTGGCGACGGATCAGGAGGTTTCTTGGCCTGGATGGAGGCGGCGGCTCGGATGGCGGCTCGGCCCGGCGACAGCGGCTCAACCCAAATGACAGGGGAGACTCGGCCAAGACAATGGAAAAATCTCGGACCGGCGGTGGCGTCTTAGACAACGGCGATGGCTCATACGGCGGCGACGGCTCGGCCCGGTGACGACGGCTCGGACAGTGGCAGCGACTCAGATTGGCTTGGATGGGGATGGAGTGAAGCGGCAGTGTCTTCGGGGCAGTGATGGCTACGGGGCGGTGGTGGCCGTGGATGACAGAGCATCATGGGGTGCGGAGGCCGTAGGGTGGCTGGCCACTGTGCCTTCGTCGGCGGTTATTGAGTCCCACCGGTGCCAACCACCGGCACCGGTCTCCATCACTAAAGTCACCTTTTTCGATCGCAAAGGATACACCATTCAAGAAGAATGATGGAGGGGTCAGGCCATGTTTTTTTGGCCCAAACCCTCTGCATTAGAGAATTAGCAAGAGGCTCAACAAGAACAATAGCGTGTATGGAAGATATTTAATAACTTCAATCACCACAACCTTCGTCAATCACTAATCCCATTCCCACAAAATAAACTTGAAAGGGAAGAACATGGGGACAAAACCCCTACCTTGTTTGATTCATCGACGCAGATCGTGGGGGAGAAGATGACGTATTTGGTGAGGGAATGACGATTTTTTATTAAAGTCGTCCCACATTGAAGGATGTCCTGAGGAAGAAATTCGAAGTCGAGGTCGGCATTCTTCGTTGGAGAGCTTTCTCCCAAGTTTCCCAGAGTTCTCCCCTTTGACAAGACTTTACCCCAATTCCACCAAAATGTAAAAGGTAGCCCAAAATAATAGATTATGATATCTATTATTTAGTTTGTTGGCAAAAATTCAAAATATACTAAATAATTAAATTGAGTTGGCATAATAAATGTTGGAGGAGTTGAAGAGGCTTTCCCACATTTAATAGAAAGTTTCAGGGTTTCTCCATTAAAGAAGAGTTCAAGGGGTTTATACCTCAGGTGTTCCCCACCACTATAACCTCTCATGGGAGGTTAGTTCGGGTAATCCCCACATTCATAACCTCTCATGGGAGGTTTAGGTCTGGTGGTCCCCAATTCTCAACATCCACATGGAATAAAAATAAAAGAAAGCTACACAATTTTATTTTTATTTTATTCTATCACGAATATGTGAAAAAATAACTTCCACCCTCAACCTACTATGGCTGAGGTGAAGGTATCCTTAAGCGAATAGTACTGCGAGTTCAACGGTGCCCTTAGATTTCAATTTTGAGCACCGGTTCAAAAGTTAGAAAAACCCGCTAACACGTTTACTGAACGTACCCAAAATAAAGTTCAAAAATTCATTTTGGGCACTCTGAGCCTCAGAATTATGCACTGTCAATTTTCACAGAATTTTAATATTATCATTTATCTTAAAAAAATTACATGGAAATTCTGGGTATTTACATGTCATATTTTTAAAAAGAACCCAAAAGAGGATTTTTATATGGAATTTTTTTTATTTAAAAGTATTTTAGAAATCTGTATTAAAAAAGAACTAATGGGTGAACTTGGAAAGTAATTGTATATATTTCTTAGTGGTATCCTACTGGTCTTTATCAATCATACCCTTATTTTTCCTTTGGAAATTTCTAGACTTAATTTTGATGGATAGAGGTTAAGGTAAGAACATCATGTAGAGGAATACTCTTTTAAGTCTTTCTATGTTTCTAGTGGGTTGGGATGGTGGTAACATAAGGTCACATGGTTGGAACCATGGGTTGTTTCAGGTTCCATGATTTTTATAGTCTTTTAGTTATTCACTAGGACCATGTTATCTGACTTTTGGATGTCAAATTTATGGTTATGTTATTTTTGACATATAATATATTCTAGTTATATGTTGTGATAATCTATTTTCTTCTTTATTATCATATTTTTTTGATATTTAAATAATTCCAATTTTCTATTTATATGATTTCTAGGTTCTTGTCACTAGCCCATAGTGATTGGGATTACATTTCAGATCCTGTGGCTGGCCAATTCGAGTGATGTTATGGGTTGAACTAGGTTGGTTTATTAGAAATTGGCTTCAGAGCCAGGATATGTTAAATCCCATTATCATGCTTGTATATCAAACTCTTATGTCTAGGGTTTATCAATAGATTGGATATAGGTCTATCAGAACTTTAGAGGTATCATGGGAGCATTCTTGGACTACTCACATTCATGACGAGACTTGAGTTACCATGGGTAGTCTGAGGTTTTCTAGTGTTATTGATTATGGTTTTAATGTTTTGGATTCAGTTATTTAAATTAATTTTTATGATAATGGAATTGAATTATATTATATATAGTTTTGATATTTTTATTTTTTAGATCATGTCTCTGTAAGAACCCAGTTCTTCCTTTAAGGTAAAGATCTTTCCTTTTTAGTTTATACTTAAGAAAATGGGAGAAAAGAGGTCAAGGGATGACTGTAGGAATATTACATGACATGACTGGGAACTACATGCCATGTACTTATAGGTACACACCATGTATGTAAGAATACATTCCATGTAATCCTAGTATATGACCATGTAGTGGTTTGGCTAGATACTATACATACATGGTGTGTAATGTCAAGTACACATGGTGTACTTTTTTTATTAGTCAAATCAAGTAGCATCCTTGTTTTTCATATACTCACTGATAGATACACACAAATATTGGGTGGTCTCATACTGGGATTTATTTCTCACAACCTGTTTGGGTCATGCTTTTGGGACTAAACAGATTATATTGTTGCAGTGGTCAATAAGGGAAATTTCCCTTCTACAGGTACTTGAGATGTTGTTTAGGATTTAGAGAGCATGGGAACAAGCCAAGGATTGAAATACTTCTTAGTTTCCTCTGTTTATTTTTCTTTTGGAACATATATTGTGGATTCATGCAGTGTACCTATTATGGATGTTTTCTTAGAACATACCATGCAGCACCATATTTTGTATGGAATGATTCGTTATTATTTATCTTATCAGTATCACATTGTTTATTTTAGATGTATGCTTTTTACTACTTCTACTATTGTATTATTATTTATTTCACTATGTTAAACTCTTCCAATGAGGTCATAGTTTCCCCACTATCACACCCTAGGTCCTTGCTGCTAGTCGAAAACCTCTGGCATTTGGGGAAATACGCTTGAGGCTATGTGGACAATCGGGTATGGGGCACCAGTTGAGTAACATCTGGTTTTGGGACGTTACAAAGTGGTATCATAAGATTTATTTTCTGGTTTTCTATATTGTTTGGAAATGATAAATAGAAATGGAAATTCAAGGGATTTGGTACTAATTTGTGGATGGGAGTAGCTACACCGCGTACAAGGTAAAGCCAAATTACCACAAATGAAATTGAAACTTTTGGATGTTGAGCTATTATAGTTTATTTGATTTCACCATTGGGCGATTCACTTGTTTTGTGATGTTATTATTGATACTATTTTGGTTTTTTTTTGAAACTCTATGATATGAGGGTATTCCATCTCATGAATCATATAGTCACTTGTTAGAAATCACATTCCATGCATTCTTGCTATGCCATTTAGAGAGAATTACTGATTTCATGCTGTTGTGATAGATTTTGTGCTACATAACATGTTTTTGTGATAAGTACCATGATAGATATGCCTAATATTGTGATAGGGGTATTGGTATGTGTTATCGTTGAATTGGATGGATGCCAAACTTTGGTCCCTAAGGAGTATGGGCCCTCTTGGATCGAAATTTGGTGGATCACATTTCAGCCATGGGATATATATTTTGGTGTTATGTTCTATATGTGGATGCTAAGCTTTGATTCTCGGAGAGTCTGGGACCCCACATATCAGAATTTGTGACACTATTTCTTTATTTTGTAAAAATAGGGGTTTTGGGGAAGTTTCTAGGGCTTACTGTCTAAAAACCCAGACAACAGACAGGTGGTCCTATGAACACACTGAAACGCACGACTGATTGTCGCCTATCGACCGTTCAAGGTTCCGGTGCTCTGCTAATGTGTATAGCAGCACTCAGGTCGAATCCTCGGCGATGGTACTTCGTAATAGTCGTTTGTTTTTAGTTAATTGTATTCTGATTGGGGTTTTTTTTGCAGAGCTTATGAAATAATTTATGTATGATGTTTGATTTAACAAACTGATAAATATTGGGGTGAGTTTATTATTAGGGAGTTAAGCTTGTGATATCCTTGCGATTTTCTTTATATTGCAATTAAATTAACACCCACTTCACAAGTTGACGTCGATTAGAATTCCTAAGTGTTAAAGCTTTAATCCAAGCCTTAACTTAACTTGGATTCTAAAATAAATCATTAATTGTTTATGGTAGTGTATTTATGGTTCCAATAATCCATGGAAACCACATTCTAAACAAAATATGTCATTAATCCATGACATATTAAGTCCAACATACACAATGTTAAATTAACGAATACTCATCGAGAAAATACTCTCAATCACTTAACATCCCTAAATTTTGACTCACCCCAATGATATATTTACTTATACATTTGGGTGTTTAATATTCTGGTTATAATAATTATGATGATAAATTAAGAATAGAAGAAAAAGAAAGGGATTAGAAAAGAGTGGTACGTCGAACACACACACACACACACGAACAATGATGATAATTAAAAATAGATTTTTGATTGAATGAGGAAGCAAAATAAGGGAAGGATATTCAACTGAATTTAAACTATTTTAAGAACATAAATATTAAACTACAGAAGGTGGATGATAATAAGAGGTATTTAATAAGTAACTTTCATTAAAACAGAATTACAAAGAAAGAGACTTACAAAATTACAAAAACGAAGAACACAAAATTAAGTGAAAACAAAGAGAGGAGGAAAGGTCTCTCAAGTAAAAAATTGAGTATGAAAGATCCTCCCAAGCCTTTTTCAAGGCCTTTTTCGTTATAATATGTTCTCCTCTCTTCTTAAATGCCAACCCTTTTTAAAGGAGAGGAGGGGATGTATTTATAGCCCAAGGTGGTGGACTGTTTACATTCCATAAATACCCCTCCACTTGACTCGAATATATGGACATAAAGAAAGCAAAATCTCTAGAAATCTAATTCTTAAAATTTGTATATCATAAAGTTTTCAGACTACTCTCAAACTTTGGAGTCATTTGGACTTAAGGATCAAAAATTATGGCTGGTTTATTAAACAAAGTAAAACTGTCCATTTCAATCCAGTCTTTTTGAAGTCCAGAATGTGAAAGGGTTTTTGAATATGAAGCTGCCTTCAAATCCGAATGGGTTCTTCAAAAAAGTCTTCCACTTATATCTCCTATTTCACACTGAAAAATCTCAGCTCGATTTGATGCTTACATCATGTGATATTTCATTCATACTATACTAATTTTAATTCTTAGCCAGAATGGTGGGCTAGAATTCAAAGATTCATTTGGGCCCCTTGGTCTTAGATTTGGGCCCTGAAATTTTTATCCCAGATGATATGTAGTGTCCCCAGAATTATGGTGGATAGTTAATGTTTTTGGACTTCTGGATTGAGCCCAGTAAATCAATCTTCAAGGCTGGTCCAGTTTGTTCACAGATTCTTTGGTCTTGTTTGTGAGGACCATATGACCCTTCAAATCGCAGAATTGGCTCATGGTACCTTCTAATGAAATGTTTTATATTGAAAGGAGAATCCTAAAAAACAAGAACCACATAATTTTGATCAGTATAGTGATAGTTATTATTAAAATATTAAAATGACTCAATTGGACTACTTCTAAAAATGCTCAAAAATTATACTTAATATTAAAACATTAATATTTCACACAAATTATGCACATTTCATATAAAATCAGTAAATAGGGAATATAATAAGTCATGAGAATATTAATAACATCAACTCCCCCACAATTATATTTGTGCATGTCCTCATGTGCAACAAATATAAAAACATGACAAAATCATTTTTACTCACCAACAAATTTTAAAATTTTGTTTTCTCCAATAGGGGGAGGTTTATACTATTTCACTCATCCATTTTGAATTCCACCACAAGTTGTTATAGAAAAAATGTTTCAAAACTAATTCATTTTTTTCATGCTCAAATTTAGAAATGGAAAACGTGGACACTCAAAACTCACACCTCTCAAGATGATAAAATTTATTTGTGGAGGTTCACTCTTTCACCAACCAAAAGTAAAAATCTTGGAGTTTGAAAAGAGATCTCAGCTTACAATTTCTATCCAAAGTTCACAAGAATCAAGAGGTCTTTTTAATGGTTTTTTTGTGGCTAGGGGACGGTAGGAATATAATGTCCAAAAGAGATAAGAAGAGGGTTAAAATACCAACATAGAAAAAGCAATGCACATTTTTTTGAAATAAAACATGGAAGAAAATGAAAACACATATTTACAAAGGAATGATTGTGTGAAGAAATACACAATAGAGGAAAAAAATATGAAGGTACTGAGAAGATGAAATATTTACAAAACACAGAACTTCTCCCAATAAGAATATAATGCAAGTGTTCCTTTTCCCCCTTTTTTTCTCTTTGTTTTTTCGAAAGTTGAACTTGGAAAAGATCTCACACTCATAACCCAACCCATGATTGATCTACTCATTACACTAATTGTAATAGTTATAACAAGATCAAAGGTTTAGGAAGAGTGATTTTTGACCTACCCAAGACACAACCCATTTTTTCATTTTTTTTGATTGATTTTTTTTTTATTTTGATTGATTTTGAATTTTTTTTGAACACTTTTCAATATCATTTGTACAATACATTCCCAAATACCACTGAATGACAACCTCCCCCCACACTAAAATGGATGCTTTCCCTCAAGCATATGATAACACAACAGAATGTAAGGTAATGATACCCAAAAATTAAATCCATTCCCCCCCACACTTAAATTTCAAAAACTTATGCAATGAAAATCCATGTTGATATTGGGTGGGATAAGGTATTGGGCTTGTAATGTGGATATCAAAGAAAAGGTTTTCATAGGCTTGAAGGGGATTTCAAAAGGAGGATTAATGTAAAGGAAATGGGAGGCTATTTGGCTATTGTGATTCTCATGTGGTTCAGAAAATGCCTCTATCATATTAATACACACTAAGGTAGGAAATTCAGCTCGAAGGTTCACAAACTCAAGACTCACAAATGGGGGTGAAAACACACATTTTGAAAAGATGTCCATAGGTGGCCTTGGCGTGAAAGCAAATGTTTGTTCTCACGGTTGGAAAAAATCATTTTCCAAATAAAAAACTGATCATTCAAAATGTGTTGGTTTTGACACAAAATTATTTATCCAAAGTCATAATGAAAATAAATTTTTTTTTGAGATGTAAAAATGTCTGTTAAATCCCCAAAATGGTTGGACAAACTTTCAAAACATGATGGTGAGTAAGCATGACTCTTATTTTTTGTATTTTTTTAAGTGATTGTGTTTTTTTGGTTTTTTTTAGTTTTTAAGGTTTTTTTAAAATACACACCCACAAAATAAAGAAAAAAAAGGGTTTGATGAAGAAAGTAGTAAAAAAATGAAAGATAGATGAAGAAGAAGAAAGAGGTAGAGAGAGGAAGAGATAGAGAGATAGTTAAAGGGAAAGAGGTTCCCCTTGGTTTAGATTTGGTGGGTCGTCGTCTCCATTCGGTGGTGGGTTGACTGGAGAAGTTGGGTATCCAATGGAAGGAGATTATGATCCAAGATTGTGTGTCCTCTCATAGTGATGCTTTAATCGATGTCCATTAACCATGAATGTCCTTTTGGAAGAGGGGTCTTGGACTTGCACTGCACCAAATGGGTAAAAATTAGTAATAACAAAAGTACCTTCCCAAAGAGAATTAAGCTTACCTGGGTGAAGTCGGAATCGAGAATTGAAGAGCATTACCTTTTCACCTTCATGAAATACCTTTCTCAGGATGTGTCTGTCATGGAGTACCTTAGACTTCTCTTTGCACAGATTGGAATTCTCATAGGATTCAAGTCAAAGCTCCTCCAGTTCAGCCAATTGCAACAATATTTCTTCACCAGATTTTTCACAATCAAAATTACAGGTTTTCACAGCCCAAAAAGACTTATGTTGGATTTCAACTGGTAAGTGACATGCTTTACAAAAAACTAGCCTAAAAGGAGACATCCCAATGGGTCTTTTATAGGCAGTTCGATAAGCCCAAAGGGCTTCACCAAGTCTCTCAGGCCAGTCTTTTCTGGTGGGCTTAACAATTCTCTCAAGTACCCTTTTCACTTCTCTATTAGAGAGTTCAGCCATGCCATTTTTTTGAGGGTGATATGCAGTTTAATTTTTATGTACAACCCCATTCTTTTTCAGAAGAGCTTCCATGGTTCTATTACAAAAATGGGTTCCTAAGTCACTGATCAAGGCACGTGGTGTTCCAAATCTTTGGAAGATGTGGGTTTTTAGGAACTCACTAACAGTATGAGCATCATCCTTCCTAGTGGGTTTGGCCTCAACCCACCTTGAAACATAATCGACCGCACGAATAATATATGAGAATCCATTGGAAGGGGGAAATGGTCCCATGAAATTGATGCCCCAAACATCGAAGATTTCACAAAAGATTAAAGGCTTTTGGGGAATTTCATTTCTTTTGGAGATTGTGCCGAACTTTTGGCCAGTGGGACATGATTGACAGAACTCATGTGAGTCCTTGAAGAGTGAAGGCTAGAAGAATCCAGAGTCTAGGACCTTTCGCGAGGTCCTTTGTGGTCCAAAGTGGCCACCTCCGGGAAGTGAGTGACAGAATTCTAATATGAAAGAATGTTCATTTTCATCGACACATCTCCTTATTACCATGTCAGCCCCAGTTTTCCAAAGTTTATTTTATTCCCAAAAATAGTATTTTGAATCACTTTTCAACTTCAATTTTTTTTCTTTTAAAAACTTTTCAGGAAAAACACCAGAAACCAAATAGTTTAAAATTGGGGCATACATTGGTAACTTTGGAGTGAGAGACGAAAGTTTCTCAATGGGGAATTCAGGATCAATGATTTCTGAATGAGAAGAATTAGAAATTCTACTCAAGTGATCAGCCACAGGGTTTTCTTTTCCTGGTCTATCTTTTATTTCAAGGTCAAATTATTGGAGAATTTGGATCCATCTTATTAGCCTCGGTTTGGAATCACTTTTCTTGAGCAAGAAATTTATAGCAGAATGGTCTGTGAAGATGATGATTTTGCTACCTAAGAGATAGGACTGGAATTTATCTAAGGCAAAAAAACTACTAAAAGTTCTTTTTCAGTGACAGTGTAGTGAGATTGAGTTTCATCCAATGTTTTAGAGGCATAATAGATGACATGAGGAATTCTTTCTCTTCTTTGACCAAGAACAGCCCCAACAGCTCTATCAGAAGCATCACACATCAATTCAAAGGGTAAGGACCAATCAGGGAGTTGGATTATTGGGGCATACGTGAGATCAGTTTTGAGTTCAATGAAGGCTCTCTTGAAAACCTCATCGAAATGGAAAGTGACATCATTTTTGAGAAAACGAGTGAGTGGGAGGGAAAGTTTACTGAAGTTGTGGATGAATCTCCGATAGAAACCGGCATGACCGAGGAATGAACAGATGTCTCAAACAGAAGTGGGTTCATTTAGTGATTGTATCACTTCAATTTTGGCTGGATCAACTTCAATACCATCTTTTGAAACTATGTTCCCTAGAACAATCCCATTTGTAACCATGAAGTGACATTTTTCAAAATTTAACACAAGGTTACACTTGACACACTTTTGAAGGAATAGAGAGAGTGAATGAAAACAAGATTCAAATGCCTCACCATAAATGGTGAAGTCATCCATGAATACTTCCATGCAGTGTTCAATGAATTCTGAAAAGATACTCATCATACACCTTTGGAATGTTGCAGGAGCATTGCAAAGTCCAAAAGGAATTCTTCTATATGCATATGTTCCAAAGGGGCATGTGAAAGTAGTCTTTTCTTGATCTTGAGGTGTGATTGAAATTTGAAAATAGCTAGTGTATCCATCAAGAAAGAAATAGTTTTACTTTCTAGCCAATCTTTCTAGCATTTGATCAAGGAATGGAAGAGGATAGTGATCTTTTCGGGTTTCAACATTCAATTTCCTGTAGTCGATGCACACACGCCATTTGTTCTTCACTCGAGTTGTGACTACCTCCCCATGTTCATTTGTGACAATAGTTATCCCACACTTCTTTGGTACAACTTGAATTGGACTAACACATTCACTATCAGAAATTGGGTAGATAATACCAGCTTGAAGAAGCTTGGGGATCTCTTCCCTAACTACCTCAAGGATGAGTGGATTGAGTCTTCTTTGTGGTTGTCTAATTGGTTTGGATGACTCCTCCAGATGGATGTGATGCATGAAAAGGGCAGGGTTGATTCCTGGTATGTCATCTAAGGTCCAACCTAAGGCCGTTTTATTTTCCTCTAACACTTGAACATGTTTGGACTCCTCGGTTTCAGTAAGTGAAGAAGATATAATGACAGGATAAGAGTGATCATGGAAAAGGAATGCATATTTCAGGTGTTCAGGAAGAGGTTTCAGATCTGTCTCATCTTTTATTTGTGGGTTAGACATCTCAGGAATGGATGAAGGGATTTCAGTTGCTTCAGATTCATTTTACTTAGTACTGTCCAAGGTAGAGTAGTAGAGATCAGAGTTGACGTGGGATTCAAGAGAGTTTTCAAGTTCCTCTAGATTGATGGAGTCTATGAATGAGAGGTCCACATAAACTTCACCATTTATGACTTGGTTAATCATGGTGCAAATTTCACAAGATCCTTTATCATCATAACAGGATGAACATGATGGAATGGGGTTCAATTGACTCTTAGAAGTGTCCTCAGAAGCATGGATTGAGATTGCAGAGTGATCCTCAGATGGGTATCGCTTGGCTTGGAAAATGTTGAACTTGACCAGTTGGTCACCGAATTCCATGGATAAGATGCTTGAATGGACATCAATCTTGGTCCTCGTAGTCATGAGGAATGGTCTTCCTAGAATTAGGGGAGATCGAGAAGAGTTCGTCTCACCTTACATGTCAAGAACATAGAAATCAGCAGGGAAGATAAGATCATTGACTCGGACAAGGACATCCTCAATTATTCCCTCAGGACTGGTTGTGCTTCGATTGGATAACTAAATGACAACACCTTTTGGGTGAAATGGACCTAGACCAAGGTTGGAGAATATGGATTTGGGCATGACATTAATTGAGGCTCCTAGGTCTATGAGTGCATCATCAAAGTTGGAACTTCCAATTTGGCATGGGAATGTAAAGGTCCCTGGATCTTTGCACTTTATGGGAATAGATTGCTGGGTGGAAACATTTTCAAAGGTCCTAAGTTTCCTCTTGTGGGTACACAACTCCTTGATAAACTTGGCATACTTAGGAATTTGTTTTATGGCATCTAAGAGGGGAATGTTTACTTCAACACGTCTAAACATGTCGAGCATTTTAGGACCGGGTTCAAATGACTTCCTTGGTTTAGAAATAGCTTTAGTAAAAGGAATTGGATTCCTAAGTGGAATGCAAGGAGGTGATGGAATGGATTCAAGTTCCTTTTAAATTTCCTTTTTCTTTTCATTTTCTAGGTCAACATTCAAAAGAGGGTTTGAGGATTTATCTTGAGGCATAGCAAGTTGCTTTCCTGATCTAAGTGAAATTGCACTTACATTACCCTTGGGTTTGGGTAATGGTTGAGCTGGGAGTTGGGAAGAATTTGATTGTTGTTGCTGGCTCAGGTGGGATGCAAGTTGACCTATTTGAGTTTCAATGTTTTTAAGGATAGAATGGGTGAAGGAGGCAAGATCTTCCACTGCACTTTCCCATGGTTTCTTGGAAGAATAGGCTTGTCCCGGATTGGGATTGGCTTGATTTTGGTTCTTGGGAAATCAATTGTATTGGTTTTGGAATTGGGAAGGCTCACTGGGATGATGGAATCCAGGAGGAGGATTGTTCCTTTGAGGTTGAGGAACAAAAGGATAAGGTTGATGGAAGTTACCAACACCTTGACCATATTGAAACTGGTTTGGGTTTTGAGGAGGTAATTGAGGGGGATGAGATATGGGATTACCATACCTAAGGCCTTGGTTATAGGAAGAAGAGAAGGGCTCAGAGTGAGGTTGGTTGAAGTTTCTAACAAACTGACCTGATAGTTGAGGGTTGGTGTTCCGTTGAGTATATGTTGCATTGAGTTCCATTGGTCCAGATGAATTGGATTGATCCTCTTGAAGTTGTGGACATGTGTCAGTTGGATGAGATGGAGAGTTGAAGATTCCATAGTTTTTGACAGGTCCAGGAAACATTGATTGTGGAGAAGACGTGGTTGGGGATTTGGTGGCCACAACTAGTTGTCGCACAAGACCTGTAAGTTCACTCATCCACTCGGTCATCTTGTTTGGCTCAATTGTTTGATTATCTTGGGCATGTTTGACTTGAGCATGTTCTCAAGTATGGAATTTCTATGTGTTTGCAGCCATGTTACTTATGAGATCTCTTGCAGCTGCGGGAGTTTTATCAACCAGAGCACCGCCACTTGCGGCATCAATGAGAGTTCTCTCCATAGCCAATAACCCCTTATAGAAGTATTGTATCAAGATTTGGTCAGGAATTTGGTGGTGTGGGCAGGTTGCAACAAGCTCTTTGAACCTCTCCCAGTACTCATGGAGTGATTCACTTGGTAATTGACGTATACCACTTATTTTCTTTCGGATAGAAGCAGTACGAGAAGTAGGAATGAATTTTTCTAAGAAAAGTCACTTCATGTCATTCCATGTGATTATGGAACCAGGAGAAAGGTAGTAGAGCCATGACTTAGCAGTGTCAGATAGGGAGAAATGGAATTCTCGAAGTTTGATTTGTTCTTCAGAAACCCCTTGAGGCTTCATGGAAGATCACACCACTTGGAACTCTTTAAGGTGGAGATGTGGATCCTCACCAGCTAGCCCATGGAAATGAGGAAGAAGATGAATCAAACCCGATTTGAGTTCGAAGTCAGCCTCTATATTTGGATATTGAATACCAATAGGTTGGTAATTCATATCAGGGGAAGTGAGTTATTTAAGGGTTTGTTCCCTAGGATTGGCCATATCTAATTCAATTGGTTGGATGAGGACTGGTTCTTGAATTATTTGAGTATCTCTTATGTTCCTCCTAAGTTGGCGAAGTGTTCACTCAATTTCAGGGTCAAAGAAATCCAAGGGATTGTTTGGGAGGCTACGGGGTATTCAGAAAGATTTTGGAAGAAAGAGGAAAACATGGTTTTCTTTGTATTTTTTCAGTTTATGATTTTTAAGAGGAAGACTGGTTTTTCTTTGTGTTTTTTTCAGTTTCTTTTTAAAATTTTGTTTTTTTGGTTTTTTATTACAATAACCAGAAACTAACGAATAATTAAAGCACCATCCCTGGCAACGACGCAATTTGAAACGCATGGCCGATTTTCGCCTATCGACCGGTCAAGGTTCTGGTGCTCTGCTAATGTGTATAGCAGCACTCGGGTCGAATCCTCGGCGATGGTACTTCGTAATAGTCGTTTGTTTTTAGTTAATTGTATTATGATTGGGGGGTTTTTTCAGAGCTTATTAAATAATTTATGTATGATTTTTGATTTAAAAAATTGATAAAGATTGGGGTGAGTTTATTATTAGGGAGTTAATATGGTGATATACTTGTGATTTGCTTTATATTGCATTTAAATTAACACCCACTTCACAAGTTGACGTCGATTAGAATTCCTAAGTGTTAAAGCTTTAATACAAGCCTTAACTTAACTAGAATTCTAAAATCAATCAGTACTTGTTTATGTTAGTTTATTTATGGTTCCAATAATCCATGGAAACCACATGCTAAACAAAAGATTTCATTAATCCATGACATATTAAGTCCAACATACACAATGTTAAATTAACGAATACTCATCGAGAAAATACTCTCAATCACTTAACATCCCTAAGTTTTGACTCACCCAATGAGATATTTACTCAGACATTTGATTGTTTAATATTCTGGTTATAATAATTATGATGATAAATTAAGAATAGAAGAAAAAGAAAGGGATTAGAAAAGAGTGGTACGTCGAACACACACACACACGAACAATGATGATAATTAAAAACAAATTTTTGATTGAATGAGGAAAGAAATAAGGGAAGGAGATTCAAATTAATTTAAACTATTTTAAGAACGTAAATATTAAACTACATAAGGTGGATTATAATAAGAGATATTGAATAAGTAACTTTCATTAAAACAGAATTACAAAGAAAGAGACTTACAAAATTACAAAAATGAAGAACACGAAATTAAGTGAAAACAAAGAGAGGAGGAAAGGTCTCTCAAGTGAAAACATGAGTATGGAAGATCCTCCCAAGCCTTTTTCAAGGCCTTGGTCATGCCAATATGTTCTACTCTCTTCTGAAATTCCAACCCTTTTGAAAGGAGAGGAGGGGATGTATTTATAGCCAAAGGTGGTGGACTGTTTACATTCCAGAAATACCCCTCTACTTGGCTCGAAGATATGGACATCAAGACAGCTGAATCTCGAGCAATCTCCTGCTTCAAAGTTGTAGATAATAAGGTTAGACGACTAATCTAAAAATTTGGAGTCATTTGGACTTAAGGATCAAAAGTTATGTCCGGTTGATTAAACAAAGTAAAACTGTCCATTTCAATCCAGTCTTTTTGAAGTCCATAATGTAAAAGGGTTTTTGAATATGAATATGCCTTCAAATCCGAATGGGTTATTCAACAAAGTCGTCCATCTATATCTACTATTTCACACTGAAAAATATCAGATCGATTTGATGCTTAAATCATGAGATATGTCATGCATACTATACTGATTTTAATTCTCGTCCAGAATGGTGGTCTGGACTTAAAAGCTTCATTTGGGACCCTTGTTCTTATATTTGGGCCCTGAAATTTTTATCCAAGATGAAATATAGTGTCCCCGAAATTATGGAGGAGATTTAATGTTTTTGGACTTCTGGATTGAGCCCAGTAAATCAATCTTCAAGGCTTGTCCAGTTTGTTTACAGATTCTTTGGTCTTGTTTGTGAGGACCATATGACCCTTCAAATGGAATAATTGGCTCATGGTACCTTCTAATGAAATGTTGTATATTGAAATGAGAATCCTAAAAAACAAGAACTACACAATTTGGATCATTATAGTGATATTTAGTATTAAAATATTAAACTGACTCAATTGGACTACTTCTAAAAATGCTCAAAAATTATACTTAATATTAAAACATTAATATTTCACACAAATTATGCACCTTTCATATAAAATCAGTAAAGAGGGAATATAATAAGTCATGAAAATATTAATAACATCACACACATCATGTGTTCTTGTGTTCAGGATGAAAATAACTTTTTCAAGCACATGAAATTTACTCTGAGTACACACTGTATGGTAGATGAACGTGTCACCGATCATGTGAAATAAAATACGGGTTATTGAGTTTTGATCATAACACACTGTGTACCTTATGTACACCCCATGTAGTTTTACATAGCCATAACTGTGTGGATTTTTCCATGTAAAAGTACATAGCTAGGAGGGAAGAATTGAGTACACGCCATGTGTCATCCCAAAACGCCATGTACCTAGGATGTTTACATGACTAAGGTGGGTAGAGTCACACTCCCATGTGATAGTTTAAGGGGACATGATGTGTTTATGTTATAAACACAATGTAACCAACTTTTTTAAACTTTTGAGGATTTTATTCTCCTATTTAGTTATTGTTCTCTTGAACTTCATACCTTGATGAATAATCTTATACTGAGGTGTATGTGCTGAAATTTATAGAGTAATTCCACCACGACGACCCCTATTAGTACACCAAGAGAGTGGCATTGATCATACCCCAAAGGTGGTAGGCCATAGGGTACTAGAGGATCCTTTAAATGTTCTTGTTGTGTCACTAGCTGTTATACCAGATACATGTGCATATGCACAGTTCTGTGAAGGCTTCATGAGGTTTATACAAAACTTATAGGGAGTACCTTAGCCTACCACATCTATGGAAGAACTGACATGATTATTCCAGTAGTAGAATCCACATACATTTTCAAGGGATGATGGACCACAAGATACAAAGTCATAAATAGAGTCCATATTTATGATGTTTGAGCATCTAGATATTCCTCATGAGAGGAAATTCAAGCTCCTGACTTATATATTGCATGATTCGGCCAAGAGGTGGTGGGATGTTATCACTCAGACAGATTATCATCCGGACATGGAATGAAGAGTTTTTGAGATGGTCTTCTATGAATACTATTTTCCCAAGATCCTGAGGGCCGATGGAGTCGGGGAGTTTATGCATATGGAGTAGGGAGCCATGTTAGTGATGGACTATTCTTCTTATTTCACTAAGCTTCAAATATTCACACTTATTCTGATGGGTGATGAGACATAGAGGGATAAGAGATTCAAGGATGGTATCAGGTATGACATTTGATTACAGGTGAATGTTTTCAGGTATCCTTCTATATATTCCATCGTGAATCAGGAACTGATTTCTAAACATAATCTGCAGAAAACTATATGTGTGAACAAGGGAAGTTCAACACTGAGATCTGGTACTATTTTGATTGGGAGAAAGAAGCATCATATAGAGCTTTCTCTCGGTGATATGAGTAGTCTAAATGTTTCTTTCGGTAGCCAGAAGAGGTGCTACCAGTGTGGTAGAGCTGGGCATATGAGACCACGGTGTCTAATGGACCTAGTCGAGTACTGATATTACGGCAATATGGGCCATCTATAGCGCTTCTGTAGGGAGTTTCCACAAAAAAAAACTAGTGAGAGAGGTTCTGCACATACTCCACATTCAGGATTAGGGTCATTAGCTTCTCACCAGTCATGGAATTGGAATATGTTAGACTTTTCAGCCCAAGGTGGTGGTCATGGCCATGGTAGCCAGACCCTAGGATCTCAGCGATAGTAGGGATGTTCAACTCAGGGTAGCTAGGCAGTGTCTCATGGCCACAATATAGGTTATACTTATGAAGTAAAAAAGACTCAATAGGAGAAGGATCCCAGACATTCTACTATCAGAGGTACTATTCTATTCACTTCCGTTTTAGCTTATACACTCTTTGATATAGAGTATTTTGATAGTTTTATATCTATACCCATGGTAGAGATCCTTGGGTTCTGTGTTTCCTCTTCTGATGATGTTATGAAGCTAGAAACTCTGTTAGGGATAAGGATGACAAGTTTGCGTCAGTGTAAGGAGTTGCCCCTTGAGGTTGGTGGGTGTCACTTCTTTGGGAATCTTTATGTCTTAGAGATGAAAGATTTTAATTCCATACTTGGAATGGACTGGTTAGTCTCCTCTTAATCCTTTTTCGATTGCTATTGCTACAGGGTGATTTTTACATCACCAGAGGGTAGATCATTCCTACACAAGGGTGAATGGGATGTCCAGTTGAGCCGTGATGGACTCGAGCATCATGGGTTGAGTGGGATGACTGCACATATTTCCAGTTTATATTTGGATGACTAGGGGACATGTCAGATGGATTTTCCTCCAGGGGTTGATCATTTCAGGGATGTCTTCCTAGATGACTTTTTAGGTTTTCCTTTGATAAGAGAGGTATATTTCTCTATCAAGATTATACCAGGAGCTTCACTAGTATCCATTCCTCCTTATAGTATGGCTAGGATGGAGTTGTAATAACTTAAGAAGAAGCTAGAGGATTTGGAGGCTAAGGGTTTCATCCGACCTAGTACTTCTCATTGGGGTTCGATGTTCCTTTTTGAAAAAAAGGTGGACAAAAGCCTTAGGCCATGCATAGATTATCAGAAATCGAACCAGTTGATGGTTAAGAACTGGTATCCTCTTTTGCAAATAGATAATCTCTTTGATCAACTCCGAGGAGATCAGGTATTCTCTAAGATCTATTTGAGATCCAATTATCATCAGGTTCATGTTCTACCTATAGACATACCTCGTACAACCTTTCATAGTAGGTATGGGATATATGAGTGTCTGGTTATGTCGTTAAGTATCACAAACTCACCTACGGTTTTCATGGCATCAATGAACCAAGTGTTCCATCCTTACTTGGATTCTTTCATGGTAGTTTTCATGGATGATATCTTGGTGTATTCTCACAATCGAAACGACCATGCCAACCATCTTGAGATCATTATGAATACACCGAGAGGGAATCATTTATTTACTAATCTCACAAAGTTCCACTTATGGATGGATAAGATTCATTTCCTGGGTCAGGTCATCATAGATATAAGAGTATTAGTGGACTGAGAGAACATGAGAGCATTAGTTACTTGGGAGCAGCTAAGAATGTCTTCGAGGTGTGGATTTTTCTAGGGTTGTATAGTTACTACAGGTTTTTCATACATTAATTCTCACACTTAGAAGCACTACTGATGATCTTGAAAAATAAGGGTGTGAAGTATGTATGGAAAAATTCTTGCGATATATACTTTTAGGAGATGAAAGGGAGATTAAAATCACCACATATCAAAAATTTTCTAGAACCAGACAGAAGTTACACTTTATACTGTGATGCATCTAGTATTAGTATTGTAGAAGTGCTTATTCAGGGGGATCGAGTCATCACATATGGGTCTCGGTAGTTGAGGCCACATGAGAGGAACTACCCAACACACAATCTCAAGTTAGATGTGGTTGTTCATGCCTTACACTATAGGAGACATTACATATTGGGGGAGATTTTTATAGAGTACACGGACCTCAAAAGTCTCAAGTACATCTTTACTTAGCGTGATCTAAATCAAAGGCAGTGAAGGTGGGTGGAATACCTTTAGTCTTTAAACTTCGAGCTTGCCTAAATGCCTAGAAAAAGAAATGTAGTGGATGTTGCACAAATCAAGAGGAATTAGATGTAGGCAGTGTAAGAGGACAGTAGCGAGTGGTAGCTTATGGTGTTGTTCTCTGAGATGCACTTGGAGGTGCATGAAAATCAAGGACATACTTTACTTTCATCCTTAGCTATTACCTCCAAATTATTGGATTGAGTGAAGATGAGGCAACTATTGGATTCTGAGGGCTAGTCCTGTGGGAGAGTGTAGTATGTGAGGATCCACCTTCTGGTTGAATGGTAGGTGATAATGAGATCCTATATATCCATGGAAATTTCTGGGTTCTAGTGGACATACGTGAGGATTTGATGTGGGAGTTTCATGATTCATCTTGGGCACTTCATCCTAGAGTTACCAAGATGTACCATGACTTGCACCATCGGTACTGGTGGCCAGGTATGAAGAGAGAGGTGGCTGGTTTTGTTATGAGGTGTTCCACCTGTCAGCAGGTGATGGCAGAACATCAACGGCCAGCTGAGATTTTAGATCAGTTACCTATTATTTAATGTAAATGGTATGATTTCACAATAGATTTCATGAATGTGTTTCTGAGGTCACCCAGAGGTAATGATGCTATGTGGGTGGTGGTTTACAGACTTATAAAGGTCGCTCAATTCTTTCCGATCAAGGATACCTTCGATGTTGATGATATTGAGAGGATATATATTCATGAGGTGGTACAAATTAATGGGGTTCGTTGTTATATCATTTCAGATAGGGATTACTGTTTTACATCTCATTTCAGGAAGAGTTTTTAGAGGGATCTAGGTACACAAGTACTTTTGAGCACAACATACCACCCTCAGACTGATGGATAGTTAGAGTGTACGATATATTTTCTAGGGGACATGCTGGGAGCATGCATCCTAGACTTTGGGGGATCTTGGGAGAAGAATATTCCCATGGTTGAATTTTCCTACAATAACAGTTTTGAAGCGACTATAGAGATGACACCTTATAAGGCATTGTATGGTAAGCCATGCGGGTCACCCCTCGGCTGGATGGAGGTGGGTAAAGCAGCTTTACTGGGACCACATCTCATGCATGAGATTTATAAGAAGGTCCAATTGATTCAGAAGCAGATGGATACTACATAGTCTCATCATAAATCTTATCCCAATTGCTGTAGACAACCTCTAGAGTTTAAGGTCGAGGATTAAGTTTTCCTACGTGTCGCACCGAGGTTGGGACACAAGTGGATCAGGAGATAGGGTAAGCTTTCACTGAGATATGTCAATCCGTTTGAGATTTTAAAGAGGGTCGGGTCGATTTCCTATCGATTGTAGTTAACTCTGAAGTACATGTCTATGCACAATGTCTTCCATGTTTCTCGATTTTGATGTTAATTTTTAGACCCATATCACTCCTTTCAGCCTGAGGAAGTGGAGTTGTAGGAGGATGCGTCCCTTGAAGAGAATCCCATTTGTATTGTGGATCATAGCACAAAGGTTCTCCATGGACGAACTTTTCCTTTGGTATGGGTGCTATGGAAGCATGACAAAGTGTAGGAAAAGACTTGGGAGAGGGAGGCCGACGCATGATCAAAGTGTCTGGATTTGTTCTTAGATAATTATTCATCACCCTTGGAAGGGAAATTCCAGGACAAATTTCTTTAAGGGGGGATGATTGTAAGACACTGGTTCTTCCTTTTAAGATACATATCTTTATTTTCAGTTTATACTTAAGAATATGGGGAAAAATAGGTAAAAGGTTGGATTTAGGATTCTTACACAATGTGACTGGTAAATACACACCGTGTACTTATAGGTACACACTGTGAATGTAATTCCACACACCATGTAATCCTAGTACATAGCCATTTAATGGTCTGGGTAGAAACTGTACAGATACGACATGTAATCTCAAGTATATGCCATTTAAATTTTTTATTGATTAAATCAGGTAGTATCCTCATCTTTCCTTAGACGGATAGAGGGATCGTCCTGTTACACAAACAGTAGTGCCAAATGAGATTCCCCCCTGAATCTTCATTCAAACCCTATTTCCTTCAGCATTGGTTGCATTTGAACCCGATCGGTATTATCTCGATTCCTCTTGATCCATTATTCATGATTTTTTCTCTCAAAAAATTTATTTAAGGTTGATATTTCATCATCATATTTTAGATCTATGTTGTTATATCTTGAATTAGTGGTTGAGGCTGGATAAGGAGAGTCGTACTACAACAAGGTAGATGGTCTTGTGCCTTTCAATCAATGTCGAGTTGTTTATATGTGTCGTAATTCCATTAATCCATGTTTAGGGTGTAGCCTTGAATAGAAATTGACCCTTGTTGTTTCGTAATGACTATTAGGACATTAAATAAATTAATTTAATCATGTTAGAGTTTTTTGGTTTGATTGAGGGCCACCCCGTGGGTGTGTTTTCCTCAGATGACCATTATTTAGCCGTTTGGCCTAGGATGCCTATGGGCATTCCTTTGTTTCCATTTTTGGGGTTGTTTAAAATGTAATCGGTTAATTTAATGTTTCCCATGTGAGAATAAAATTTCTTAAGCCTTGTGATATTTCAATTCACATGTTTTCTTGTTATACACAAACATCCCATGTGAGTATATTTGTTTAAGCCTTGTTCTTGTTAGACTACATGTTAGGCTTGTGATATGAACTACCCATGTGAGTATAATTGTTTAAGCCTTATAATAGTTTAATTCACTTTTTTATTGTTTTGTATGATTCCCAAATGAGTTGTTATTATGTTAACCATGTAATAGTGTAATTTACATGTGTTTTCTTTTATGCTGAAATTATGATATACTAGGCTCGACCCTCTTAACTGCTATGCATGCAGGCAAGGATTTGTATTCCTGTAGGTTAGGATTTTTTATGCTTAAGGGTGAGGATTTGTATTCATGTGGGTGAGGATTTTTTATGCCTACAGATAAGGATTGGTTATGCCTGTGGGAAGGTTTTTTTTATGCCTACAGTAAAGATGTAGAATTGAATATTAAAATGGAATGACTTATGATGTGTCTGCCAATACAAAGCACAAGCTTGGATTTAGTCTTCACTTTATTTGTTTAGATAACCTTATGAGGTATCTATTGAGAATTTTTTATATGTGGGATTGATGAGATTAGGATAGATCTTGATACTTATATAATTAAATTTAATTGAATGGTTGAACTAAACATAATGAATGAAAATGGAAAACATGACTTGTATGATTATTTTCTTTTGAGTAATTTCTAGTTTACTAATTTTACTTTTTATACACTACTAGTTGCATATAATCATTGATAGCTAGGCATAGATCTTGGGTTTTTTGTTACTAGTATTTATTTCTCACACCCTGTTTGGGTCATGCTTTTGTGCCCAAATAGATTATATTGTTTCAGGGGTCGATAAGGGAAAGTGCACTTCTACTGATACTTGAGATATTGTTTAGGAGTCGGATAGCATGGGACCGAGCCGAGACTTGTGATGCTTCTTAGTTTCTCTTGTTTCTTTTTTATTTTGGAATATATATTGCAGATTCATGTAGTGTACCTATTTTTTTTGTTTTCTTATAACCTAACATGATGCACTCTCTTTTTTATGGAATGATGCTTGGTTATTTATCTTATCAATATTCCGCTGTTTATTTCTGATATATTCTATTTACTACTTCTGCTGTTGTATTATTATTTATTCCATTGTGTTACACTGCCAATGAGAGAATAGTTTTTCCACTATCACGCACTAGGACCTCACTGCTAATCGGTAACCTCCAAAGTTTGGGGAAATGTGCTTGAGGTCATGTGTCCAACTGGGTACAGGGAACTAGTTGAGTGGCATCTGGACCCGGGACATTACAGACTCCTCCAAGAATAAAAATATGAAATACTAGAGAGGAATCTATGAATAAACCTCACAATCATCTGAGCGATCCATTCTATAGTCCAAGTAACCAATGTTGTACTAGAACAAAAGGTATACCATGCTTTAGAATTCACTAAGCAGTATCCACTGATCTTTTTTTCTAACTAGGGTCCACAGGATGTAGAAAAATGGATCAAAATATCAAAAGGATTCTATAATTTTTGAAAACTCAATAAGACTCCAAGGATAACTTAACCACTTATATTCTTGAAGGGCTAGGAATAATGTAATGTGAATAAATTGTGAAAGCCAAGTTACATGAAGATCTCACCTGTAATAACTTTAGAAAAGACTCCAATCAACAATTCTATCATGAGACATTGAGATAAGTGATGAAATTAGAGTTTATTACTTATGGGAAGGTAGATCATTCTATCAGGGAGTACGCTACTCATTTTTTTGAGTAGGTGAAATTTTCTCTAAAGATTCTTTCTAGTGATTATCTCAAGGCGTGGAGGTTAAAAATGGGTTTAAGGGTAGATATTTAGTTTATGTTGTTTTTTTGTGCTTACCAACCTATGTGGAAGATGTGGAAAAGTAATTTATGGCTAAAGCAGACATAGGTGGGAAGACAAGACTCTTTGGATCATCAGTGATAATAGGAGGTAGTCGGAGTTTTCTTTCTAGTCAAAAAATGAAGTAGGATAACCAAGGATGAGGTGTTAGCAAGAGCGCACAAAAAAAATTAGGGTAGAGTTAGGTGGTATATTACCATTTTTAGAAGAAGAAAAACCCCAGTCTTGATGGTAAGGATGAACCCATGGTGTGTGAAACTTGTTGGAAATCTATCCATATTCAACATTTCTATGAGAGAGAATCATAGGGAAGTAGATATAGATCCACCTTCACCAAGAGATATCAGTTTAGACCTGACCCAACAAAAGGGGTGGGATCTCAACCTCATGCCAAGGTTGATGCTTAGGTTTAAAAGAAATGGAAGGATGATACTATACATCTTTATGTAGTAGAGTGTACAAGATAGGAGTCATAGGTTGGACTAAATACAATGAGAGGTACAATGTTTATTACAACATTTAATGGTTATTATTTTTTTGATACAAAGGAAACTCATTCCTTTATATTGTCTAATCTTATCAATACTTTGGGCTTGAATTTGTATACTATTCCTTTATTGATGAATATTTTCAATCCTTTTGGAAATAAGTAAGAGAAGAAATTTAAATATCCTAAGTTTCGAGTGATTATCACTGACCAAGAAACAAAATGAAAATTTTTAGTTCTTGATATTGATATATTTTATCTTATCATTGGCATAGATTAGATAATTATCTATAACTCCCTGATCAGTTTCTATCATCATGAAGTAAAGTTTATTTCTCTTAGTGGAGTCATTCATTTATTCTAAAGTGATTAGGATCTAAGATCATGGAGAGTAGTTCCCATTATTCCTAGTGATGAGATGATCTCCAAAAAGTTTTCAGAGTTGTTTCTTGATTCCATTGATCCATATCTTAGTTTTCCTATTTCTATAGTGATGTGTGAGTATCATGACATATTTCTAGGTTATTTCTATATCCTACCACCTCATAAGTAATTTGATCTCTCTATAGACATTCTCTTAAGGATGTGACCCATTTTAGTAACATCATACCATATGGAACCCACTGAATTAAAAAAAATTAAAGGTTAATATTGAGGATCTTGAGTCTATAATATTTATTCATATAGGAATTTCAACTTGGGAATTTCTTATTCTATTTACAGAGAAGGTATATGGAAGTCTCAGTTTTGTTTGATTACCATAAACTCAACCAGGTGATAGTAACGAATAAATATCCCTTAATTAAGATTGATGACCTTTTTTATCAGCTAAAGGGGGATCAGTGGTTTAGAGAAATTGATCTGAGATCAATGCACCATCAGATGAGGGAATGGGAGGAATATATTCCTAAGATAGTTTTCAGGAATAAGTATGTTCATAATGATTATTTGGTTATGATCATTTAATTATCATCCTTATAATCTTAAGGGAACATCATATGTATATAAAGATATCCAAATGTCAGTTCTGGGTTCAAGAGTTGAAATTTTTGGGCCATGTGATTTATGAGAAGGTTATCTCAGTGGATCCTAATAAGATCAGATGGTGATGTCTTGGGAGTTTCTTATAAATATATTTTATATCCATAGTTTCCTAGTACTAAATGGATATTATAGGAAGTTTTTTTTATACTTCCTTAATATTTGTCCCCCTATGATAGTAAATTTTGTTTAGAGTGATCAATGACAAAGATATTTTTTGGTTTTAAGAGTGAGATTGACTTTATATTTAGTCTTGATTCTTCTTGATTTAGGTGTTGGTTATGATGTTTACTGTGACACCTCAGGTATGAGTTTGGTTTGTGTTATGATATAGGGGAGTCAAGTGGTTTCTTATGTATCTTTTCAGTTAGAACCTAATGAGAAGAAATACCCCACTCATGATCTTGAGTTGGTAGTAGTGATTCATGCACTTAAGACTTGGTTCCACTGCCTCTTCATGGATATATTTATAGTTCATTCAAACCATAAGATCCTGAAGTATATCTCCACTTAGAGGGATCTTAAATTTAGATATATGTGTGGGGTGGAGTATCTTTAGACCTTTTATTTTGATATTAATTACACCCTTAGTAAAGGGAATGTGGTCATAGATTCTTTGAGCTAGAAATTATCAACTCAAGACATAAGGGAATCGATGGAAGAGTGTTTCTTAATGTGATTGTTCACTAAGATGTAATTGGATGAAGGGAGAGATGAAGAAAATGTATTCCAAGATTATACTTAATAAGGATAATTTATTGATGATCATATTTTACTTAGAAAGGCTGAGAATGCACAATGTTAGTATTTTAGATGGAATCTTTATTGTGGGAAGAACTCAATTGAGTGGTCTTAGTCTCCTGATGGAGTTTTATGCTGATGAGGAAGGATGGTTGTTCCAATAGACTTGAGGTTGGAGTTTTTTTATATTGTACATTAATAATGTTGGTCCTTACACTCTATATCTACCATGATGTACCAATACTTGAAACATCATTACTGGTGGCTGATAATAAGATGATAGATTGTGGGTTTTATGGCTTGGTGCCTCACATATCAAAAAATTAAGGTGGAATATCATAGAATATCTATTTTTCTTCAACATTTACCTATTATAGTGTGAAAATGGGATGATATAACTATGTAATTTATGATAAATCTACCTTAGACACCTAGTGTTGAATATGAAATATGGGTGATTATTGGTCGACTCAAGAAATTGATGCATTTACTACCTATCAATGAGTCAATGAAGGTAGATGATATTAGGAATTTTTATATGAAATATATTTTTAAAATTTATGGTTTTACATTATCTATCATCTTTTATAGAGACCCTCACTTTACATCTAATTTTTGGATTGTATTGCAGATACCAATGAGTTCTCAGTTGAAGTTGAGCACAAATTATCATCCTCAGATGGATGAACAAATTGAGAAATCCATACAAATTCTTAAAGACATAATCCAGGAATTCATGCTTGACTTCAATGGATATTGGTAGAAACATATTACCTTAGTATAGTTTTCCTATAAAAATATTTATCAAGTTTTGATCTGGATGGTACCATTTGATTCATTGTATGGGAGGCCTTTCAAATCACCTCTTTGTCAAGTAGAGGTTGGATAACAATCCTTGGTTGGACTGAGCATCATTTAGAAGATGATTTATATCCTAAAATTAACTAGGAAGATGCTATAAAGAGATCAGATTCACCAAAAATTACATTGCAACCAGAGTTATAATTCATTGGACATTGAGGTTGGTGATTGAGTTTTTCTCAAAGTTCCACCTTAGTTGAGATATATATGTGTGGGAAAGTAGGGAAAGTTATCAAATCATTATGTCAGCTTGTTTTATATTGTGGAGTGACTTGGGAAAGTGGATTATTGGTTATACTTACCTACTCATTTTAATTCTATCCACAACATGTTCCTTGTTTCCTAACTAAATAAGTATCAGCCATATCTTTCCCTCATGATTTAGTGGGAGGACATTGAGATTGAACCCAATGCCTCAATGGTTGAAAGGCCCATTTAGATAGTGGATTGATATGATAAGGTTATACGTGGAAAGAAGATCCCATTACTTTTAGTGATATGGAAGAGTCATAGGGAGAACTATTAGAAATGGGAACTTGCCTTCATGATGGTGCAATAATTACCTTATCTCTTCTTGGGTTTTTGATCTGATGCCTTTTTGGGGACATAAAGAATTTATGGTGGATAGAATTTTCACACATTAGTATGAATAATTTGGTATGAATATCATTTTTATATTTTTTTTATTTTTGAATTTTTAGTCATACTTATGTTTGAATAAGGTTTTTGTCTTGTTTTTGGTATAAAGAAACCATCAGCTAGATGGTAGAGGGAACCAAAAAACCGAACCAAGCTAAAAGAACACCTAAATGGATATAGGTTCCACCAGATATCTGGTGGAGGTACGGGAGGTATATTAATTTTTCATGTACCCAAAAACCATTCTATAGGCTTCCACTAGCTATCTGGTTGATGACCTGTATGTGTAGGAATTCTTCCTGTACCCATCAGTCAGTCGATGAGGCCAATCAGCACGCCGGTGATGTAGTTGGGCATGCAGTTTTGTAAGGGGATAAATTGTCATTTAGCCCAAAATTATTATTAATATCCCATAATTCAATTTTTACATCCCTAATTTTTACTTTTATAGTTTATATGAAACTTGGGGACATTCATGGACCTCTCCCTCTCCTTGGTGTTGAATATTGATAACAATTGGAAGATTAGATCTCCATTGAGTGTAATAAGATAAGTGGATCCTTTTTAGTCCATTTTATTCTTTTATTATCCATGTTTTTTATTTTTTATGAGACTATATTGTTGAATCTTTCATGGACATAAATAATTTATGCAGTTTTCATCAGATATTGGTTGTTGAGAATCACATCTCTTACTCTCTCATTACCGATCTAAAAGGTGACATCTTTTTCATCGATCTTGAGGTAGGTGTCTCTATCCTATGGTCTATCTCATAGATACTATTTTCTTATTTTATTGATTTCTTTTTTATTTTGAATATTGAAATTGTTTTTAAGATTTAGGGAAATGGAAAGGGGTTTTCAAAATGGGTTTTATTTGAAAATCGTATTTCATTCACTTATATGCATTTTATGGAATGCCTCAAAGGCAGTTTTAAAAGGGAAATGAGTTTTATTGAATGGTATTAGGATGCTATTTATATAGAAACATTTTTAAGAAATGAAAATGGATTTGATATGTATTTTTCCTTGGAAAATATTTTGTGAAAAATGTTTTTTCTTCTTTGAATTGCATGACAATGTAACAAAACATTGGTGAGACTTTGGGAAATAGAGGAAAACTAATCATGGATGATCCCTAGTGGAGTAAGATATCATTAGAGGAGGTTACCTTTATTACATGGATGAAAGGGGTAGACATTATAAGGATTAAAGTTTCCCAAACTTTAGTATTCACATATTCCAACCAATGTTCCATTGTGTGTCTTAGTAGTTTAGTTGTGTATACATTCACATCATGGATTTACCTCTTTTGTTTCTTTGAGATTACATTACATGAACAATATTTTGTATGATTATTTTACCAATTGATCATAAAATAGATATTTATGATTGAAAAGTGTTTTATTTTATTAGTTTATTCCATTGGATATGTGATATGTCATATAGATTTGTTTATTTTGAATGTGGTATGATTTAGAAAGGAATGGAATGTTTTTGAAAAAAAATAAAATGGGGGTTTTTATGTGGAAAATTATTTATTTCAAACTGATTTAAAAATATTTTTTAAACAATAAACAGTGGATGAATATAGATAGACATCTTATAGATTCCTTGGTTGTATCCTTTTGAGCTTTAGTGCTCACACCCTACTTTTTTCCTTTGATAATTTGTTGCATGGTTTTATAGGATATAGGTAAAGGGAAGAGAATCATATAGAGAATACATATCCTAGATTGTGATTCCTTTCTAGTGGGTTGATATGGTGATAAAATATATTCACATGGATGTGGACCCATGGGGTTTTATGAGTTCCATTATTTTAATAGTCTTTTAGTTGTTTGTTGAGACCTTGTTATTCAACAGATTGATGCTACCTTTATAGTTTTATTAATTTTGAAATATAATATATCATAGCTATCAATTATGATAATATATGATTTTATTGCTTGTTATATGTATGTTTATGGTGAAATCATTCCCATATTATCCTTGTATGATACGCTGATGCTTGTCGCTAGCCTACGGTGATCGAGATCACACTTCAGGTCATGTGACAAGCCAATTTGAGATATGTTATGGGATGAATCAGGTTGTTCTATTATAGGAACATTGATTAAACATTCCCTAGGATATTGAGGTATTTATATTGTATCTCATATGTGTCTAATTCATAATTATGAGCCCGATCCTACACATGCGATAAAAAAACATGGATATTGAGTTGGAACCTGATGCATCATTTGTAGAGTGGCCAATTTGGATCATGGACTGGAGTGAGAAAGTTCTTTTAGGAAAGACAATTCCATTTGTTTGAGTTTTGTGGAAGCACAAAAATATCCAAGGGGATACTTGGGGGTGGAAATAAGATGTTCAATCTCAGTGGCCTTCATTATTCAAGAAATACCACTATAGAAACTTCTCTAGGATGTGAAGTCATTATGGGGGGGGGGGTTGTAATGTACTTAAATTATAATGTATATTAATTTTAAATTTTATTATATGTTTGTTCTGTTGTTCAATGTTTTCAAGAATGTACACTACTGGAAATTTTATCTTTACCAACGGTTTAGAAATGTTGGTAAAGGTTGGACAACTGTTGGTATAAACTATACCAACGGTTGTCCAAACCGCTGGGTCTTGAACCGTAGGTATAGACATATCCCAACGGTTCTATGAGAACCATTGGGATATGTTTGAAAATTTGAGTATATACCAATGGTTTCAATAAAACATTGGAATGAATGTTTACCAACGGTTTAAAACCATTGGTAATAGCAAAAATCTTCTCTATACCAACGGTTTACAAATCTGTTGGTATTGACTTTTACTAATGGTTTACCACAAACCATCGGTAAATATTAAGTAAAATTATCTATTCCAATGGTTTACAAACCGTTGGAATATACTTATACCAACAGTTTACATAAAATCATTGGTATAAGTTCTACATTTACACATATGTCAACAATTGTAAACCTTTGGCAGATCCTTTTTGTACCTGCAACAACAAGTTGACTTGCTGGCCTCCCCCTATGAACCTGCAGCAATTCCACTAGCAGGCCTGTAGAATTCATACACAAAAAAATACATAAAGGGGTGGAAGATGGTCCATTCTGAATATCTTCACAAAAGTTCTCAATACCTGCATAATACATACAGAATTCTGTATGAATTTATACAGAATTCATACAACACATAATTCATACAGAATTCTGAATACCTCCAATTCTGTATTTAATTACTCTCTACACACATACATAATTAACACATAATTCATAAGGTAATTAGAAAAAGTATACACATACAACAAGTATACCCATACAACAAGTATAACCATACACCATTAACAGATAATTCATAAGTTAATTAAATACATACAGAATTCAATTCATAATTCAGGTGTTTGGGGGGGGGGGGTGGGGGTGTCCGGGGGGATAGGGGTGTCCAGGGGTGGTGGGTGGGGGGAGTGTCCATGGGGTGGGGTGGTATCCAGGGGGTGGGGTGGTGTTTAGGAGGTTGGGGGGGGGGGGTTTCCAGGGGGTGGGGGTTTCCAGGGGTGGGGGTGTCTAGGGTGTGGGTTGGTTTCCAGGGGGGTGGGGTGGGGGGTCCAGGGGGTTGGGGGGGACTGTCCAAGGGAGGTGGGGTGGTGTCAATGGGGGTGGGGGTGGATGTCCATGGGGGTGGGGGTGTCCAGGGGATGGGGGGGGGGGGGGGTACACTACTACAACTTTTCCTTTTATCAGCGCTAAAAACCAACATTAACAGCGCTAGAAAAGTGCTGTTAATATCGTCATAGATAAAGGGGGGGGGGGGGGGTCCCCTTTATCAGTTCTCTAAAAAGCGCTGATAAAGGCCACCTTTATCAGTGCTAAAAAAAGCACTGATAAAGGGGGGACTTTATCAACGTTATCTTGAGCCCTGATAATGGGGCCCTTTATCAGCGCTCTTTTAGCGTTGTTGAAGGAATCCTTTAACAGCGCTCAAAAAAGCACTGATAAAGGAACCTGCCTCTGCAACTGCACAACCAGCACCTGCACACCTTCACACCTACAAAAAATAGCACCTGCACATGAACCAAGAACCAAAATACGACACAACGCACACAATATTTTAACAAACAATGCTATATACACTTACTTAACATCGTGAATACAAAAAAACACACTTCTATATATATTTAAAACAACATTTTACATGGTTACAATTACAATTATCAAACAATAGTTATAAAAATTAATGTTTCATCCTTTGATATCCGTGATCCCCTCTCAAAAATTGTCTTCCACGGTATTTGTTGCTGAACAAAGCATCTGAATTCAAGGAAAAAAATTCACCTATATAAGAAAACAAATATTATGTTAGTAATACAATAATGAAATAAATAAAAAAATTAATATGAAATAATACATTAATATGGAAATGTGAAACTAAAATATGGAAATAACAAACTCAAATGTTTTCATTCTAATAACAATGAAAGGGAATAATGTAAAATCAACATGTTTTTGGATGATTTATCTCATTTAATAAATACTAATTATATATCTAATGAAAAGATTTACCAGTCACACCGTGCATCGGGTTGAGGTACGGTTGATTCGTACACATCACAAATGACTCATGGATCATTGTACTAAAGTATCAAAACAATCCGAACGCGTTTGATCAGTTTTCCGTATGTCACTTGTGTTGTTTTCTAAAGTTAATGTCAATTTGAAACTGGTATCAGACACTTCTATCCATCATAATCACACCATGCATTATATTGAGGTGAGGTTGATTCTTAGACGTCAAAAATGACTCATGGATTGTTTTCCTAAAGTATCAAAACAATCCGAACGCGTTTTATCAGTTTTCCGTATGTCACTTGTGTTGTTTTCTAAAGTTAATGTCAATTTGAAACTGATATCAGACACTTTTAGCCATACCGGTCACACTGTGTGTCGGATTGAGGTACGTTTGATTCGTACATATCAAAAATGACTCATGGATCATTGTCCTAAAGTATCAAAACAATCTAAATGCGTTTTCTCGGTATTCCGTATGTCACTTGTGTTGTTTTCTAAAGTTAATGTCAATTTCAAACTGATATCATACACTTTTAGCCATACCGGTCACACTATGCATCAGATTGAGGTTAGGTTGATTCATACACATCAAAAATAACTCATGGATTGTTTTCCTAAAGTATCAAAATGATCCGAACGTGTTTTCTTGGTTTTTCGTATGTCACTTGTGTTGTTTTCTAAAGTTAATGTCAATTTGAAACTGATATCAGACACTTTTAGCCATACCAGTCACACCGTGCATCAGATTAAGGTGTGGTTGATTCGTACACGTCAAAAGTGAATCATTGATCATTTTTGTAATGTATCAAAACAATCCAAATGTTTTGGCTTGGTTTTCCATATGTCACTTGTGTTGTTTTCTAAAGTTAATGTCAATTTGAAACGGATATCAGACACTTTTAGCCATACCGGTCACACCATGCATCAGATTGAGGTGTGGTTGACTCGTACAAGTCAAAAATTACTCATGGATCATTTTCCTAAAGTATCAAAACAACATGAATGCATTTGATCGGTTTTATGTATGTCACTTTTGTTGTTTTCTAAAGTTAATGTCAATTTGAAACTGATATCAGACACTTTTAGCCATACCGGTCACACCGTGTGTCAGATTGAGGTGCGATTGATTATTAAACATCAAAAATGACTCATGGATAATTTTACCAAAGTATAAAAACAATTTGAACACTTTTTCTCTGTTTTCCATATGTCACTTGTGTTGTTTTCTAAAGATAATATCAATTTGAAACTGATATTAGACACTTTTATCCATATCGGTCACACCGTGCATCATATTGAGGTACAATTGATTCATACACGTCAAAAATGACTCATGGATCATTTTTCTAAAGTATCAAAACAATCCGAACACATTTTCTTGGTTTACCGTATTTAACTTGTGTTGTTTTCTAAAGTTAATATCAATTTGAAACTGATATCAGACACTTTTAGCCATACCGGTCACACCATGTGTCGGATTGAGGTGAGGTTGATTTTTACATGTCACAAATAACTCATGTATAGTTGTCATCAAGTATCAAAATAACCTGAATGTGTTTTCTTGATTTACCGTATGTCACTTGTGTTGTTTTCTAAAGTTAATGTCAATTTGAAACTGATATCAGACATTTTTAGCCATAATGGTCACACCGTGCATCAGATTGAGGTGCGGTTGATTCTTACACATCACAAATGACTAATGGAATGTTTTAATAAAATATCAAAACAATCCGAATGTGTTTTCTCTATTTTCCGTATGTCACTTGTGTGGTTTTCTAAAGTTAATGTCAATTTCAAACTAATATCGGCCACTTTTAGCCATACCGGTCAAACTGTGCATCAGATTGAGGTGAGGTTAATTCGTAAACATAAAAAATGACTCATGTATTGTTTTCCTAAAGTATGAAAACAATCTGAATGCATTTTCTCAGTTTTCCATATGTCACTAGTGTTGTTTTCTAAAGTTAATATCAATTTCAAACTAATATCAGACACTTTTAGCCATATCGGTCACACCATGCATCGGATTGAGGTTTGGTTGATTCTTACACGTCAAAAATGACTCATGGATCATTTTACTAAATTATCAAAACAATATGAATGCATTTGCTCAGTTTTTCGTATGTCACTTGTGTTGTTTTCTAAATTTAATGTCAATTTCAAACTGATATCAGAAAATTTTATGCACATTGGTCACACTGTGAGTTATATTGAGGTGATGTTTATTTTTACACATCAAACATGACTTATGGATTGTTTTCCTAAAGTATCAAAACAATCTGAATGCATTTTCTTAGTTTTCCGTATGTCACTTGTGGTGTTTTCTAAAGTTAATGTCAATTTCAAACTGATATCAGACACTTTTAGACATACCGGTCACACTGTGTGTCGTATTGAGGTGCGGTTGATTCTTACACGTCAAAAATGACTAATGGATCATCGCCCTAAAGTATCAAAACAATATGAATGTGTTTTCTCAGTTTGCAGTATGTCACTTGTGTTGTTTTCTAAAGTTAGTATAAATTTCAAACTGATATCAGACACTTTTAGCCATACTGGTCATACCGTGCATCATATTGAGGTTTGTTTGATTCTTACATGTCAAAAATGACTCATGGATCGTTTTACTAAAGTATTAAAACAATCCGAACACGTTTTATCAGTTTTCCATATGTCACTTGTGTTGTTTTCTAAAGTTAATGTCAATTTGAAACTGATATCAGACACTTTTATCCATATCGGTCACACCGTGTGTCAGATTGAGGTACGGTTGATTCTTACATGTCACAAATTACTCATGGATCGTTTTCCTAAAGTATCAAAATAATTAGAACGCGTTTTCTTGGTTTTCAATATGTCACTTGTGTTGTTTTCTAAAGTTAATGCCAATTTGAAACTGATATTAGACAATTTTAGCCATACCGGTCACACCATGCATCAGATTGAGGTGCTGTTGATTCATACATATCACAAATGACTAATGGAACATTTTAATAAAATATAAAAACAATCCGAATGTGTTTTCTCTATTTTCCGTATGTCACTTGTGTTGTTTTCTAAAGTTAATGTCAATTTGAAACTGATATCAGACACTTTTAGCCATACCGGTCAAACCGTGCATCGGATTGAGGTGAGGTTGATTATTACACATCGAAAATGACTCATGGATTGTTTTCCTAACGTATGAAAACAATCTGAATGCGTTTTCTTGGTTTTCCGTATGTCACTAGTGTTGTTTTCTAAAGTTAATGTCAATTTGAAACTGATATCAGACACTTTTAGCCATACCGGTCACACCATGCATCAGATTGAGGCATGGTTGATTCTTACATGTCAAAAATGACTCATGGATCGTTTTACTAAATTATCAAGATAATCTGAAAGCATTTGCTTAGTTTTTCCTATGTCACTAGTGTTGTTTTCTAAAGTTAATTTCAATTTCAAACTGATATCAGAAAATTTTAGGCACATCGGTCACACCATGCGTCATATTGAGGTGAAGTTTATTTTTACACATAAAAAATGAAATATGGATTGTTTTCCTAAATTATCAAAATAATCTGAATGAATTTTCTTAGTTTTCCGTATGTCACTTGTGTTGTTTTCTAAAGTTAATGTCAATTTCAAACTGATATCAGACACTTTTAGCCATACCGGTCACACCGTGTGTCAGATTGAGGTGCAGTTGATTCTTACACGTCAAAAATGACTCATGGATCATTTTCCTAAAGTATCAAAACAATCTGAATGCGTTTTCTTAGTTTTCTGTATGTCACTTGTGTTGTTTTCTAATGTTAGTGTCAATTTCAAACTGATATCAGACACTTTTAGCCATACCGGTCACACCGTGTGTCAGATTGAGGTGTGGTTGATTCTTACACGTCAAAAATGACTCATGGATCGTTTTCCTAAAGTATCAAAACAATCAGAACATGTTTTCTCAGTTTTCCGCATGCCACTTGTGTTATTTTCTAAAGTTAATGTCAATTTGAAACTGATATCAGACACTTTTATCCATACCGGTCACACCGTGTTTCATATTGAGGTGCGATTGATTCTTACATGTCACAAATTACTCATGGATCATTTTCCTAAAGTATCAAAATAATTAGAATGTGATTTCTTAGTTTTCCATATGTCACTTGTGTTGTTTTCTAAAGTTAATGTCAATTTGAAACTGATATCAGACAATTTTATCCATACCGGTCACACCGTGCATCAGATTAAGGTGAGTTTGATTCATACACGTCACAAATGACTCATGGATCATTTTCCTAAATTATCAAAACAATATTAATGCGTTTTCTTAGTTTTCTATATGTCAGTTGTGTTGTTTTCTAAAGTTGATGTCAATTTGAAACTGATATCAGACACTTTTAGCCATACCGGTCACGCCGTGCATCGGATTGAGGTTAGGTTGATTCATACACATCAAAAATGACTCATGGATAATTTTTCTAAAGTATCAAAACAATCCGAATGCATTTGTTCATTTTTCCATATGTCAGTAGTTCATAAGAGTCTCTCATTAAGTTATTCTTTACTAGAAACTCAAATCATTTCTAAAACCATTCTTTATAATCTATGGATATGAAACATAAGAAAGAGTGATCATAGATACTCAATAAGTGTAAACAAAGGAGATATCAATGATCATATAAAGATAAAATAAGTAGTATGAATTCACCTTCATTGTTCGATTTGTTTACATTCTTCCATCAGGTATGCTGCCCATTCATTTCTAAACACATCTATATCATCTTGTGAATAAGATTTTTTTCTACAGTCATATTAGTAATGAAAAAATATAAATACACAAAGGATTAATAATTATTTTAAATGAACTAGTAATTATTTTCAAAAATACCTCTTCAGGGATGCTAGTTTGTTCATGAAATATGATCTCTTTCATAAATTTACAAACATAATAACCACAGTACTTTTTGTTTGTTTGTTTTGGACATTGCAAAAACATCAAGAAAAATAAGTAATCTATTTTTATATATATTTGGATAGTGCAATATAATTTTATATACCTTGATACTTATCCATTTGTAGATATCATGCGCCTTGTCATCCTTAGGCCCTAGATTCATTCCAGCCTTTAGAAGATATTCATACACCACCCTATCATAATAGAATCTTCATTAAAAGATAATATAAATTATATAACCGGCCATGTACTGTGACTGTTTCTTTGAAAACAAAAAAGATTCACTCCATCTGTAGATAACGCAAGACGAAGGTTTCTCAACTCATTTCAAAATTCAGGATACTCATGATCAATTCTCTTCCACTGAGGAGAGTCTGCCGGGTGACGTAGTATCTCATCTTTAATTCTTGTATCTGCATGCCATGTCAATTGTCATGTAGTCTCATCACTTCCATATAGGCGCATAAACCTTGGAATGATTGGAAAGTACCATACAACTTTAGTAGGACTGGATTCATCTTTCTTGTATTGGGAAAGACCACACTTTGGGCATTATTTAAGTGATTTGTGGTCTTTTAGAAATAGTATACAGTCATTCGGGCATGCATGTATTATGTCAGAGATCATACCTATCGAGCGTAGCATTTGATTGGCATCATATGTTCGGCTCGGGATCTCATTATCTTCTGGGATCATGTCATTCAAGAGAGCAAGTAGTTCCGTAAAACTGGCATCACTCCACCCGTTGTCTTCTTTCAAATTATACAGCTTTAGTACGACTGACAGTGCTGTATATTTAGTGCAACCAGAATACAATGGCGTCTTTGCACAACTTTTTAACTTCTCAAACAATTTTGGGCAATCACGAAGTTCATCTTCGACGATCCTTGTCATTTCCTCAATACGATCTTCATCATCATTCACATCTGTAATCACATCCTCCATATGGTCATCTTCATTGTTCATGCTTGTAATCATATCAGATGATCTATAAAACGAAGTGTTATCCCATCCACTACCTACATTCATTGTTTCCTCGTGTTTATTCCAACATGTTTAAATCTGATCTATTCTGTGAAAGATCAAGTGTTCTTCCAACTCCTCTGGATTTGTTTTGAATAACAACAGTGCAAACATGGACAAAGGATTTGAGAAGAGTCATATGCATGATCTTTTTCAATCTTGATAAACTCTTTCACGCCTTCTTTATACTCTTTTGTCAACTGATTGGCATTCATCCATTCTTTATTTATATTCATCCTATTTGAAATCCAAAGGATGGGTATATAGGTTAGGGGATAAGGAATAGGAGTATAATTTAGATAAAAAACTAGATACTTCAAAAATGGTGGGGGTGTGCTCATTAATATCAAATATTGGGTGGTTCTTGGGATTCATCCATTCCTTTCCTCTCTTTGATCCCCCCTGACGAGGGGTGGTTCTTGGGAGTTTTTTATAGTGCATTAGTGAGTTCGTCCCTCATACTTCCTCTATTACTATTATACTTTATTTCCCTATGATTTGGGATGATTTTAAATAGGATTTGTGTGATTATTTCACTATATCATCTTCAAATCAATTCAGATGATGTAGATTTTGCTTGTATTGGCTAGAGGTTATCCTCGTATGATGAACGTACCATGTTTTGTGTGGTTTAGGAGGTGTTGTGTTGCCCAGTGAGTTTTTAAAAGATTATTCCTAATTATATTAAGGTGAATAATTAATTATAAGTTTCTATAATTAATTATTTGGGAATTCTGCCTTGATATTGGGTCTCAATCATTGGTACAAGATTAGATAAGGCATGTATAGTCTTGGTTGAGGATGAGTTGATCTTGGTGAGGGGGTTACTCCATTTTTTGAGGTAGGTGGACCCTATAATACAAAATCATGTTCTAATTTATTCATGATTGTTCATTCATGCATGAGTATATGTGTTCCCGTGAAAGGGATAGAAATCAAGAGCAACCTAGGTAAATAAATAGGGTGTTTTTGATCCATCAAGAGATAGAGTGAGGGTTATATTGAATGTTTGTGATTTTGTGATCATCCAGAGATTATGTCTCCATGGAGGTGAGGTTTTCTAGTTGTGTTAATGAGAGTATTGGGTTTGGTATGATATTTTTATAGCCTAGTTAGGTT